>JANAVB010038018.1:8421083-8611083 GCA_029216955.1 Iris pallida | reverse complement strand
TGGGCCTTAATCTCCAAGGCACTTCTCATGAATCATGCTCTTATTAAAACTCTTCTTCCTTCTTCTTTTTTTTGATTTTATTCTCCTCTATGAACTTAATCATCCCAAAATTTAAATTCCTATACCTTGTCCTAACTTGGTTCCGAAATCTCTAAATCAAAGTTTATGAAATCCTTGAACTTATTCAAATCACTGTCCTCGAAATTATTCGAAGCTAATACTACTATGTCATGCAGGAACTTATTCTCCATTAAAAAATCAATCTTCGTATTTCCTTCACGTACACCTTCAAATATTATCCTTCTTAAATTTTTAAAACTTCCACAAAATCTTTAATTAATTTTTTTAACTCAAAATCCTTGTGTTCACTCTGTTCCTAGTCATCCTCTTACCAACATCTTATTCAATTTTGAATCATCATCGCATTATAGTTAAATTCTCTTCTCCATTTCTAAATTCCTAATTTAGCATCACAACCTTAAGTGAAATATCTCGAGAATCAATACCCAAAAATTATTCAAGTTCACCAAAAACAAACCGACCTCGAATATCCTTATTATTTCTAAAGTACACCTACGAAATATTACTGTTCTAATCATCAATATATACATCCTACTATCATTCTGGTCAGACGGAGTGGTCACTACCTCCTGAGCAATAGGAGGTGGAAACACGCTCTAAGTCATATCTGAAACTGCAGCTACGTTCACAGGACAGGCTCTGGTCATGGGTGCCATACTGGAAGTAGAAAGGAAAAACATGAAATCATCAAAGGCAGTAAGGCAGACTAACATCCTATGTGAAAACTAGAAATTATAATCAACAGAGAACTAGCTACAAGGGTTACTATTCTAATGCCAGAGCTATACTATCATCTCTAAGATAAAGGCCTAACACAAGTCATCAAATCATTGTACTATGAAAGAATTATATATAAATGAAGTTCCACAAGGAATTAGACTAAATAACTGAATTTATCCCTACTCCTAAGCTATTTGATGATGGAATACAATTTTATAACAACAGAAGGGTACAATAGAGATGATATGTTTAAAACCTTCTTAAGATACAATCTGATAATTATATGCGTCTGTCCAAAATTATGACACTCAGAATCCTCGCTATGCTAGTAAGCAAGGCTGCGATAATCTATAGAGTCCGCAACTAAGGTACATACCTCTAGAATCACAGTATTTAAATTTTTTGTATTGTCGCATGCTTGGCTACAAAAACTTTAAATTCCCATACCCAAGAAATACATCCAAAATCAAACTCTATATCTTTGCTATGCCAGCTAGTATGGCTGTAGAAGACTCTAGATTCCATAAATGAGGCGACCCAGCCCATAAGATTTACCTTGGTAGAAAAATTAAATCAACAATGAACACCAAGAATCAAATTCAACGACGAACAAGGAAGGTAGGCAGTAACTGTTGAAATCAAATTTTGAGATAGTTTATAATGAGATTCTCAAGGGTCATCCTAGAAATCTCTCAATAGTCCTAACTATGATTGAGTATCCTCTCATTCTAAAATCTATCCCTTATCCCTTACCGCAGGTGCGCAGCTGTACAACTATTCGTCGCACTACCACGACTTCGCACTAATGCGAATCTCGACCAGCATGGGCCACCACTAAAAAAGTGTCACGACTCGTACCCAATTTAGGGGCATGAGTACGTGGGTACGTCCAGTCTATGCCGCAGTGTCGGCGGTAGAACGATGTTCTAGGTCACAACCACACAATATAATATACCTCCAAACGGAGGACAATCTCAGAAGATACAATTCAATCATATAAACTCGAGGTAGATAAATGGCACGATAAGATAGATATAAAATCCACAGAATAAGATACAACCAGAAAAGAAATAAGTCTTAAGTGTTATCAATACTACTACATAACATCTGAAAGATACAAACTCAAAACAATACAATAAGTAAGATAAAGCCCTAGCAATCTAGTATAGGAACTAGGGTAGTCTCCTCAGTGCAAGCTGGATCTTCCTGAGGGTCCAAGTCGCAAGTGTCGTCTATGTCACCTCCATAGGGTAGTGCCAAGGTCCTCCAAGTTATCTGTAATATTTTGTCAATGGTTCCAATCAGGACAGAAACGAGTACATATCTCCAAAACAGATCCAAAACATGACAGGAAATATAGAACAAGCAGTAGAATAAAATACATGAACTGTAAAAAATGTACATGAAGAACATGAAATACATGAAACTCCGTAAAGAGGGATGTACATAAACAGTTAAAGTAGACAAATCTGAGTACATGAAATAATTTTATAAAAAATAAGAACTATAAGTGATTTAAAGCACAAGATGGTTATGTAGTCGACTTGGGTAGCACATGAAAAGTAACTGAGTAGCACACGAAGTAACATGATTGCACATGATGGGATAGATCACATAACCACTTTTACTTACCCCTACCCCAATCAATACACAAGGATACATTCAAGTTACGTTACGTACACGATTTATTGGTTATACACGAAGCACATGTGAACATGAGAGTACATGAGAGCACACGTGAGTACACGAATAACACGAGAGCAAAGAGTACAAGATGCACAGGAATATCACAAGACATAAAGTACCCGATGCACCCGTTAAGGGGGATAATATCTCATGAAAAGATTCATTTAGTACCAATCCGTGATAACAACGTGACAACATCAAATAAAGTAGTCTAAAGTAAGAATATAGATACTATCATGAATGAAAATGATCAGAGAATGTACTCGTCTGATAACCTGAACAATTGATATGTATAGATATCCAAACTGGAGTCGCAGAGTCCTATTTAGAGCAACACAGGTTATAATGTGTTCAAGATGTAATAAATGAAGTGTACAATGTATTCTACATTGTCACTACCACTTTTCTAGCTTGAGGGTATTTTGGTCATTTTCAAAATTTTAGAAATAAATTTGGAATTATTATTATTATTTATAATTAATGTGATTTTTAAGTGATTTTAGTATAATTGATTTTGGTGTTCTAGTGGACTTTGACTAAGGTTGGCTTTGGAGACTAACCTAGTGGCTAACCTAGGTCCTAACTAAGTGATTAGGATATAAAAACCTAGGTTGACTTAAGTTAGTGAGATTTAACTCATTGGAATTAGTTTGGGAAAATTAGGAGCTAGATTGATTAATGAATGGCTTGTGAAATCACAAGTCATTTTATGACTTAAAGGCTTAATGGCCCATAGGCCCACAACCTTTGAACCAAACCCTAACCCTAAAAATCTAGCCGGCCATAGTGTGTTCCTCCCCTATTTATATCACCTTGAAATTAGGGCTTGCCTCTTTAGGAATCATTGCCATTTGGAAGAGGTGAGTCTCCATCTTTGTAAATTTTTAGAAAATCTATTTTTACTCCAAATTCCTCCAAACAAATTGCAATAGTACCTAATATTAGTTTTCTTGTTGTTAATGTTGAGTATTTTCAGGAAAGACACAATTTGAGGGGGTTTGGTGGCTTGATGAACTCTTCCCATTTGGGGATTTTAACCCTTTTTCATCAATAGGTATAATCCATTATACTCTATGTAATTTCTGTTAAAATTCATTTCTAGGATGCCCTAACCCTAACCTAACAGTAGGATAGGCTAACCCTAGGATTTGAACCCATTTTGTGTCCGTATCGGACACGTATCAACGTGTATAGGAACGTGTTCGACGAAATGCCTCAAAGGGCATTTCGTTCGATTTTGTGATTTGTGTTTGAATAGGAAAATCTATTTTCACCTCGCTTATACATTTTTTAGCTCTAAACACGAATTAGTGTCAGGTTGAGTCGACACGAGCGCGTGGACACGCGGTCGTGCACACCCGTGCGCGGGCAAGGAGCTTGCCCTGCTGTTCGGGTGGCACTGCTCTGTGCACACAGGGTTTCAACCCACGAAACTTGACACTTGTGTCGTGTCCATGACTGACACGAGGCTCCTCGAGTTTCACGAGCTCTCGTGTCGTATCGGACACGATATGGCCTGTGCACGTGTGGTGCACTGTGTAGTTCAGTGTGCCAATGTTGTGTTCTGTGATAAATTGATTTTAATAGTTTTAAATTGTGTTTTTATTTATTAGTTAGATCCTAAACATGATGTTAAACTTCTGTTATAATTGTTACATGATTAACTTAGGTTTTTAATGAGGTGTTTGGTTTCGAACATGAGTTTTTGGGCTTTCACTAATACTCTCTGATACTGAGATTTCCAGTTTTCCCAATACCCTTTAATTCCCTATTTTGTTCAAGTTTTCAACTGTTAACTATCCTCACATATCAAATACATGTTAGCTAAGTTTTTACATTTGAATATAGGCTTTTGATAGTGAGAATGGGATTTTGGTTAGTGTGTTGATTCATTTTCGAATTTGTTGAACTGATATGGGATGGTGTACCAGTTATGTTTAAAACCTGAGTTTGGTTCTTTTTTTGAATTGTGAGATGAAGGTTAGTTGAACCCTTAAATTGTTGAACTGAGATTTGAGAAACCTGAGTTCTCCAGATTTTTCTCATTTGATAACTTGGTGTTTAACTGTTGAGAATGGATTGATAATGTGTGGTTCAAATAGGTGTATACCAGAGTTTTCCTCCTCTAATTTTGAACTAAAATAAACTTCTATACCTGAGTTTTCCTTTGTTTTTTATTGCAATGCTGTCATTCTTTAAAACCTGATATGGATGTGTTTTAAACTGTGATTTAGGTTCAACATTAATCTGAGATTTCTCCTTAGTTCAATACCTTAACTAGTTTCCCTTCCCTTCTCATCTATGTTTGTTGTTAACTGATCATTTAGAAACCTGAGAATAGGTTGTTAGCTATGGGCTGAATTATGATAACTGAGAATGGGTGGAGGTATTGTTTTGAATTGTAAACTGAATTTCTTTCCTTTCTTTTACTGTCTCCTAATACACACACATCCACAATTGTACATATGTATACACTGTTCTTAAATTCTGAATATACACCCACACACAGGAACACTTCTTCTGTCAACATTGCTCACATTCATGTATCATTGTTCATGTTCAACACTCACACCCTATCACCCTCTTTCACAATTACATACACAAATGTTCATTGTCATGTCTCTAATCTAACACACACAAGCACACACAAACACACACACACATTGTATACTCATGTGTTTTTCCCCCTCTCTCCTTTCCTATGTATATATATATGCATTGTGATATATATGTACATAAGTTTCCTATTTATGAGTATAGTGTTTTCATATATATATATTAGATATATATATATATATGGTGTATGGTAATATATATGATATTATGTATTATATGTCATGATATAGGGTATGGGTGAAATTGTATAGTGGCTATAGGATAGATGTATTCCTAATAGACTATTAGACCTAGTCATGTCATGTGGTTATGTGATTATGGTATGGTTAGGCATGGTATGTCTAGTTGGAATCTAGATAGACTGTTTAGCCTTAGTAACCTAGATTAGACTAGTTTGACTTAGGTATAGACTGTTTAGCCTTAGTAACCTAGATTAGACTAGTTTGACTTAGGTTTGACTTGGTTGACCTAGTTTGACTTCCCAAGAGTTGACTTTGGTCTAGATTGACCTAGATTCATGTAAAACACATTGTAGTACATTTTATTTCTATTCTGGACTTGTTGTGATTTGTACTGTTCTAAATAGGAGCCAGACACAACTCCTCGGACAGTACTTTCATCTCGGACTTTCAGTTAGCAGGCGAGTACATTCTCTGATCTTTTCATACCTGTCTGGACTATATTCTTGCTCTAGATTACTCTACATGATGCTGATACATATCTTCACGGATTAGTACTATATGGATCCTTTTCTGAGATGTTATCCCTCTACGGGTGCATCGGGTATTTCATGTTCATGTACTTTATCATGTGCATCAGGTACTCCTTGTACTCGTACTAGTTCATGTTTTTATATGTTCTCATGTGCTTTTATGTGCTTTATCACGTGCCTCATGTACTACTCATTACATGAGTTCACGTATCTTAGTTGTATTCATGTGCTTATAACGTAACTTGAATGGATCCTTGTGTATTGATTGGGGCGGGGTGAGTAGAATTGGTTATGTGGACACAATCCCCAGTAGGTATTCATGTGCTCCTTATTTGTATTCATGTGCCCCTAAGCCGTTTACATAACCATATTGTACTCTAAATCACGTAGTCACTTACAGTCTCTACTATCATGTATTTACTTTCAGTTACAAAATATCTCCTGTTTACCTGTACTTCCATTCAGCACTTCCTGTATTTTACTCTATTGCATGATTTATACTCCTAACCTGCTAAACTGTTTGAGAGATATGTGCTCGTTCCCGTCCTGACTGGACCTGTTGAAATATTACAGAGGACGAGGCTGAGGCGTTCTGCCCTACTTACTACGGTGCCACACTAGATGAGTGCCTGGACTTGGACCAGCAGCAGGATCCATTAGCAGTAGACGACACTCCATTAGTTTAGGATTATCTTACTTTTCTGGATCACTGTATTAGATTTTGAGATTCTGAGATATGTATTTATTTATTAGACACTTAGAATTCTGGAATTATATCTCTGTGATATTTCTTTCCTGGATATTATCATCTATTATCATTCTATCTTTCCTGTTCTACCTTAGCTGTGATTGAGTTATATTTCTGTTATGTCACCCCCATTCGGGGTGTATAACTGTTATTACCTTCAACTGTTAGATGTTGTGACCTAGGACAGCGTTCTATCGCCGACACTGCGGCGTAGGCTGGACGTACCCACGTCTCGTGCCCTTACTCTAGGGTGCGGGTCGTGACATATATGATTCTAGGTCATTCTAGGTCAAAGTCAACTCTTGGTCAACTATGGTCAATATTCTAGTCAAACTAGTCAACTAGTCTAAGGTTTTGGTCCAACTCTCTACATGTCATGCTAGGCCTATAGGGTCAAATACTAAGTCATTCTATAGGTTACCTCACTATACTAGGATACCTTAGGATACTAAGGTATTAACATATCCATACCTTAACTAGGTATCTAACATAGCCTAGTCTATCACAATCTCATAGGCATATATACTATCATTCATAGCTATATACCATATATAACATAGTCTATATCTACATATAACATAGCATATATATAAGCTATATAGAAGTACTCAATATATATATCTACATACATATGAGCATACCTACACATATAACATAACATACATGAATAATATATATATATATATATATATATATATAAAATATATAGATATATATTAATAATATATAAATATATAAATATATAAATATATATATATATATATATTTTTATATTTATATATTTATATATATGTATATAAAATATATATATATATATTATATATATATATATATATATATATATATATATATATATATTATATATAATATATATATATATATATATAATATAAGCCTAACAAGGATGAGGGAGAAGCCGGTTCGGCTGCAGCCGCGGGGGGTGGCCCTCTTCTCGCCACACCGCCCTCCCCGTCGGCTACTGGTGGGTGGGTCGGCCGATTGGCCTACACAGCCCGGCGGTATCCTTTTTCATCCCCCTGGGCGGACCCTCCGCCTGGCCAGCCCCTCCGTGGGGTCTCCCGCACCTCGTCGCCGGCTTCTAGCCGAGCGGACCCCCTCGTCCCACCCTCCCTCCACCCCCACCCCCTTTCCTCCCAGGCGTAGTCGTTGCCGTCGGCACCGACGCCACCGGTCGAGGAAGGGCTCCCCGCCGGTCAGCGCCTCGCCCGAGGCCGCAACGGCACCCCCGGCCGTCCAGCCCGTTCCTCCGTCGGATGCGCCACCTCCATCCCCGACAGGAGCGCCTTCCCACCCGGCGATTACCCCCACCCTGGCGCCCCCTCCCTCGGCCCCCCTTTCGTGGCTGACCCCCCTCCTGCAGCCACGGCGCCCTTCCTCTCGATCCAGTGGTCGTCGAGCGCCGGCAGCTCCGGATCGGTCCTCACCGCCTCACCCTCGTCGTCCCCCCCCCACTCCGCCGGTGGCCCCCCCTCCTTCGATCGGCGGTGCTCTTCCCCGTGCGGCGAGCGTTAAGCCCCCTCCTTGGACGCTCGTGGCCCCGCGGCGCCCTACGGAGCGCTCCCCCCTACCCTTCTCGTTGTCGGTTGGCCGTGTGACGCCGTCCCCGTCGCTCCCTCCCCTGGCCGCTTCCCAGCCTCCCTCCGGGCTACGGCGATCGCTCCGGCTCATGCTCGTGAGCCCCCCTCCTTGCCGTTGAGCGGCCCCCGCCGGCCGAGCACCCCGGCACCCTCCGACGGTCCTCTCCCCAGCCCCGGTCCCCCACCTTCGACGGAGTTCCCTTCCCTTCGTCTTCCCTCCCCCGCCCCTCAGTCGACCCTATCGCCGGAGCTCCTCCTCTCCGCCCACCCCACCGGCCTTTTCCGCTGAGGCTCCAGCGCCACCCTCTCTGGAGCCCCGCTCTCCTGGCCGGAGTCCCACTCCTCCTCGCCAGATCCCCGCTCACCTTACCGGAGCCCCGCTCCCCCGACGCCGGAGACCCGCTCCCCTCACTAGCCGGAGCCCCGCTCCCCCATCGTCGGAGACCCGCTCCCCGCCCGTCCGTCCGCGCTGTCATCTCGGGCTCAGCGCCGCCTCGGGCACACTAGCACTCGGGCCCCGCGTCCGCTTTCAGGCTCTACGCCCGGAGCAGCCTCCTCGGGCCCCGTACTCTCCCGCCACGTGCCCCCACGTGCCCCCTCCTTCGAGTCCAGCGCGTGGACCGACCCCCCTTGGGCTTCGTGCCCTCCCCACCCCGCTCTTTCCTTTGGTTTTTTGAATTTCGAATTTTTTCGATATTTGGCTTTTGTCTGGGCTGGGCCCTTCTGTGCGTTGGCCCAGTGGCCGTTTGTAGGCTCTTCGTGAGCTGTTGTCTCCTTCTGTTTTAATATAATGTGTTTGTTATAAAAAATAAAAATATATTATATTATATATATAATATATATATATATATATAATTCGTAACATTAATGTTAATATTAACATGTTAATGTTAATATTAATGTTAATATTAATGTTAATGTTAATATTAAAAAATTTATTTTTTATATTAATGTTAATGTTAATATTAATTTTAATGTTAAGTTTAATGTTAATTTTAGTATTTAATGTTAATATAAACATTAATATTAACATTAACATTAATATTACGGATTAGAGTGAGGGGGGTTTTTAGGAGGTTTTCTAAGGGGGGCTTTTGATCCGCTTCCAGGTATCATACACTAAGCTAATGCAAAAACCAACATTCATATTAAATAACATATAATACAAGCTATATACAACTATATATATAGATTATACATATGAAAGTACAGCATAAAACCTACTATAAACTAAACTAACTGACATAAGTAAATCCAACTAATGTGATCCATACTGAACTCAAACAATATCACAAAACCCTAAACTCAATCTCAGGTATAACCCTCAGCCAGAACTGTACAAACCCAACCCAACTCTAATACATTCATCAAACATAACACATTCGAAAACCCTTAATTCAAAGTGAAACTGGGAAATTTGGAAGGGGGTATGAGTTTACACTTAGTGTCAACAAGGGGGTGTCCAAACAGTATACAAGAAGTGTCCAATTCTTGTCAAAACAATGGTGTTAGAAACTGTGCAGAGGCACAGCCTCGTGCATGCTTGTCGAGTCTCCTAGGACACGACACGTGCAAGCTCGTGTCTCGTGGTCGTGTCTACAGGTAGGGTAGGTGTAGGGCTACATGTCAACAGCCTGAAATATATCCAAAGTGTCTTGTGTGTCGCGTCCAGCCACGTATCAGTGGCTCATTTTTGCGTGTGTGTGGTGTGTATTAGTGCAGACCAGTACGGACACGATTTCTCAGCCGACACGACAACAAACCACATGAAACTTTATGAGGGGTATGTCAGTCATTGCCGACACCCATGTGTCAAATACCAAGTGTCCACGTGGCGTGTACAATGAGTACGAGACTCGTGTCATCAGGACACTGTCGACAGCGTGTGCGGGCATCCCTGTGTCCAAAATGGACATAAAACGTGTCCAAAATATGCTCAGTCACAGAGAATATTAATCCACACATCAAGGGCTATAAAATCATGTAATTACTTTTGTAAATTAAGAATATTAATTTCTAAGAGGCATTTCACCAAATACTTTACACTACACTCCGATATGCCTCCGATACGCATATCAAATATATTCGATTTCTGCCCAAACTTGGCCTAAGGCTAGGGGGACCCTAAATGAATTCATCTATGGAAAAAATCAGGAAATTAATAGGTTTAGAGGCCATTACCTATTGAGAGTTGGAATCTCAATGAAACCTTCTAGATCTAGATCTCCACCAAGCTCCAATGGTCAATTAGCTCCAAATCCTTGCTAGCTAGCTTCTAGAGGCTTCCTCTACACTAGGGGAGTATATTGCAATTGATTAGGCTCAATTTGGAGTTGATTTGGATAAAGGGGGTGAATTTGGGAAAGAACACAAATTAGGGTTTGAAATTGTAAGAAAAGAGGCAATGGTGTGCTAACATGATGTTATATAGAGGGGGGTTGCCTATGGCCGGCCACAATAGTCTAGGGTTATGGTTTTAGTTCAATGGTAGGTTAATGGCCTTCTACATGCATAAATCAAGCCATTCTAGTAAAGGTCCAAGTAAATTAGGTTTTTCAAGCTAAATATCTACTTAGACATAATATCTAGATATTACTAACCTTGTCGTTTAGTTGGAAGCTACTAATCAAATATCTAGGCTTATGATCAATATCTAGATTAGGGCAATTCTAGTTTAAGGCCTAACACATTACTTAGCACATTATTAATTAATCAAAATTCAAATAATTCAAATGTCACAAATGACCAAAATACTCTTAGGCTAAAAATGGTAATTAGCTAATCTAATCACATGTGTTAGGTATCCATGGTCATGGTTAGTCTCTAAGCTAAGTAGTTCTAAAGTTTCACTAGCATAGGACACAATCACAATACATCACTTAAATATTATAAAATAATCTAAAATTCACCAATTAGTCATTATCATGATTTAAATCTATTATTCTATAACTAACATGATCAATTTTACAAAAGTTAAAATTATCCTTATTTTAAAAAAGTGATAGTTACAGCGGGGGTGACGGGGAAAGGGGTGCATGGGACGGGAGTGTGCGCGAAGGGGAGGGTCTGCCGGCAGGGGCGTGACGGTAGGGGCTTGGGGGTCTGTAAGGAGGTCACGGGGAAGGGAAGACATGCATTATTTTGGTCACAAAAGTTCAGTCAAAGGGGTTGACCGTGAGTGTGGATTTCCGTCAAAAGTGGGGGGTGTCATACATTATGGTAATTTGGTGGGATGCACCTTGAATATGGATAAATAAAGTGGGGTGCAACTCAAATTTTCTCAAACTTTATTTGTTTTCTTTTGAGAAAATTTCATGTAATTTTTCTTTTTCTTTTATTTTTTGAGATATCTGGCATAACGTACGGGACTTTGTGCATGTTGCATGCATGTTTTTCCTTTTTGGGCCCACCGCCCTCAACTCCTACCATTTTTATAAGTGAAAGGAATAATATGCCCTCGTGGCTCGATCTACAATCTTTCGCCATCCAACCAAGGTAATATGCCTCTTCCGGTAAGTACAAGGGTCACTAGAGTTCGGAGTGATTTTTTAATTGAATTTTTTCGATATACATTGCATGAAATAATAGTTGCATATAGTAAGTCCATAATATTTTATGAAAATTGTATTTCGTTGCAAATGAATGAATAAAGAACTATTTTTATTATACCGTTCTTTGATATATTTTTTTGCATAAAAGGTTGCTTCAACCTTATTTATCGTCTGGTTTCATATATGTGTATGTTCTTGTCTTTGTACAAATATAATTTAGACTTGTATGACATTACGTACATGACGATTTATTGATTTTGCAGAATCGAAACGTGAATTGTTACTCTTTAGACGAAATTTTAGAGAATATCACGTTAAATGCCATTCATCGTTGGAATCACCAAAATGACCACAAGACTAATGTAGTTTAGTTGGCTTAGAAAAATATAATTTGTTTGGCTAAAACACCATTTTCTATTATTTTATAATGTGGCTTCGAAACTATTTCAAAATGGTTCCAAAATGGTTCATTTTAGTCGTCTACCACTACAAAAATAAAGGTAATTACCGACGGATATATCCGTCGCTATATGTAGTAATTTCGTCGGTAGTGAAGTTTACCGACAGAATACCGACGAATACATGTCGTCGTTAGGTTAAATGTCGCTAAAAAAAATTCGTCGGTAAGTCGTTATTGTAGCGACGGTTTAGCGACTGAATTGGCGACGATATGTCACCGACGGATTATTAATATTTCTCGTTGGTAAGGCTTGTGACAGTTGTCTTGTTTAGCCTAGTCCTGGTTTAATCTTGACGACATGTCACCGACGGATTATCAATATTTCTCGCCGTGGTTAGACTTGTCTTGTTTAGCCTAATCCTGGTTTAATCTTGACTTGATTTGGTTCTCCTTGGTTTAACTTGGTTTAGCTTTACTTGGCTTAGCTTGGTTTGCTTTGGTTTGAGATGAGAAGGGTTTGTATAAAAACCAACTCCTCTCTCTTTTCATTATTTCTCATTACTTTTTCATCTTCTCATTTACTCCTCCCACCTACCAAGCCCTAGGCAAGTGCAATTTGCTTCATGATGGTTCTCAAATTTTATTGTTCCATTGTCTTCCTTGCTTGATTCTAAGCCTCTTTTGAACTTGGAGTTTTGGTTTTGATGGTTACATTTTTGTAGATCTAAGTTTATAGTTTTCTCGTTTTGATCTCTTAAACTTTGTTATTTCTGAAAATTAATGGTTCCATGTTGTGAGAAATTCAATTATACCCAATTTTGGCTTTTGAACCTGTAACGCCCCAGAACCAGAATACTGGAGAGGGGAGCGTACATAGCCAGCTACGTATATTGAAGTGCAACCCACCTAGCTATACGGTCACGGCTGTCTAGATACATGAGGGTTTAACTACAAGCCATCAGTCTCCTATGGTCATGAACAAGCCTATTGTCTCAAATCTCAAGCAAGCAATAACAGTTTACAAGATGTCAGAGCATCAAATATTAATAGCAAGGCATCCCATACATTACATACTTGGATGATCATGAAGCTAGTCGTACAAAATGTCAAGACTAGCAAGAGTTTCAGTCATACATGATCAACCCTAGGATTTGTCAATCATGTTACAGCCCGTAGGCAGACAGTACATAAAGGTGCAATACGAGCTAACACGTGCTCGCCGGCTATCAAAAGAATAATTTTACAATAAAGTGGAAGGAAAAAATAAACCCACTCGTTGCCATGGTTACGCCTGGTGGTCACCATCTGGCTGGAAGGTAGGTAGATCCTCTGGAGCTGCTCCGATATCTGGCCTTGCAAAACCAGCTAGGTTAGACCCTAGAAAGTATAAGTGCCACAAAGGAGGCTTCACTAAGGAACTAAAACCAGCATATCATAAATGAATAATAAAGGTAATTATAAAGATACTGATAAATAACAGGGACAACAATAATAAATTGAGTACGAGAAAACCATTCAAGTAGCCAGGTCGCAACCCTTAAACCAAACAAGGACCGGGGTTGCAACCCTTCACCTGAATAGAAACCCGTCTCAAATACTGCTAGTAAAGTAAAACATGATGAGCTTGACATAGGGTGAAATAAGACAATAAATGAAGAGAGGATAAAGAACTGCTCCGGAAGACAGGTTACAACCCTTAAACCAAACAAGGACCGGGGTTGTAACCCTTCACCTGAACAGAACCTTGCCCCTGATCTTATTGTTATGGCAAGCATAGGTAATCATGTCCTGTCATAATCTTGTAAAACATGACGAGCATGACATGGGGTGCAATAGGACAATAAACGAGAAGAGCACACAGAACTGCTCCGGGAGCTAGGTTACAACCCTTAAACCAAACAAGGACCGGGGTTGTAACCCTTCGCCTGAACAGAACTGGTCCCCTGCTCATTATTGTTAAGACAAGCATAAGCAATCATGACGATATATGATAAGATAGCCATCGAACTATTCAGATAACCAAGTTACAACCCTTAAACCAAACAAGGACTAGGATTGTAACTCTTCATCTGAACGGAACTTGGTTTCTCATCATTTATCGGTAAGTAAAGCACAAAAAATCAGGTTATGTTACAATCTCATACAGGATCAGGACAAGACTAAGCTGGGCTAAATTCCATCCAACCAATTATGGCCAAGCAATGAGTACGGCTTGATACTTTAACTAACTAGGGTTATCACAGGCCTAGTTACTAGCAAAATGTAATGAGATTATTCCAACAGCCACAAGTCCTGTAGACCATCCAGGTTATCCAGGTCGAATATCCATCCATGATAGGGGCAACACTTGACAGTGTGCTGGAAATGTGCCATACTCATCGGCAGGCTACAAGTCAACTCGAGCGCCCAGATAACGGGATTGTCTGTAGCGGAGAAATCTCTTCATGGCTACTGATTTATTCTAGTTATTAGCCTTAGTCAGTTTGCAGTAGTTACCCCTGATCGTAGTATTCAGGGGTTCCCTGTCCTAGACATGATGCAAGACAACACTGGTTCATTTCTACAAACACAATCGTCCATGGTGTCCAGGTTATCCATTCTTGTCATGTCATGCAAGCCGTCGCAACAGCTTTCAATCGTTATCATCATGCGTACTTGTCATATCTTGTTATGTCATGTCATGTCAGCTACTTGACATACCATGCCATGTACAATTATTAGCCCGGTCATATCAATCAATCCGTGATTGTCAATCCAAAATAGTGCAATGGCATAAAAGACAATCGGGTACACAAGGGCTCAAGGCTCTACGCGAGTGTGCCTCTACGCTAGGCAAAGGGCCTCAAGCGTAAAACGGCTCTACGCTAGCAAGAGCCAGGGAGAGATAGCTCTACGCGAGTGAAGATGCACGTGGGTGGGGTTCTACGCTAGCCGGGTTATACGCAAGTGAAATTACACACGCATAAAAATTTTATGCGAGTAGAACTCTACGCGCGCGAACACCCGAGCGAGATTCTACGCACGCGAGAATCTACTCGAGCCAAGTCTACGCGAGGGGAACTCTATACGAGAGAAATACTCGAGCAAGACTTTACGCACGCGAGAGTCTGCTCAAGCCAGAGTTTTATGCGAACACGATTTTACGCGAGCGGGAGGGCCCCGAGCGTAAAATCGAATAAACTCAGCGTAGAACGGAATACGCTGGCACGCAAATGCGTGTGCGTAAAAGGCAAATAACACGCTGACACGTAAAACGTGGGCGTAAAGGCTAATCACTACGCTAACACGTTAGAACGTGTGCGTAAAACTTCGTCTTCTCTCCATGGCCAAGACAAGTATGCGTGAAGCTCAACAACTCGAGGAACTCCATCTCGGCCAAGACTTGGTGAAATACGGCCATCCCAAAACCAACTTGCGTAAAATCAAGAGGCCTGCTACATGGAACTCTTAGTTTTAAAAAACAAGCCAGTTTGGAAGATCAAAACCAAGGGGATAAAATATTAAAAACTTAGATCTACATGAAACGAGCCATGGAATTCAAAAATGTTAAGTACTAAGGCGACTTAGAATTTTGTGAAGAAGAAAATGAAATAATAAAACTTGGGTTCCTCCATGAAGTAAGTTGCACTTGCCTAAACCTTCTGTTAGGTGGAAGGGAGTAATGGTGAGGAAGAAAAAGAGTTAATGAAAAGAGTAATAAGGAGAGAGAGAAAAGTGGGCGGCTAATAAAGGAAGAAAGGGGTGGTAGGTAGGGGTTGGTCCATATAAAAACCAAGCCAAGCCGAACCAAGCCAACCAAGGCGAACCAAGCAATGAGATACCAGGATAAATCATGCAATGAGACATGCAATATACGTATACGTATACAAAATACGTAATACGTTCCACGGTCGTTACAACTCTACCCACCTTAAAAGAATTTTGTTCTCAAAATTTAATCAAGATGATAGAGAGGCAAGGACAAGCTATACAAATCACAGGCAAGCTATAACAAGGCAATCAATCAAGCAATCATTCATTCAAGCAAGGAACTGAGAGCATAAGGCATAAGGAAGACATTATACCTTACGAGTCAAACAGGTCGGGATATCGCGATCGGATATCATCCTCACGCTCCCACATTGACTCACCCAAAGAGTGATGACCCCAAGCAACACGGACTAACTTAATAGTCTTGTTCTTGAGTATTTTCTCTCTTCGGTCCAATATAGACACGGATCTCTCCTCATACGAAAGGTTGGTACCAACAACTAATTCTGAATGATCTAGGATGTGGATCGGGTCTGGGATATACCATCGCAATTGGAATACATGGAATATGTCATGCACCTCACATAGCGACGGCGGAAGAGCGAGATGATAGGACACATCTCCTACTCGCTCCAGAATGTCGAATGGCCCTATATATCTAGGACTAAGCTTTCCCTGTACGCCGAAATGAATGATGCCACGGTAAGGCGAAATCCTCAGGGATACATGGTCGTCGACCGAGAATTCAAGGGGGCGCCGACGAGAATCGGCCCAATGACGCTGACGATCTTGGGCTACTCGAAGATGATCTCTGACTCGTCTGACCACTTCAAAAATCTGAGCAATCATTTCCGGACCGAGCATCTGCCCCTCTCCAACATCGTCCCATGCCAGCGGTGATCTGCACTTTCTACCATATAGTACCTCGAATGGTGCCATCTGGATACTGGCCTGGGAACTGTTGTTGTATGAGAACACTACCAGGTGTAAGTGATCTTCCCACGAGCCACCGAAGTCGAGTGTACAAGATTTCAACATATCCTCCAAGGTTCGTATGGTACGTTCTGACTGACCATCTGTCTGCAGATGATAAGCTGAGCTGAACTGGAGGTGAGTTCCCAAACTCTATTGCAGGCTACGCCAAAAGTGTGAAATAAACCTTGAATCTCTGTCCAAGGTGATACTGACTGGTATACCGTGAAATCTGACGATCTGCCTGAGGTACATCTCTGCTAGTTGAGCCGTTGGCTGACCCACTCTGAATGGGAGAAAGTGAGCCACCTTCGTAATCCTGTCTATAATAACCCAAATAATATCTCTACCGGTCGGGGACCTAGGTAATCCAGTCCCAAAATCCATGGTTATATGCTCCCACTTCCACTCTGGAATCGGCAAGGGGTGAAAAAGTCCGGTTGGCCTCTGATGTTCAGCTTTAACTTGTTGGCAAACCAAACACCGAGAGACAAACCGGGCTATCTCCCTCTTCATTCCATTCCACCAAAAGTGCTAACGAATATCACGGTACATCTTCTTACCGCCGGGATGAATGGAATACTGAGAACTGTGAGCCTCTGCCATGATCTCTTGTCTGATATCTCCACTGGGTACACAAAGATGCCTTCTATGCCTAAGTGTATCATCGTCATGAATGCATAATTCTGGTCTTCGTCCTACCTCACACTCTGCTCTGAGTCGCTGGAGCTTGGAATCTGTTGATTGAGCCATCTGGATCCTCTTGACTATAGTGGACTGAACTTGCATACTGGCCATCAATGCCACGCTAGTAGGAAGGACAACTTCTATACCCATCTTTTGAAGATCTGCTAACAACTCTGGCTGCGTCGTTAGAAAATAAACTTCGCCTCTCCTGCTCAATGCATCTGCTACTACATTGGCCTTTCCTGGGTGATACTGTAGGTTGACATCATAATTCACAAGTAGCTCTAGCCACCTTCTTTGACGCATGTTAAGATCCTTCTGAGTAAAAATATACTTCAGGCTCTTGTGGTCGATAAAAATCTCTACCCTATCTCCGTACAAGTAGTGCCACAACTTAAGTACAAACACTACTGCTGCCAGCTCCAAGTCATGGGTTGGATAATTCTTCCATGATCATGAAGTTGACGTAACGCATAAGCTATTACCTTCCTATGCTATATCAGAACACATCCTAAGCCTCTGCCTGAAGCATCACAATACACTGAGAATCCCCCGATTCCATCTGGAAGTATGAGAATGGGAGCCGTCATCAAACCTCGCTTCAACTTCTCAAAAGAATCCTGGCACTCTAATGTCCAAGTAAACTGCACATCCTTGCGGGTCAACTGGGTCAATGGCGCTGAAATCCGAGCAAAGTCTGAAACAAATCGCCGGTAGTAGCCGACCAAGCCAAGAAAACTGTGAACTTTTGCAACTGTGCTAGGTACTGGCCATGTCTCGATAGCCACGATCTTTTGGGGATCCACTTCTACTCCTCCTCTGGTGATGATATGACCCAAGTACAAAATGTGATCGAGCCAGAACTCGCATTTACTGAACTTGGCATACAACTGGTGCTCTCTGAGAGTCTGGAGGACAACTCTGAGATGCTGCTCATGCTCCGCTTCACTCTTGCTGTAGACCAAGATGTCGTCTATGAACACAATTATAAACTGATCCAAATAAGGTATAAAGATACGATTCATGAGGTCCATGAATACAGCCGACACATTGGTTGCTCCAAATGGCATAACAAGGAACTCCCAATGCCCATATCGGGATCTGAAAGCTGTCTTTGGATGTCCTGCTCTCTGACTCTGATCTGATGGTATCCTGATCGCAAGTCAATCTTCGAGAATACTGATGCCCCCTTGAGTTGATCAAATAAGTCATCTATCCTCGGGAGAGGGTATCTGTTCTTGATTGTCACTGAGTTCAAGGTACGGTAATCTATACATAATCTGGACATACCATTCTTTTTTTCACAAGAAGCATCGGGGCTCCCCAAGGTGATCCACTAGCTCGAATAAATCTCTTGGTTCTAAGTTCTTCAATCATCTTGTACAATATCTCTAATTCTGACGGCGCCATCCTGTAGACTCTCTTCGACACTGGGGCTGTCCCGGGGATCAAGTCTATGATGAACTCGATCTCTCGCTCTGGCAGCATTTCTGGAAGCTCTTTTGGAAAAACATCTGGAAACTCCTCGACTATCCGGGGTAACTGCACTGCTGTTACTGTCATCCGCAATACTGGAGGAGAAGGTTCAACTTCGTCTCGGAAAAAGGAAAACTCTGGCTCGCCGGGAATGCTAAAAACAACCCTGCCAATATGGCAGTCTATCCTAGCATACTGGTCCCTCAACCAATCCATCCCTAAGAACATATCATAATCGACTATCGGGAATTCTATCAATCTAGTGGGGAATTCTCTACCGCTAACTACGATCCGACACGAAAAAAATACTCTTTCTAATCCCACAAGTCCGTTACCAGTAATTACATTGAGCCTTACTGATAATGACTCGGGTTCCAGTCCTTTCCGTATCGTAAATCGTACAGACATAAATGAATGCGAGGCACCAGAGTCAAATAATACTGAAGCTGGAAAGGTGTTGACAAGAATAGTACCTGCCACCACCTCACCTGGTGCTAATCCTTCTTCTTCCATGGTCAAAGCCATCACTTGACCATGTCCTCTGGGTGCGGGTCCCATCTGCTGAAAACTCCTCTGCCTGCTCTGGATCAGGGCTTGGGCTTGGACATACTGCTGCAGTCTCTGCTGCTGAGCCTGCGGCGGCAATGGCCTCGAAAATGGGTACTGCTGCTGGACTGGTGCTGGTCCTCTAACTGAAGGACTAGAGAAGGCTGATGAAGAGGAACTCCCCCTATTCGGGCAGTTCCCAACCATGTGGTCCGAGGTACCACAAACCAAGCACAAACCCTGTGCTCTGCGATACTCTGATACCACATGCCCTGGCTTTCCGCAGTATGAACATCCCACTGAGGAAGAGTGCTTCTGCTTTTACTGCTGAGGGTACGTCGGGGTTGAATGTTGAACCGACGTCACTGAGGCCGCCTGCCTTGGAGATCCAATGGTCAAAGCCCTAGCTGCCGGGGCTGGTGCTGAAGACTGATTCATCTGGCCATGGGATCGCTTCCGACCGCCGGTCCTATCTACGATCCTCTGGGTGGTATACTCATGCCTCCTGGCTGCTCTCAACATTGCATCAAAAGTCTGATGCTCAAACTGCTCCACTGCCAATAGAATCTCTAGATGGAGCCCCTGCTGGAACTGCTGGGCTCTATCGAACTCGGTCGCCAGCAAGGTGGAAGCAAACCGACTAAGTCTCAAAAACTCGGCCGTATATCCGTCGACCGTCCTGTCCATCTGTTTCAAATTGGTGAACCTCGTCTGTAGGTCGTACCGAGCTACAGCATCGAAGTACTTGGTCTGGAATCTCTCTCGGAATACTGTCCAGGCGATAGGTGCCACTAATCTAACGGCCTGTGCAACCCACCAGCTGCGGGCAAGATCCAATAACTGTAAGCGCACATGGCCACCTTCTCGCCTTATGGAGTCATGGCTGCTTCTAGAATCACCTCTGTGTCCTGAAGCCACGTATCTGTGGCAATAGCATCTTCGCTAGCATCAAAGAAGGGAGGGTTCAAGCGCTTGAAGCTGTTGGCCGTGCTGTTACCCTGATGACCACCTCTGGTTAGAGCATCTGCTACTGCCTAGTACAAGGCATCTCTCCAACGGTCTTGGGAAGCGAACAATGTCCTGATGAGACCCACAAAGGTGCCATCATCATCAGGCTCTGCAGGCTGGACGGGCTGAACTGGTGGCTCTTGACCCCCAGTAGGCATGACTCTGGAGGCTACTCCTGAATGCTGGGCTTGATCTCCGGGTTACTGCTGGTCCACAGGTGGTGCTCCGCCTTGCCGATCGGTAGGACCAGGAACAATGCCGCTGAAGAAGACGACATAGGAAACAATAAGGAAGGACCAGAATAGATCAAAGATACAAGCATGTGATCAAGTCAAGAATCCAGGGATTTAGAGGATACGAGTAGAGATCAAGGGCGAGTACTGATTGAGACATCTATTCGGTAAACCCTCACATATCTTGATTTACAAGACCTGTATGGGCCACCACTTAAACCAAGTAACGCCCCAGAACCAGAATACTGGAGAGCGGAGGCGTACATAGCCAGCTACATATATTGAAGTGCAACCCACCTCGCTATACGGTCACAGCTGTCTAGATACATGAGGGTTTAACTACAAGCCATCAGTCTCATATGGTCATGAACAAGCCTATTGTCTTAAATCTCAAGCAAGCAATAACAGTTTACAAGATGTCAGAGCATCTAATATATAATAGCAAGGCGTCCCATACATTATATACTTGGACGATCATGAAGCTAGTCGTACAAAATGTCAAGACTAGCAAGAGTTTCAGTCATACATGATCAACCCTAGGATTTGTCAATCATGTTACAGCCCGTAGGCAGACAGTAAATAAAAGTGCAATACGAGCTAACACGTGCTCGCCGGCTAAACGTCTCAAAAGAATAATTTTACAATAAAGTGGAAGGACAAAATAAACCCACTCGTTGCCAGGGTTACGCATGGTGGTCACCATCTGGCTGAAAGGTAGGTAGATCCTCTGGAGCTGCTCCGATATCTGGCCATACAAAACCAGCTGGGTCAGACCCCAGAAAGTACAAGTGCCACAAAGGAGGCTTCACTTAGGAACTAAAACCAGCATATCATAAATGAATAATAAAGGTAATTATAAAGATACTGATAAATAATAGGGACAACAATAATAAATTGAGTACGAGGAAACCATTCAAGTAGCCAGGTCGTAACCCTTAAACCAAACAAGGACTGGGGTTACAACCCTTCACCTGAATAGAAACCCGTCTCAAATACTGCTGGTAAAGTAAAACATGATGAGCTTGACATAGGGTGAAATAAGACAATAAATGAAGAGAGGATAAAGAACTGCTCCGGGAGCCAGGTTACAACCCTTAAACCAAACAAAGACCGGAGTTGTAACCCTTCACCTGAACAGAACCTTGCCCCTGATCTTTATTGTTAAGGCAAGCATAGGTAATCATGTCCTGTCACAATCTTGTAAAATATGACGAGTATGACATGGGATGCAATAGGACAATAAACGAAGAGAGCACACAGAACTGCTCCGAGAGCCAGGTTACAACCCTTAAACCAAACAAGGACCGGGGTTGTAACCCTTCGCCTGAACAGAACTGGTCTCCTGCTTATTATTGTTAAGACAAGCATAAGCAATCATAACGATATATGATAAGATAGCCATGGAACTATTCAGATAACCAAGTTACAACCCTTAAACTAAATAAGGACCGGGATTGTAACTCTTCATCTGAACGGAACTTGGTTTCTCATCATTTATCAGTAAGTAAAGCACAAGAAATCAGGTCATGTTACAATCTCGCACATGATCAGGACAAGACTAAGCTGGGTTAAATTCCATCCAACCAATCACGGCCAAGCAATGAGTACGGCTTGATACTTTAACTAACTAGGGTTATCACATGCCTAGTTACTAGCAAAATGCAATGAGATTATTCCAACAGCCATAAGTCCTGCAGACCATCCAGGTTATCCAGGTCAAATATCCATCCATGATAGGGGAAACACTTGACAGTGTGCTGGAAATGTGCCCTACTCATCGACAGGCTACAAGTCCACTCGAGCGCCCAGATAACGGGATTGCCTGTTGCGAGAAAATCTCTTCATGACTACTAATTTATTCTAGTTATTAGCCTTAGTCAATTTGCAGTAGGTACCCCGGACCGTGGTATTCAGGGGTTCCCTGTCCTAGACATGATACAAGACAACACTGGTTCATTTGTGCAAACACAATCGTCCACGGTGTCTAGGTTATCCATTCTTGTCATGTCATACAAGTCGTCACAACAGATTTCAATCGTTACCATCATGCGTACTTGTCATATCTTGTTATGTCATGTCATGTCAGCTACTTGACATACCATGCCATGTACAATTATTAGCTCGGTTATATCAATCAAACCGTGATTGTCAATCCATGAATAGTGCAATGGCATAAAAGACAATCGGGTACACAAGGGCTCAAGGCTCTACGCGAGTGTGCCTCTACGCTAGGCAAAGGGCCTCAAGCATAAAATGGCTCTACGCTAGCAAGAGCCAAGGAGAGATATCTCTACGCGAGTGAAGATGCACGTGGGTGGGGTTCTACGCTAGCCGGGTTATACGCAAGTGAAATTACACGCGCGTAAAATTTTTACGCGAGTAGAACTCTACGCGCGCGAACACCCGAGCGAGTTCTACGCACACGAGAATCTACTCGAGCAAGTCTATGCGAGGGGAAGTCTACGCGAGAGAAATACTCGAGCAAGACTTTACGCACGCGAGGGTCTGCTCGAGCCAGAGTTTTACGCGAGCACGAATTTACGCGAGCGGGAGGACCCCGAGCGTAAAATCGAATAAACTCAACGTAGAACGGAATATGCTGGCACGCAAACGCGTGTGCGTAAAAGGCTGAAATAACACGCTGACACGTAAAACGTGGGCGTAAAGGCTAATCACTATGCTAACACGTTAGAACATGTGCGTAAAACTTCGTCTTCTTCCTATGGCCAAGACAAGTATGCGTAAAGCTTAAGAACTCGAGGAACTCCGTCTCGGCCAAGACTTGGTGAAATTCGGCCATCCCAAAATCAAACTTGCGTAAAATCAGGAGGCCTACTACATGGAACTCTTAGTTTTCGAAAATAAGCCAGTTTGGAAGATCAAAACCAAGGGGATAAAATACTAAAAACTTAGATCTACATGAAACGAGCCATGGAATTCAAAAATGCTAAGTACTAAGGCGACTTAGAATTTTGTGGAGAAGAAAATAGAATAATAAAACTTGGGTTCCTCCATGAAGCAAGTTGCACTTGCCTAAACCTCATGTTAGGTGGAAGGGAGTAATGGTGAGGAAGAAGAAGAGTTAATAAAAAGAAGTAATCAGGAGAGAAAGAAAAGTGGGCGGCTAATAAAGGAAGGAAGGGGTGGTAGGTGGGGGTTGGTCCATATGAAAACCAAGCCAAGCCGAACCAAGCAATGAGATACCAGGATAAACCATGCAATGAGACATGCAATATACGTATACGTATACAAAATACGTAATACATTCCACGGTCGTTACAAAACCGCTTAATTTTGACTTCGTATGAAAAAATTATACCAATTTATGTTCATATGTTTCGGCACATCTTCGGTACTGTAGGGACGATGAACAGTGCCATGCGCCCGTGCATCGTGCCTTCGCCCCATGCGCGTAGTGCACCCGCGCACTGTACGTCTATGCCATGCACGTCGTGCACCCGTGCGGTACACGTTTTGCACGTCGTGCGCCCGTGCCATTTATTGGCCTCGCGTCAGGCATCGTGTTTGCGTAATCTGTGCGTCGTGGACAGTTTTGCTCGCATGCGCAGCGTATTTTGTGCGTCGCGCCCGTGCAATTCATTGGTCGCGTGCCAGGCGCCGTGCTTGCGTGATCCATACGTCGTGGGCAATTTTGCTCGTACGCAGTACGTTTTGTGTGCAGTGTACTGTCTATGTATCGTGCTTGCGCGCACCGTGTACCGTAGGCAGTTTTGCCCGTGCACGCAGCGCACCCGTGCGCGAATCACCTTACATGACTGTTTTTGTCCGTTTGAGCTGTTTTGTAGCTAGAATCTTGAAAAAATCAAAACATGAAAGTTGTAGATCTCCATCTTGCCTTCAAGAATTTTTTTGTTTCTTCTTAACTAGAGTTCATATGCGACCGATAGTTTTAATCATAGTTCTTGATCTTTTATGCATGTTTCCAGTACTTGCCTAAATTGCGACGACCCGACTTGGTAATCTTGAGCTAGTAACTTTAACTTGAACTTGAACTTGAACATGAGAACATGATCCCATCTTAATAATCTTGATCGTAGCCCATCGAGGCACACTCTTGACATGACAAGTAAGCCTGTCATGATATGTGTAATCTTGATTGCTGTTACGACAGCTATCCCTGACTTGCTAAGTGTAACTCTTGTTTTGACTCCGTAGTTGATTGTGCATGTACAAGCTACCTATCTCGTCTTACATCATATCTAGAATATGGATTCCTGGTTACCACGGTCAGGGATTCATAATGAATCTGACTAGGTTAATGACTAGATTGATCAAGTAGTTCATTTAGAGAGATTTTCCAGTTACAGACGATCCCGTTATCCCGACCACACATGTGGACTTGTAGCCTACCGACGAATAGGGCGCATTTCCAGCATACTGTCATGTGTTGCACTCTAAGTCAGCTAATAATTCTCTTAATTCTTGATAAACTCTTGTAACCTCGCCTGGATAACCTGGATAGTCTGCAGGGCTTGTGACTGCGGGAATATCTCAACTGTATCTTGTTAGTAACTAGGCCTGTGATAATCCTAGTTAGCTAATGATAGCAAGTCGTAGGACTTGATTGGCCGTGCCTGAATGATTGTCTCATGATTAACATGGGTATTATATTTTACCTCTTAATTTCTTTATGCAAGCTAGTATATTCTTTAAAGCATGTCTTTTATGTTATTAAGTTATGCTCTTTTATCAGCTTTCCTATTCTTTATATGCTGGTTTTAGTTCCTAAGTAGAGCCTCCCTTGTGGCACTTACTCTTTCTGGGGTCTGACCCAGCTGATTTTGTATGGCTAGATTTCGGAGTAGCACCCGAGGATCTACTTGTCTACCAGCCAGATGGTGAACACCAGGCGTAACCATGGCAATGAGTAGGTTTTCTTATTTTGCTCTCCAACTCTACTATAACTTTTTTTAGGCGTTTAGCCATCGAGCATGTGTTAGCTCGTGTTAAAACTTTATTTTTGTCTGCCTAAGGGCTGTAACATGATTGACAAATCCTAGAGTTGATCATGTATGACTTAACTCTTGCTAGTCTTCGCATTTTGTATGACTAGCTTCATGATCATCTGAATATGTAATGCTTGGGATGCCTTACTTTGTATGTCGGATGATCTAACATCTTGTAACAATTATTTGCTTGCTTGAGATTGAGACACTAGGCTTGTTCTTGACCATAAGAGACTGTTGGCTTGTAGATAAACCCTCATGCATCTAGACAGTCATGATCGTATTGCGAGGTGGGTTGCACTTTAATGTGCGTAGCTGGCTGTGTCTGTCCCCCACTCTCTAGTATTCTGGTTTTTGGGCATGACACGGTTTAAGTGGTGGCCGATACAAGTCTTATAAATCAAGGTGTATGAGGGTTTTATCAAATAGATGTCTCAATCAGAATTCGTTCTTGATCTCTAATCGTGCTTTCGAATCTTCCTAAATCTTGGCCTGATAAGGTGCTTTATCCTTGATCTATCTTAGCCCTTATTGTTTTCTACATCATTTTCTTCAGTAGCATTATTCCTGGTCCTATCGATCAGCCAGGTGGAGTACCCCCAGAGAACTAGCAACAAGTGAACCAGCCGCAACCTGGGGACCAAATCCAGCACTCAGGGGTAGCATCCCGAGTCATGCCTTCCGGGGATCTAGAGCCACCAGTTCAGCCAGTCCAACCTGCAGAGCCTGATAATAGAACCCTGATGGGACTCGTCCGGGACTTGCTTGCATCACAAGATCGTCGGGGCGATGTCCTGCAGCAGACAGTACAAGATGCTATGGGCAGAGTCGGTTATCAAGGGAATAATACGGCTAACAACTTCAAGCGCTTGAACCCTCCTTTCTTTAACGGCAGTAAAAATGTTATTGCTGCTGACGCGTGGCTTCAGGATATAGAGGTCATTCTGGAGGCAGCTATGATTCCAAAGAAAAAGAATGTGGCCGTTGTGCGCCTGCAATTATTGGATTTATACCGCAGCTGATGGGTGATGCTAGCAGTTGGTTTGGTGACGCCTATCTTGTGGGCGGTATTCAGTGACAAGTTTCAGACGAAGTACTTTAATGCAGTAGCTCGGTATGATCGGCAGACAAGATTCAGCAATCTCAAGCAAATGGGAAGGACGGTCGATGGATATACGGCCGAGTTTTCTAGGCTTAGTCGGTTTGCTCCCACCTTGGTGGCGACCGAATTGGACCGAGCACAGCGATTCCAACAGGGACTCCACCTAGAGATCATTCTACCAGTGGAGCAGTTTGAGCACCAGACATTTGATACAGTTTTGCGAGCAGCAAAGCGGCATGAATATACCTCCCAGAGGATAGTAGATCGAACTGGAGGACGGAAGAGGCCTCATGGACAGTTATCTCAGTCATCAACACCAGCACCGATAGCTAGGGCTTTGACCATTGGAGCTCCTAGGAGGGCGAATAGTTTCGTCGGTTCAACACTCGACTCTGACATACCCTCAGCAACAGAACCAGAAGCAATCTTCCGCAATGGGCTACTCTCATTGTGGGAAGCCTGGACACGTGGTTTCAGAGTATCACAGAGCACAGGGATTGTACTTGGCTTGCGGGGCACCGGATCACAAAATTAGGTCATGTCCGCATAGAGCCAGTTTATCTTCATCAACCCTAACCAGTCTATCGGTTAGAGGACCAGCACCAGTGCAGTAGCCGCAGTACCATCTTCTAAGGCCATTGCCGCCTCAGGCTCAAGCATTCTAGTAGCAGAGGCCGCAGCAGTATGTTCAGACCCAAGCTCAAATTCAGAACAGACAGAGAGGTCACCAGCAGAGGGGGACCAGCACCAAGAGAACAAGGTAAAGCTGTGGCTTTGACGGTAGCAGAAGAATTGGCATCAGGTGAGGTGGTGGCAGGTACCATTCTCATCAATTCTTTTCTAGCATCAGTATTATTTGATTCGGGTGCATCGTATTCATTTACGTCTGCACGATCTACAACACAGATAAGAGTGGAGCCCGAGTCATTATCAGTAAGGCTCAATATACTTACTGGTAATGGTCTTGTGGGAGTAGATAGAGTCTTTTCCTTATGTCAAATTGTAGTTAGCGGTAGAGAGTTTTCTGCTAGATTGATAGAATTCCTGATGGTTGACTATGATGTGGTCCTAGGAGTGGATTGGTTGAAGGATCAGTATGAAAGAATAGACTGCCATGTTGGCAGGATTATTTTTGGTATCCCCGACGAAGAAGAGTTTTCGTTTTCCAGAGGCGAAGTAGAACCTTCTCCACCAGTCTTGCGGATGGCAGTAGCAGAAGCAGTTCAGTTTCCCAGGGTAGTAGAAGAATTTTCTGACGTATTTCCCAAAGAGCTTCCAAGTATGCCGCCAGAGAGAGAGATAAAAGTTTACCATTGATTTATTTCCAGGGACGGCACCAGTATCAGAGAGAGTCTACAGAATGACACCATCAGAATTGGAGATCTTGTACAAGATGATTGAAGAACTCAGAACCAAGGGATTCATGCGTGCTAGCGGATCACCTTGGGGAGCCCCGATGCTTCTTGTGAAAAAAAAGATGGTACATCAAAATTATGTGTTGATTATCATACCTTGAATTTTGTAACAATCAAGAACAGATATCCCTACCAAGGATAGACGACTTGTTCGATCAACTCAGTAGAGCATCAGTATTCTCGAAGATTGACTTGCGGTTGGGGTACCATCAGATCAGAGTCATAGAGCAAGACATCCCGAAGACGCCATTCATATCTAGATATGGGCATTGGGAGTTTCTCGTTATACCATTCGGGGCGACCAATGCACCAGCAGTATTCATGGATCTCATGAATCGCATATTCATGCCTTATTTGGATTAGTTCGTGATAGTATTTATAGACGACATTTTAGTCTATAGCAAGAATGAAGCAGAGCATGAACAACATCTCCGAGTAGTCCTTCAGATTCTCAAAGAGCACCAGTTGTATGCGAAGTTCAGTAAGTACGAATTTTGGTTTGATCGTATTTCGTACTTAGGTCATATCATCACCAGAGGTGGAGTGGAAGTTGACCCCCCCAGAAGATAGTGGCTATAGAGACATAGCCAGTACCTAGCACCAATGCATAGGTTTACAGTTTCCTAGGATTGGTCGGCTATTACCGACGATTTGTATCAGATTTCGCTCGAATTTCAGCACCATTGACGCAGTTGACCCGCAAGGATATGCAGTTTGCTTGGACAGTAGAGTGTCAGAGTTCATTCGAGAAGTTAAAGCAAAGATTGATGACGGCGCCCATTCTCACGCTTCCAGATGGGACTGGAGGATTTTCAGTTTATTACGATGCTTCAGGCAGAGGATTGGGATGCGTCTTAATGTAGCATGGTAAGGTAGTAGCATATGTATCACGTCAGCTTCGTGATTATGAGAGGAATTACCCAACCCATGACTTGGAATTAGTAGCGATGGTTTTTGCACTTAAGCTTTGGAGGCATTACTTGTATGGAGATTAGGTAGAGATTTTTACCGACCACAAAAGTCTTAAGTATGTATTTACCCAGAAGGATCTTAACATGCGTCAGAGAAGGTGGCTAGAGCTATTGGTAGAATATGACATCAACCTACAGTATCATCCTGGGAAGGCCAACGTAGTTGCAGATGCGTTGAGTAGAAGAGCCGGAGCTTATTTTCTAACAGTACAGCCAGAATTATTAGCAGATCTTCAGAAGATGGGTATAGAGATATTTCTCCCTATCAATATGACATTGATGGCCAGTATGCAAGTTCAGTCCAGCATAGTGGAGAGAATCAAGATAGCTCAGTCAACGGATTCTAAGCTTTAGCGACTTAGGGCAGAATGTGAGACATGACGAAGAACAGAGTTATGTATTCACGAAGATGGCACACTTCGACATGGAAGGTGTCTTTGTGTACCCAGTAGTAACATCAGGCAAGAGATCATGGCAGAAGCTCACAGTTTGCAGTATTCAATTCATTCTGGTAGCGGAAAGATGTATCGTAATATCCGTCAACATTTCTGGTGGAATGGCATGAAGAGGGAGATAGCCTCGTTTCTCTCGTTGTTTAGTTTACCAACAAGTCAAGGCTGAACATCAAAGACCAGCTAGACTTCTTCAACCTTTACCGATTCCAGAATGAAAATGGGAACACATTACCATGGATTTTGTAACTAGGTTACATAAATCCCCAGCTGGGAGAGATGCTATATGGGTTATAGTTGACCGACTTACCAAGGTAGCTCATTTTCTTTCTTTCAGAATTGGTTAGTCAACGAATCAGCTAGCAGAGATGTATCTCAGGCAAATATTCAGATTGTATGGAGTGCCAGTCAGTATCGTGTCCGACAGAGATTCGAGATTTACATCGCATTTTTGGCAGAGTCTTCAAGAGAGTTTGGGAACTCGTCTCAAGTTTAGTTCAACTTATCATCTGCAGACAAATAGTCAGTCAGAGCGCACAATTCAAACTCTCGATGATATGTTACGATCCTATACACTTGATTTCGGTGGTTCGTGGGAAGATCACATATACTTAGTGGAGTTCGCCAATAATAACAGTTTCCAGGCCAGTATCCAGATGGCCTCATTTGAGGCACTGTATGGCAGGAAGTACAGATCACCTTTAGCCTGGGATGATGTAGGCTAGAGGCAGATTATTGGTCCAAAAATGGTTACGCAGACTATCGAGGTGGTCAGACAAGTCAGAGATCATCTTCGAGTTGCACAAGATCGTCAACGCCATTGGGCCGATTCTCATCGGCATCTACTTGAGTTTTCTATCGACGACCATGTATTCCTTAGGAACTTGCCTACCTGTGGCGTCATTCGATTCGACGTACGGGGACAGCTTAGTCCTAGGTATATAGGACCGTTTGATATTCTCGAACGAGTAGGTGGTGTATCCTATCATCTCGCTCTTCCACCATCATTATGTGAGGTACACGACGTATTCTATGTATCCCAATTGCAATGGTACATCCCGGATCTGAGCTATATCCTTGACCATTCGGAATTGGTTGTTGCTACCAACCTTTCGTATGAAGAAAGGCCCGTATCCATATTGGACCAAAGAGAGAAGGTACTTAAGAACAAGACTATTAGTTTAGTCTGTGTTGCTTGGGGTCATCACTCCTTGGGTGAGTCAACTTGGGAATGTGAGGATGATATCCGATCATGATATCCACACATTTTTGACTCATAAGGTATAATGTCTTTCTTATGCCTTATTCTTTTAATTCCTTGCTTGCATGAACGATTACATGATTGACTGCTATCGTAGATTGCCAGTATTAGTGTAGCTTGCCCTGACACCTCTCGTCTCTTGATCAAATTTTGAGGACGGAATTCTTTTAAGGTGGTAGAGTTGTCACTCTCGTTTCTCGTTATACGTATTTTTTAGTATACGTATACGAATTTCTGACATATGTCAGATGAGCCGTAGTTAGACTTGTCTTATTTAGCCTAGTCTTGGTTTAATCTTAACTTGATTTGGTTCTCCTTGGTTCAACTTGGTTTAGCTTTGCTTGGCTTGGCTTGGTTTATTTTGGTTTGAGATGAGAAGGGTTTGTATAAAAACCAAGTCCTCTCTCTGTCTCCTCCATTATTTTTCATTACTTCTTCATCTTCTTCATTTACTCCTCTCACCTACCAACCCCTAGGCAAATGCAACTTGCTTCATGATGGACCTCAAATTTTATTGTTCCATTGTCTTCCTTGCTTGATTCTAAGCCTCTTTAGAACTTGGAGTTTTTAGTTTTGATGGTTACATTTTTGTAGATCTAAGTTTATAGTTTTCTCGATTTTTCTTATTTTTGATCTCTTAAACTTTGTTATTTCTGAAAACTAATGGTTACATGTTGTGGGAAATTCAATCTACCCAATTTTGGCTTTTGAACCACTTGATTTCGACTTCGTATGAAGAAGTTATGCCATTTTGTGTTCATGGGTTCCGACACATCTTCGGTGTTGTCGGGAAGATGAACAGTATCGCGCGCGCCCGCGCGCCGTGCCTCCGTGCCATGCGCGTCGTGCACCCGTACGCTGCACGTTTCACGTGCCGTGCGCCCGCACGATTTTCTGCCGTACGTCGTGCCTCCGCGCCATGGGCGCCGTGCACCCGCGCGCTCGCGCCATTCATTGGTTGTGCGCCAAATGTCATGCTTGCGCGATCTGTGTGCCGTGGACAGTTTTGCTCGTGCACAGTGCATTTCGTACGCCGCACGCCCGCGCCATTCATTGGTCACGTGCCAGTCTCCGTACTTGCACGATCCGTGCGCCATGGGCGATTTTGCTCGCACGTATAGTGCCTTTTGCGTGCAGTACGCAGACTGTGCGCAGTACTTGCGCGCACCATACGCCGTTGGCAGTTTTACCCGTGTAGTGCCCAGTCCCTACATCGTGCCCCGTTGTCCGTCCACGGGGTGCACGAGAAAGGAACATTGTCGCTATCGACTCGGTCGGGACCGATAGGTCGGGATCGATCGAATCGATCGAACGGAAACGGTTGAATTAAGATCCATTCCACATTATGGAATGGCTTCTTCGGAACCAAGTCCCATATTCAGCGGGCTGCGCCTCAAGGATTGACTCTGCGACTGAGTCGGAAGAGACCTCCCGTTGCTCTGCTTTTCACGCCGCTTGCGTTGGTTTTGGCTTTGTTTTCTGAATGCATTTTTGTGAATGTTTTCGATGGTTTTCATGGCTTACGTCTCGAACTTCGTATTCATATCGAATTTCCTTGAATAACACAGTGTTCTAATCGGTTGCTTGTGCGATTTCAGGTGATCGTGTAGGCAACGTCTAGCGCGGCCAACCAGTCTCTCGCCTCAAGTAAAAAAACTCAAGGTGAGTGGCTGACCTCCTTCGTCTCGACCCTCTATTTCAAAATGAGAACTCGGGTAATGATATTAAAATTGAATGAATTGCTTACAGAATACAAGTCCTGTATGTTAGAAGTGAAAAAGAATGAGTTGTGTTGAAAAGAGATAGAATTATTTTAGGCCTGCAAAACGAACAAGTAAATGAATTGATTACATAACAAGCCCCAACGGTATCTTAAATACACCATGTTAACCTATCATGGTCATGGACAACTTGTCGACAAGGGCGATGGTTTCTTCGAGCGGCAACCCGGGGCCACGGGACCGACTCGGCCTAGGAAGAAATAGGTTATAGCCGAGCTGGGTAATAGGCAATCGGTAAGACGGGGACTTGCATCGGGGCTCGCTACTTGCGTTGCAAGGGTCCCATATTGCCAGGCTATGTCCAAGATGGCTAGTTAATGCCAGTGACCTCCATATCAAACACTTGATATAAATTGTTATCAACTAACAAGGAAAGTAATGGTAAGTTTTTATGTCGCACGGTGCGCTCTGCCGGAGGAAATCTTGATGTAACTTAATGCTTCTTATGAAAATATCTAGGATGGCTAGAAAGACCACTAAAAGCAAGTTGTATGATTTTATCTAAATTCTTGAACCAAATGAGAGCCTGGAAATTAATTAGCCACTCGCCAGTACATGTTGATTGTACTGATCCTCGCTCTCTCTACAGGTGCGATAGATCGGGAGGAGCGTGCTACGTGAAGGGAGGCAACGCTCGTGTGTTTTGAAGCTTCGTCCGTGCATCGAAGCTTGGATCAAACTTTTGAAGACTCCGCTGTCGAAGGCCAAGAAGACAGATGGAGCGGCTTCCCGTCATTCCAGGTGGTTTTGTAATGCTGGTTGTAATCAAGGGATGAAATGTATGGAATGGCTATCTCGTCGACGTTCATTTTGTAATGGAGTCAGTTTGTAAAAAGCCCGTGCGGCGCCTTTGTATCGAGTCTATAAAATGATGTTCATTATCAATAAAGCTTAAATTTCCTTCTCTATAATGTGTGTTCAATTTACTCTGCGCATTCTCTTGTTGTTGTGTTTCGGATAACCTTATGACTATGCCTTGTGCGAGCGCAACTTAGGCTTGCACGGCATCACGCCCGGGGGACGACTATCGATTCTACGGAATCGGGGCGTGACATATTGGTATCAGAGCACAGCTTTACGTCCTTGGCCTCTAGTGTCGAGTTTCTAGTCTCAAATCATTGGTCTCGTGTCGATGAGATATGTTGTTCCATACGAGGGAGTCTGTAATAAGTTTTGTGACTAATGTATTTTTTACCTTCAAAATCCCAGAAGGTGCGGTGGTGAACGTGGCATTGAACGAAGAAAGTGCTTCGAGCGGCTCGAGTAGCTCGAGGCCCGAACCCTCTAACGATGTCAAGGAATGGATGTTGCGCATGCTGGAAGCGCAACAACAACAACCTCAGGAGAATCAACGCCTAAATGAGTAACATCGACGGGAGACGGAGGCACATCGACGGGAGGTAGAGGCACGCCAGACCCAGTTCGAGGCCCGATTCGATGCACAATTCAAGTTGCAGCAGAAGCAGCTTGACACTCTTCAGCAGATTGTACAGACGGTCGTGGCCAACAACAACAACTCCACGACAACTCCTGCCGTGACCGAGCCTGCGGCCAGACAAAGTGATGTCGATCCGGAGGCACCCGAGCCTACATATGCAACACCGAGAAGTTCTAACTTCGACGTGTCGAAATTCACAAAAAGTTGCCGTACTTCCTTCTACGGCACGGAAGATCCCTCCTTAGCGATCGACTGGTTAGAGGAACTGGAAGACAAGTTTGAGCTGCTAGACGTCGAAGAGTCCAAGAAAGTTGCATGCGCTCAACTTCTACTCCGATCGAACGCGCACGACTGGTGGGCCGTGCAAAAGCGAGCGATCAGACGCGACGACGAGACAACGATAATTTCTTGGGCCACCTTTCGCGAGGCGTTCGAGATCGAGTACCTCCCCGAAGCCGTTCGACAAGAGAAGGAAAATGAATTCATGCAGCTAAGGCAAGGGAATATGACGGTGCGGCAGTATGCGGCGGAGTTCAACAAGTTAGCCAAGTTTGCTGGAGAATTCCTGCCCTCCCTGGTGAGTCGTGCTCGACGGTTCGAAGTGGGTCTACGACCATCCATCTACGCCCACGTGTCCGTCCCGCAATACAAAACGATGGGGGAGTCTCTCAACCACGCCCTCCGCCTTGAATGCCAATATCCTCCAGGTGCTGCCGGTGCTATGCATACCTACAATCACAAATGCCCTAATCACGCAGGAGGGAACAACGTGACCAAGCGTCCGAACAATAGGCCCCAAAGCGGATATCAAGGGCGTAACCCAAAGCCTTACTGCAACCGATGTCATAATATCGGTCACACGATCGACGATTGCCAGGTACCAGAGGGTGGATGCTGGCACTGTGGCAAGAGGGGCCACATGCGTGCTGAGTGTCCAACCAGAAGGCCGAACCCAACGGCGCCCCAACAGCACCGTCCAGCGGCGCCCCAACAGCACCGTCCAGGGAATCAAGTCCCAGCGCCTCGAGCCCATCAACCTGCACCGCAAAATGGCCAAGACCGTCGCCCCAATGCCCAGGGCCGCGTCTATGCCATGACTCGAGATGAAGTGCTTGCGTCAGATACTGTCGTGACAGGTATACTTAGTTTCAATAATGTGCCTGCTCGTGTACTATTTGATTCAGGTGCTTCGCATAGTTTTATATCGGCGGACTTTGCCGCCGAGGACAAATTTTCGACAATATCACTAGATCTCGACCTTAGCGTAAGCACACCTTCGGGCACACCGATACTCACTAATTTAGCTTGCGCCGACGGGATTATCTGTATCGGCGGTCAAAAGATCGGTCTTGACGTGATAGTCCTAGACATGAAGGACTTCAATATCATTCTGGGAATGGATTGGCTCGGGCCGTGCAACGCAACCATAGACTGCGCCGGAAAGACGGTCACCTTCCGCATACCAGGAGTGCCTGAATTCTGCTTTTCGTGTGGTGAGGCGTCGTCGACCTGCATGCTGATCTCGGCGATTTCTGCTCGGAGGATGCTGCATTCTGGGTGCGAAGGCTATTTGGCGTCCGTCCGAGACATGCGACAGGATGGTACAAACGTGGGTCAGACCGACGTTGTGGCAGAATTCCCCGATGTGTTCCCGGACGAGCTACCTGGCATGCCCCCCGACAGAGAAATCGAGTTCAGCATCGATACATTCCTCGATACCCGACCGATTTCCAAGGCCCCGTACAGAATGGCCCCCGCCGAGCTGAAGGAACTCAAGGTCCAGTTACAGGAGTTACTCGACAAAGGATTTATTCGGCCTAGTGTGTCACCGTGGGGAGCGCCCGTGTTGTTCGTGAAGAAGAAGGATGGGTCCATGCGTCTGTGCGTCGATTACCGAGAGTTGAACAAGGCCACCATCCGGAACAAGTACCCATTGCCCCGCATAGACGACTTATTCGATCAACTGCAAGGCGTCTCTATATTTTCGAAGATTGATCTCCGCTCAGGCTATCATCAACTCAAGATCAAGTCAGACGACGTGCAAAAGTCCGCCTTTCGCACTCGATACGGCCACTACGAGTTCCTGGTGATGCCATTTGGCCTGACGAACGCTCCCGCCGCCTTCATGGATCTGATGAATCGGGTATTTTGACCCTTCCTTAATAAATTTGTGGTAGTCTTTATTGATGATATTCTCGTCTACTCGAAGGACAGGGCGCAGCATGCAGAACATCTACGGGCCGTGCTCCAAACACTTCGAGAACATGAGTTGTACGCGAAGCAGAGTAAGTGCGAATTTTGGCTAAGCAGCGTATCCTTTCTTGGTCACATCATTTCGTCCGAAGGCATTGCAGTCGACCCGAAGAAAGTGGAAGTTGTTGCTGATTGGAAGCGGCCTACGTCTGCTAGTGAGATTCGAAGCTTTCTTGGTTTGGCGGGATACTATCGACGCTTCGTGAAAGACTTCGTGAAGATTGCATCGCCACTGACACGCCTCATTCAAAAGGGAGTCGCGTATGAGTGGTCGGATGACTGTGAAGCTTCATTCCAGGAGCTAAAGCAGCGACTGATTTCGGCACCTATACTCGCACTTCCGGATGGGCCAGAGGGTTTTCAGATATTCAGCGATGCTTCAGGCCAGGGCTTGGGATGTGTGCTCATGCAGCGAAACAAGGTGATATCCTTCACCTCCAGACAGTTAAAGTCGCACGAGAAGAACTATCCTACGCACGACTTGGAGTTAGCGGCGATTGTGTTCGCGTTGAAATTGTGGCGTCACTATCTATATGGTGTAGCATGCGCGATCTATACCGACCACAAGAGCCTCAAGTATCTCTTCACTCAGAAGGAATTGAACTTGCGACAGAGGCGCTGGCTCGAACTGATCAAAGACTATGACTTGACGATCGACTACACTCCGGGCAAGGGAAATGTTGTGGCGGACACTCTGAGTCAAAAATATCTTGCCTCGCTGTCCATCAACCACAGACTATTACAAGATCTAGAAGAAATGGGCATCGATCTCCGGGTTCGATTCAGGGATATACGGTTGGCGCAGCTTCAGTTAGAGCCGAGTTTGCTGGAAAAGATCATGGCCGCTCAGAAGGATGATCCGTACCTGAAGAAAATGTGCGAGCGAATTTCGACAGGTAGTGCGACCGACTTTGCGGAAGACATGACCGGCGTGTTGAGATTGAATGGCCGACTATGTGTTCCGGATGATTCAGAACTGCGAAAGGAGATAATGTCGGAGGCGCATTATGCGAAATATACCTTGCATCCAGGCAGTACCAAGATGTATAAGGACCTCCGCACGACCTTCTGGTGGCACGAAATAAAGAGAGATGTGGCGCTCTTCGTGTCACAATGCATGGCCTGTCAGCAGGTGAAAGCTGAGCATCAGCGACCGGGCGGGGAGATGCAGAACCTCGCTATTCCCGAGTGGAAATGGGATCACGTCACTATGGATTTTATTGTTAGCCTGCCGAAGACACCACGGGGGAATGACGTCATCTGGGTCATTGTCGATCGATTAACCAAGTCAGCGCACTTTATCGCCATCAAAGTTACTTGGAGAGTTGATCGCCTAGCGCAGATTTATCTTGACGAGATAGTACGGCTGCACGGAGTTCCAGTATCCATCGTCTCTGATCGGGATTCACGGTTCATGTCACGATTTTGGAGTAGCCTTCAGTCGGCGCTGGGTACCAAGTTGCAGTTCAGCTCAGGTTACCATCCTCAGACCGACGGCCAAACGGAGCACGTTAATCAGATTCTCGAAGACATGCTACGGCTCTGTGCAATTGACTTCAAATCAAGCTGGGACGTCCACCTACCGCTGGCAAAATTTGCGTACAACAATAGCTACCAATCCAGCATCCAAATGGCACCGTATGAAGCTTTGTACGGCCGGAAGTGCAGATCGCCCATTTGCTGGGATGAAGTCGGGGAACGGCAGATACTCGGCCCGGAGCTGGTGGAACAGACTGTGGAAAATGTCAAGCTAATTCGGGAAAGACTGAAGATTGCACAGAGTCGGCAAAAGAGCTATGCCGACACCCATCGAAGACCGTTTGAGTTCCAAGTGGGCGATCATGTGTTCCTGAAGGTGTCGCCTATGCGAGGAGTTACTCTGTTCGGCGCGAAGGGAAAGCTGAGTCTGAGATTTGTTGGGCCGTTCGAAATACTCGAGCGGATCGCCACAGTAGCCTATAGAATTGCCCTACCGCCGGCGCTCGAAGGTGTGCACAATGTCTTTCACGTCCCTCAGCTACGGAAGTATGTGCACGACCCTAGCCACGTGGTGGATTTTGGCCAGCTGGAGCTAAAGTCCGACTTATCCTACATTGAAGAGCCAGTTCAAATCTTAGAACGCAAGGATAAGCTTCTGCGAAGTCGAGTGATCCCTCTTGTTCGCGTACTCTGGAGGAACCATGCGGCGGAAGAGTCGACATGGGAACTCGAGTCAGAGATGAAAGAAAAGTTTCCTTCATTATTTTCATAGAGGTAGGTTATGTTCTTAAGTTTCGAGGACGAAACTTATTTTTAGTTGGTTATGGTGTAGTGCCCCGTCCCTACATCGTGCCCCGCTGTCCGTCCACGGGGTGCGCGAGAAAGGAACACTGTCGCTATCGACTCGGTCGGGACCGATAGGTCGGGATCGATCGAATCGATCGAACGGGAACGGTTGAATTAAGATCCATTCCACGTTATGGAATGGCTTCTTCGGAACCAAGTCCCATATTCAGCGGGCTGCGCCTCAGGGATTGACTCTGCGGCTGAGTCGGAAGAGACCTCCCGTTGCTCTGCTTTTCACGCCGCTTGCGTTGGTTTTGGCTTTGTTTTCTGAATGCGTTTTCGTGAATGTTTTCAATGGTTTTCATGGCTTACGTCTCGAACTTCGCATTCATATCGAATTTCCTTGAATAACACAGTGTTCTAATCGGTTGCTTGTGCGATTTCAGGTGATCGTGTAGGCAACGTCTAGCGCGGCCAACCAGTCTCTCGCCTCAAGTAAAAAAACTCAAGGTGAGTGGCTGACCTCCTTCGTCTCGACCCTCTATTTCAAAATGAGAACTCGAGTAATGATATTAAAATTGAATGAATTGCTTACAGAATACAAGTCCTGTATGTTAGAAGTAAAAAAGAATGAGTTGTGTTGAAAAGAGATAGAATTATTTTAGGCCTACAAAACGAACAAGTAAATGAATTGATTACATAACAAGCCCCAACGGTATCTTAAATACACCATGTTAACCTATCATGGTCATGGACAACTTGTCGACAAGGGCGATGGTTTCTTCGAGCGGCAACCCGGGGCCACGGGACCGATTCGGCCTAGGAAGAAACAGGTTATAGCCGAGCTGGGTAATAGGCAATCGGTAAGACGGGGACTTGCATCGGGGCTCGCTACTTGCGTTGCAAGGGTCCCGTATTGCCAGGCTATGTCCAAGATGGCTAGTTAATGCCAGTGACCTCCATATCAAACACTTGATATAAATTGTTATCAACTAACAAGGAAAGTGATGGTAAGTTTTTATGTCGTACGGTGCGCTCTGCCGGAGGAAATCTTGATGTAACTTAATGCTTCTTATGAAAATATCTAGGATGGCTAGAAAGACCACTAAAAGCAAGTTGTATGATTTTATCTAAATTCTTGAACCAAATGAGAGCCTGGAAATTAATTAGCCACTCGCCATTACATGTTGATTGTACTGATCCTCGCTCTCTCTACAGGTGCGATAGATCGGAAGGAGCGTGCTACGTGAAGGGAGGCAACGCTCGTGTGTTTTGAAGCTTCGTCCGTGCATCGAAGCTTGGATCAAACTTTTGAAGACTCCACTGTCGAAGGCCAAGAAGACAGATGGAGCGGCTTCCCGTCATCCTAGGTGGTTTTGTAATACTGGTTGTAATCAAGGGATAAAATGTATGGAATGGCTATCTCGTCGACGTTCATTTTGTAATGGAGTCAGTTTGTAAAAAGCCCGCACGACGCCTTTGTATCGAGTCTGTAAAATGATGTTCATTATCAATAAAGCTTAAATTTCCTTCTCTATAATGTGTGTTCAATTTACTCTGCGCATTCTCTTGTTGTTGTGTTTCGGATAACCTTATGACTATGCCTTGTGCGAGCGCAACTTAGGCTTGTACGGCATCACGCCCGGGGGGACGACTATCGATCCTACGGAATCGGGGCGTGACAACCCGTGCGTGAATCACCCTAAATGACTGTTTTTGTCCGTTTGAGCTATTTTGTAGCTAGAATCTTGAAAAACTCAAAACATGAAAGTTAGATCTTCGTCTTGGCTTCAAGAATCCTCTTGTTTCACATTAACTGGAGTTCATATACGACCAATAGTTTCAATCATAGTTCTTGATCTTCTATGCATGTTTCCTGTACTTGGCCTAAATTGCGACGACCCGACTTGGTAATCTTGAGCTAGTAACTTGAACATGAGAACATGATGCCATCTTGATAATCTTGATAGTGGCCCGTCGAGGCGCACTCTTGACAAGTACTCTTGACATGACAAGTAAACCTGACATGATATGTGTAATCATGATTGCTGTTGCGACAGCTATCCCTGACTTGCTAAGTGTAACTCTTGTCTTGACTTTGTGGTTGATTTTGCCTGTACAAGCTATATGTCTCGTCTTACATCATGTCTAGGATATAGATTCCTAGTTACAACGGTCAGGGATTCTACTATGTTAACGACTAGATTGATCAAGTAGTTCATTTAGAGAGATTTTCCAGTTACAGGCGATCCCGTTATCCCGGCCACACCTTTGGACGTGTAGCCTACCGACGAGTAGGGCACATTTTCATCATTCTATCATGTGTTGCACTCTAAGTCAGCTAATAATTCTCTTAATTCTTGATAAACTCTTGTAATCTCGCCTGGATAACCTGGATAGTCTGCAGAGCTTGTGACTACAGGAATATCTCAACTGCATCTTGTTAGTAACTAGGCCTGTGATAATCCTAGTTAGCTAATGATAGCAAGCCGTAGGACTTGATTGGCCGTGCCTGAATGATTGTCTCATGATTAACATGGGTATTATATTCCACGTCTTGATTTCTTTATGCAAGCTAGTATATTCTTTAAAGCATATTTTTTATGTTATTTAATTATGCTCTTTTATCAGTTTTCCTATTCTTTATATGCTAGTTTTAGTTCCTAAGTAGAGCCTCCCTTGTGGCACTTGCTCTTTCTGAGGTCTGACCCAACTAGTTTTGTATGGCCAGATTTTGGAGTAGCACCCGAGGATCTACCTGCCTTCCAGCCAGATGGTGAACACCAGGCGTAACCATGGTAACGAGTGGGTTTTCTTATTTTGCTCTCCCACTCTACTGTAACTTATTCTTTTGAGGCGTTTAGCTGCCGAACACGTGTTAGCTCGTGTTGTAACTTTATTTCTGTCTGCCTAAGGGCTGTAACATGATTGACAAATCCTAGGGTTGATCATCTATGACTTAACTCTTGCTAATCTTCGTATTTTGTATGACTAGTTTCATGATCATTTGAATATGTAATGTTTGGGACGCCTTACTTTGTATGTCTGATGATCTAACATCTTGAAACAATTATTTTCTTGCTTGAGATTGAGACACTAGGCTTATTTTTGACCATAAGAGACTGTTGGCTTGTAGATAAACCCTCATGCATCTAGATAGCCGTGACCGTATTGTGAAGTGGGTTGCACTTCAATGTACGTAGCTGGCTGTGTCTGTCCTCCGCTCTCTAGTATTCTGGTTCTGGGGCGTAACAACAGTATTGCGACGGATTTGTGAGCGCACATTTTCAATTTTTTTACAAAAGGTCATCGACGAAAATTTTTGTCGGTAAGACGACTGGTAAAATTATGCATATCAGACAGCACGTTACCGACGAAAATTTTCGTCGGTAACATGTTACCTTCCCTAGTTTTTCGTTGGTGATTAGTTGGTAAGACGTCACTGACCTATAGATATACGTCGGTAGTCAGCCACTAGTCAGTATCTGAGGTTAGTTTTATTGCCAGAACAAATGATTCCTGCAATGCTCACACCTGTCAATATATATATATATATATATATATATATATATATATATATATATATATATATATATATATATATATATTCAATACAAATTGGCATTGTATTTGTACAATCCAAATATATTACTTATTCAATAAACTCAAACACAAATATATATAACATTGAAGTAAATATACTCAAACTGCAAATATTTTATACAGTCAAATATTTCCTAATTACAAAGAAAAGTACATTTATACAAATCTACCAAATGATACAAAAATTACGTAAAGTTTTACAAAATCATCCAGTACAAAATTAAATTATACAAAACTCCAGCATATCAAACTGCTGGTGGAGGACGTGGAGGAGGTGGCGGCAACTGTCCGTACGCATATAACTAGTCAACACCATACTGAGGACTCGTTGTAGGTCCTGGGCAGGAACGCCGCCTGGAACAATAGGTGCAGGAGGCGCTGTGGTCGAAGGAGGAGCCGGTGTGGGAGCCGCTAAGGTCGAAGGAGGAGCCGGTGTAGGAGCCGCTGAGGTCGAAGGAGGAGTCGGAGCAGGAGGCGTTGTGGTCGAAGCAGGAGCCGGTATAGGAGACGCTTTGGTCAAAGCAAGAGCCGCTGGTGCAGTGGTAGCAGGAATCAGACCACAAGTGTCTAGAACATGGGTCACCTAGGTCATCTGACCCTGTAAGGTCACTAATATCTGTGTAATCTGCTCTAAGCTATAGGTGCCGGTAGTAATGCCGGGCTGTGTAGCTATAGGTGAAGGTGGAGGTGGAAGAGGAGCTCTCGAGTAAACGGACGGATGCGATACCAACGATCTGGTACCGTACACACTGCTGCCTTTTCCTTTTCCTCCGACAGCTTGTATCCACAAGTCGTTCCTCGCAGCCGGCGCCGATGGCTGACTAGTCCCAGATCTCCCTCGGCACCCCTCTCAGCAGTACTCCCTCCCTCACCGACTCTCTAATGTCTCATACGTCTCTTATATTTATATAGGTAAATAGATTTAGAGTTAATATATGTATTTTAGTTACTATTAAGTATTGTTTTTAGATATTGTAGGTTTTGTCTTTGATTTTTATTGCTAATTAGGGTTATGGTTAGGATATTTAGAGTTAGATATAGCGATTTAGGTAAAATAATTATAGTTAAGTATAAAGAAGAATGTAATTAGATAGCACTGAAAAAAAAATTCATAGGCTTTGGTCGACCGATCATCTACGAGCTTCCCATCCTTCTTTCGCTTATGGCTACGCTCGAAAACTTTGGGCAAGTCGACGGTGTTCGGGTCTCCGCATGTCCTGGCGACCTCCTCGTACTGTAACAATTAACAACAATTAATAACTAAACATTAAAATTAAATAATTGAAAAAATAACAAAAGAATATATATGGTAAAGGTTTAGGATTTGGTTAAATTTTTTATTCCAAAATTTTCGTTCAAATCTTTGTTTAATGTTGGCTCTGTTCTTAAGGCTGGCTCGGGTTGTAAAAGAATATATATGGTAAACAGTGGATGACACTGTCAACCAGAGGATTTGTTTTAATTTTTAATTTTCTTTTTCGTTTCAATCCTTTTTATTTTTCTTGTCAATTCTTTTCTTTCTATCTTCTTATTTATTTTCTTATTTCTTATTTAATTATTCTTGACAAAAAATATTTATTTGATTTAAGTATTAGTCAGCGACATATTATATTTTTGATATATAAATGCTTTTAACATTTTAAAACCACACGCACACACATACACACACAGAAAAATAGGAAAAACCGACAAAAAAAAATAAAAAACGAAAAACCGACAAAAAAGAATGAAAAAAGGACAAAAATCGACAAAAAATTAGAAAACAACAAAAACGACAAAAAATGACAAAAAACGATAAAAACGAAAAAAGATTAAAAAAAAAAGCGACAAAAAATAATCAAAAACGACAAAAAAGGGCAAAAGCGACAAAAACAAAAAAAATGAAAAACATACAAAAAAAAAGAGATCAAAAAGCGACAAATGATAAAAAAAGGATAAAAAATGTCAACAATAACAAAAAACGACCAAAACGACAAAAACAACAAAACAAAGGCAAAAGAAAAGACAAAAACCGATAAAAATGGAAAAAAAAAAACCAAAAATCTATAAACATGACAAAATGACCAAAGAGACAAAAAAGAAGACAAGAACTACATAAAAGAGATCAAAAAGCGGCAAAATAACGGTAAAAATATCAAAAAAAAAAAGGACAAAGCAACCAAAAACGATAAAAACGGCCAATATAAAAGACAAAATCGACAAAAAATCCAGAAAACAACAAAAAAACGACCAAAAAGGGACCAAAAATGATAAAATTTGATTTAAAAAGGGAGAAAAAGACCAAAAAATAACAAAAAAATGACAAAAACACGACAAGAATAACAAAAAAACGATTAAAAAGCGACAAAACAACAAAAAATAACAAAAAAAATGAAAAAAACAAAAAATACAAAAAAGAGATCAAAAAGCGACAAAAATGACAAAAAAAATAAGAAAATGTCAAAGTACGATAAAACAACCAAAAAACGACCAAAAAAAGCAGAAATAACAAAAAACCAAAAAAGGGACAAAAAATGACCCAAAACGACAAAAATTGACAAAAAACGATCAAAATGAAAAAAAAGACTAAAAATGAAAAAAATACCAAAAACGGAAAAAATAATGAAAAAAGATGAAAAAATGAAAAAAAAAACGATAAAAATTTTTTTTGAAACAAAATTTTTTTTGCCGGGGCAAAAAATATATACCCACCTATTCTTAAGAGATATGGTTCCCATATTTCGTGGGTAAATTATTTACCTGGGTATTAATAATTTCTGAGAATAATTTTTGTATAGGTAAACAAACATGGTAATAGATTCCCTCATTAAATTTTCTCGGGAATAAAAAAAATATACGCGTACCAAACGTCCCTTATAGTCAAAATTTGTTTATTCTCCAATGGGTGAATGATACTAAACAAAATTCATTTTTCAATGAAGGATATTTTTGGAAAAAAAATTCCACGGTGAAATCTACTTTTGGCATTATATATTAGACTAGCATATATTATATTTTAACCTTCTTTATTTAACTTAGGAACACCATCGTAATTACTTGGTTGTCCTTATTAAAACTAATGAACCATTTTAATTAATATAGATATGCAAGAATATTTTTGGAAGAAAAAATTCATGATGAAGTTTAACTTTTGGCATTGCAAAGGAAGACCAAAGGCAGTCTTCGAAACCAACAAATTTCAAACCAATCCGAATCTGTTATCCGTATGTTTTCGGTCCAAAATTGAATAATGCTCACCCCTACTCATAGGGCTCAACCTGATGCAAAATATTGTAAATTTAGGCTAATTATAAGGGCACAGCTTTTTTTTGATCGGGGCTAGCCAGGATTAGGGCTAGCCAGGTTTTGAGAAAATTTTACTCGGGCTGTCAAAATTTTTCATTCAGGGGGCTGTCCAAACCCCACAGCCCCTCCAAACCCGAAAAATCACTCTCATTTCTAAATTTCACTCTCTCTTTTCACAAACCCTAGCTTTCTTCTTCTTCTTCTTCTATCCATCTTCTTCTTCTCCACCATTTCCATTCTCACATCTCCATCAAAACCCTAGTTTTTTTCTCATCATCATCTTCTTCTTCTCCACCATTTCCATCATCACCATCTCCATCAAAATCCTAGTTTCCTTCTCTTTCCCAATTTCGATGGCACCAAAAAAATTAAATAAACCCTAAAATGCATGAAAATAAAGGTTAAATACTTCTTTCCTCACAAAGAATGCATGGAAATAAATCCTAAAATGCATATTTCACTCTATTATCAAGATTGAAATAAACCCTAACATGTTTTTTTTATTCGAGAATTTCGACTTTAGGACTGCCAAAAATTGTGGCAGTCCTGAAAGGAACTTGCTGTACAGCAAGTATCTTTCAGGACTGCCTCAATTTCTGGCAGTCCTCAATTGTCTAGGACTGCCAGAAATTGTGGCAGTCCTGCTGTAGAGCATGTCCCTTTCAGGACTGCCACAATTTCTGGCAGTCCTCATTACTTCTATGACTGCCAGAAATTGTGGCAGTCCTGTTGTACATCGAGTCTATTTCAAGACTGCCATAATTTCTGGCAGTGCTCATTACTTCTAGGACTGCCAGCAATTGTGGCAGTCCTGTTGTACATCGAGACTATTTCAAGACTGCCACAATTTCTGGCAGTCCTCAATACTTCTAGGACTGTCAGAAATTGTGGCAATCCTGATATAAACCCAATTATTCTACAACAAGGATTTCTTCCATTGTTTTCTTCTACAACTAGGATTTCATGCATAATTCTTCTATTAATAAAAAAAATTGGTTAATAGACTAATAGATTAATAGATTTGATAGATTTGATAACCCAATTTCTTCTACAACTAGGATTTCATCTATAATGCCCAAACAAGAAGAAGAAAAATAAAGTAGGGTTTGGAGAAAGAGATCTGAGAAATTAGAAGAGAGCAAAAAATCAAAATAAACTAGGTTTGCAAAAATTGATGTTCTTGTTGTTCTTGTTCTTCTTCTTGTTCTTCTTCTTAGGAATGGAGAGTGGGGAAGAAAACATAAATTATAAGACTTATCTTTTATACCTACCACTTGGATAGTCCTGAGTAATTTTTCTAATGACAAACTTGTAAATAATGGAAAACTAACACTTGGACAGCCCCGATCAAAATGTGTTGCGCCCTTATAATTAGCCTAAATTTAGATGCTAGATCTACATATGATTTGCGGAAAATTTGATGAATCAAATGCTTTGTGATTTGATGAATTTTGGTGGAGGGACTCTGCATCTATATGTTGAAATGCACTAGCCCCGTTTAGCCACATTGACCATGTAAATCTTCCTGAACTTGCAACAGAACTCTACTTTCCTAGCATACAAAATTCCGCATGTTATATGACGAAACACCAAATTGTTCAAAGCTCATGAGTGCAATTCTTCACTCAACAATACTCCGTACAGAAGCAATAAGAACAAGATGTCACATAAAGCAAAGTGCTTCTATTTCTTCTTTCCCTTGTGATCAAGCACGAAACTGTATATATATGTATTATATTTTACTAACCACTTCTTCCTTCCCCATGTAATACACCTCTGTTTACAACAAAGTGAACCAAATCCCAAAATGATTAACAAAGGGATCTCGAAATAGAAAGAAAGCCGAACTCCCTAGTTATTGCTAAATGTACCGCCTCTTTCAAAAGCCAAACTTTGTAATCGAACAATGAGCAAAACTGCTGTCTGACCCCCCTGCAACTGTTCTCATTTCAAATGGCAGACCGAGCAGCTACAACCACTGAGCAGGTGAATAAGATGGTATAAACAGTGGCTCACTTTTCTTTCCGCTTCCCATCTCTGAACTAGATGCAACATTTACAAATCAAAATGCTCAAATGAAGCAAAACTTTTCTAAGTGAAGGCACTCGACAGTCTCATGCCATCTTTGTTTGGATTTGCCGATGGATGTGTACAAGAAACTCTACATAGGAAAGACCTCCAGGATTCTTGTCCTCAACCATGTATGAAAGGAATAGCATTCCTGCAAACAGAATATTTCAACAAAATCCGTGTCAAGATCTTTAGGCTACATAACAGATTATTCAATATAGACTATATAGTGACACTTACAGGCAGCAGTATCCCAATAAACAATTCCAGTTATCTACCAATAAGTATATTAATTACCAAATCATCAGCATATTCATAAATATGCTGTCAAATCATGAATAAAATCATCAGCTAAGGATTGCAACTATACATTTCAGCATGTCAAGACCATTAAAAATATGATATATGGAATTAGGTTGGAACCATCAACATCTAGCTCATCAAATTATGATCGTGTACAAAGTACCATTAGCCACCATTTTCCATGGGGTCAAAAAGCAAAAGAATTGTGAAATGGGAACATAACGGATTTTCATTCCATGTAACTGGCAGTTTTAATGCTGAAAACCATGTTCAACTAATACAAAAAATATGCTTGGAAACATAGCATAAGAAAGAAAACAGTTTGTAACAATCACTGTTCTACACAATTAAAAATAGTTGATAACTGATAGCTCCTTACTTTGGATGCCAAGGCTTGTACAAGAAACAGAATCACTGTTATATACCTACAATTATTGTTCGTTATGCAACTGGAGATAACATGCATGCATATTACTAAAGTATTAATTTGCATCTAGGGCAGGCTAAAGTATGAGTCAATATCTCAATGAAATTTGCAGAGGCAAACAATGTTGTTTGCTAAGAGTTAATATTCACTGACCTGATTGATCTCCCTTTTTGCATAGCCTCAAGCTGCACAAAATAAATTTGAGTTAGAAATCGCCACTACCAAATATGACAAGAATAACACGATCAGAATATCTGCATTACCGTAGGTATGAACATCTCTGCCGCCTTATCTCATTCACCACATTGTTTAGTTTCTTTGAGAGGTCATTGTCAAATTGCTCTAGTACAAGCTGAAAATACCAAAATTCTTTTTAGACAAATAACAAGTACTTTTATTTTAATTTTTGCTTGTTTACTGGAAGGATACTTAAATATTTAAAAAAAAACTATCACTAGCACAATTCTAGTCTATATCACTATCTTAAGCTCAAAAACTAAAAGAACGGCATAATGCCAATTATAAACACGTATATATTTTCCATTTGATCATGCTAGCTAATTAGGAGACTTGAAAGGACCAAAAGCATAACTCTAGATCACTCTCATATACGAAAGTTAAAAGCTTAAAATAGTGTACGTCTCACCCTAATTGAAAACCAGAGTGGACTACAGACTCAATAACAACAGGTCCATGTACTACTAGCCGTGTTCTAAAAATCAGCCTGTTTGGCCGCCTAAGCGCCTTCTACGAAAGCTAATAGCAGATGCAACAATAGATGGGATATTGACAATCTCAGTACCATGAAAGTAGTTAACTAGAAGAAGGATAAGCTGTCAGCAGCATAGTGACAAATTTTTAAGATAATTCTATTAATGTTATGAAATTTAAGGGTACCCTGATGAAAGCACTGATAAGTTTTGCACCATAGAGACCTAAGACTGCTCAAGTTCAATTATCAGCAATTAACAGATATGCATTCATGAGTCAAGACAAGTATAGAAGTAATTATTGATAACAATGAAATCTACTTGCGAAGAAGACCTTTCTAGATTGTTCATCAACTTGTAAATATAGTATGGTAATATAGTAAGGGCAACTGCAGTAAGTGATTTGCAGGTGAGATCACAATAAAGGATGAACACCTGGCTGGAGCCTACAGCTAAACTTTCAGAAGCAGGACCAATAGGCCACACTCAATTATCCAAACTATTCTGGTAAAAACATTTTCTATTTACTGGGTTAAAAGTCTCCTCATAAAAGTGTAAAACTCTTCTCTTAATGTATTAATCACTTGAACTAGAGGTTTTGTAATATGGAAGGCAAGAGAAAGATGATGGTTCACAATGCCAAACCGTCAATACAGGCTAACATTGGTGCACTTGTCTACCTAGGGTCAGAATGTTGGGGTTTTAGAAAACTACAAGCAACACACTACTTATAAAAGCACGAAAGACAGTAAAAAACTAATTTGACATATAATAATGTGATAAATACAAGGAGAACCACAAGTTCCAAACTCAAGCCATTTATGTACAACATACACTGAGAAAGATGTCAAACAAAATGTAGACAGTGCAACCAGATCCTATCACTAAAATGCAGTTAACTACAGAAGGCAGTAATTTGCAACATATTGGAAGATGGGCAATGTTTAAGTGCAGGACTCGTCAGTTATACCCAGCTAGTCTCAGTTGCCAAATGATCAGAGTATCTAGAAACTATTAACATCTAATATGAGGTCAAATTTGTATATCATATTATGTAATATCATCAATAGGAACTAGCAGCAGATGTATTTTCCATTTTGGAATTCACTTGAATAGAATTAGTTAAATTTCAGTTTGAAGTCCAATTTGTAATATTTACTAGTTTTATTTGGATTGTAGTCTTTTGTTAGAGCCTCAAAAGGGGTTAAACCTCATTGTATTCATTTGGATGATTGATAATAAAAGTTCCAAGTTATTCTCCATGGTGGAATGCCATCTTCTCAGTGTGATTCCAAGTCGCTTATCAAGTTGAGAAGTGGCTCCATTTTGCTAACTATGGTGTGGATTGTCTCTTCTCATCAGTTGATTTGGAATCTATCCTTCACCTTTCGTCACCACAAACCTAACCCTTTCATAATTAATATCTTCATACCTCAAACCTTGTCTGCCTTAAGCTTCATCGAATCCCATCGCTAAACCTAGATTTGAGTAAAAAGGCACTTGCTTCCACACACCCCAAGTCCAATTGGACACTTCTGTCCAACAAGCCCTTTTACTCAATAAAAAAAAGTCTTCAAGTTGATGGTGTTAGAGGAAAAGAAGACTGGAAAAACAAGAGTGAGAATAAGAGCAAATAGTGGAACTTCAAAGGAGAGAAATTAGTACCTTCAAAAAATAGAATGATAAAGAAAGATGGACAATAGAAAAGGTACTAATGTTAAGTAGCACGGTATGTTAAATTGTGTCAACGAAATAGCGAAAGAGATATTAGGAGTTAAAGCAATGGGTGGACTTCAAAAGAAGTTGTAATGGAATGAGGAAGCCTCTAGCAAATAGAATCCTACAAAGGTTCGCAAAATTCATTCTTTCTTGTTCTACAGGTGTGAATGACGCGCCTCTTTGAACGATTCTAGGTTCACTTCAAGTTCCGCCGTTGACGTCCACTTTTTCTTCCACCATAGCAGAGGTCCGTTGTTCATATCTTTCAAGAGCTTGGGACATCCCCCTGTGACCCTCCGGGTTGGAGGAAAACAGAGGGGCTGAAAGCCTCCTACGCCGTTTGCGAGTTGACTCGGAGACAGACGTGGGCGAAGGTTCGTCAATGATTAGCCTGTCCCCAGCCCAAGGTTAAGTATAAACAGACTGAGAGGGTTCCTAAGATCCTGCCCTCGACAAAAAGTCCAATGGGATGGGACTCTATGGGATCTAATCGAACTTGTGTTGGGTTTCAATCATGCATATCTCTATAATCTGGTATAAAGTGGTCGGGCAGAGTCCGGTCTTTATTCGGAGTTGTATTGGCCTGGGTGCCCTTTCACCCTAGGCCCTTTTTCTAAGGTCTGACAAGTCTTGGCTCATCATTGCATCTTGGTCCAAGGCGGTTGAAAACCTTGTTGAAGCATGAGCAACCATCCCGTCCTGGCTCCTTGGTTTCAACTGACAGGTTTGCAATTGGCTATGGAGAGTCGCAGGTTGTGCCCCTGGGGTGAGGTCAAGCAGCGATACCTAGGACGAGCAGACAGGTACTTCTATAGTCACGGGTCAGAACTGGTCTTCTAAGAGAATTTGGTTGCCATTTTCAGAAGGCGAGCGAAGTGAGCTAATACTGAATAATCGAAGTGAGGGTAACGCAGTGAGAAGGCGACCGTGCCGGAAGGTGATAGAAGTTCGACTCACTACGCTCTAAGTGAGTGAAAGCGAACGCGGCGTGAGGCGACCGAAGGGAGTATCCCGTGTCTTCCTTCATGGAGTCAAAAGCCCTTTTTCGACTTGTGGCAGAGTGAAATAGCTCCTGCTGAGTGAGTCGGTGCTGGTGGGTGGAAAATGATCCAGGTGATCTGGGCGAATCCAATGAAGATTTATGGATTGTGATTGGAGAGCAAAAGGTATCTATCCATCTGGAATATACTCTATTGGTTCAAGCTCAGCTCTGTTCTCTTGGTTGAAGGTTCAGCAGGCTACGGATTCTCCATGAGGAGCGTTCCAGGAGTAGCATGCCTCTATTTGATCACGAGAGGCTTCTTCGAGGGGCTTGGCTTCTTGTTCTCATTCTGGTGCAACCCTGGTTCAAGGGCTTGATTGGCTGTTTAGGTCTTCCTTAGGGGGGACCTTACGGCTATTAGTTGTATAATGATATTCTGACAATCTTTTTAAGGAGAAAACAGTCGAGTCCGACCTGAGACTTTTTCCGAATGAAGTGCATTAAAGATAGGGCCACTGAAATATGCTTTGTGCGCTCATGAAAGACTGGATTAGAGGATATATGGATGGCCTGGCCGCCGGCAGTTTTTTTTTTTCGAATGAATTTCGAGAATAAACAAACCGACAAATCCGTAGCCAAGGTGATTTACTGCCTCCCTCTCGCCAAAATGGGATGAATCTTCTCAATGGTTATTCAGGGCGCAGCGAAGCCAATTTCCATCAAGGCAAGGGGGTAAATAAGGGGGAAGAGGAGTTGTCACGATAGAAAAGAGAAATGACTATAAGGAACCAACGATTCTCTCTTCTTAAACAACCTATATCCTCCACACTTAACCAGCATTTGATAGATTATCCAACCCCGAGCAATCTTAGTTATTGGTGGGGGTTTGGTCCGTTAGCTGGTATTTGTTTAGTCATTCAGATAGTGACTGGCGTTTTTCTAGCTATGCATCACACACCTCATGTGGATCTAGCTTTCAACAGCGTAGAACACGTTATGAGAGATGTTGAAGGGGGCTGGTTGCTCCGTTATATGCATGCTAATGGGACAAGTATGTTTCTCATTGTGGTTCACCTTCATATTTTTCGTGGTCTATACCATGTGAGTTATAGCAGTCCTAGGGAATTAGTTTGGTGTCTCGGAGTTGTTATATTCCTATTAATGATTGTTACAGCTTTTATAGGATACGTACCACCTTGGGGTCAGATGAGCTTTTGGGGAGCTACAGAAGTGACGCCGACCAAGAAAAAGGTCAAATTCTTCTTCGTCTTTATATTGACGACATCATCCTTACGGGGGATGATAGGGAGTCCATCGTTGAGCTGAAGTCTAACCAAGGTCTTTGATGTTAAAGACCTAGGTACTATGAAGTCTTTCTTGGGGAATAGAGGTAGCTCGTTCCAAGTCTGGTATATTCATTTTCAAGAGAAAGTACACCATGGATCTCTTACGAGAGACCGGGAAGTTGGGAGCAAGGCCTATATCCAGCCCGATTGAGCCAAATCCTTTACGTAATAGAACATTACAAAACTATTGAGCAACATTGAGAGATAATTATCAAAGAAAAGCAGTTATTGAATTTAAAGCTAAGACCCACGACCATTTGTTTGGTAGGTTAGAACTAAGGATAGGCTCGTTAAGAGTAGGAAAGGAGTACAGACTCGGGTAAACTTAAATGTATCAAGAGTGATGACCAAAAAGTATCCGTAAAAGAAACTAGTATTAAAGAGACACTAAGGAGTTATTTTCGCAAGTTGTTTAATGAAAACAGAGAAAGTTTAACTATGGAAGTAAACAAGTTATTTACGGATAAGTCGTATAGCTATTGTCATAAGATTAGCTATTGTCATAAGATTAGGACTTCAAAAGTTAAGGAGGCTTTGATGAAAATGAAAACTGAAAAAATGCAGATCATGATGATATTCGTACATAGATTTGGAACTCTTTAGGAGAGTAAGGATTGATGGGGCTAATTAACTTATTCAACCAAATCATAAGGATGACTATAAAAATGTCCAATGACTGTAGTATTACGGTACATTTATTAAAAAAAAGATATAAAAGTTATACTAACTTTCAAAGAAACCAGTTTATGAATCATAATTTTTTGGCAAGAGTAATTAGGCAAAGACTAAGAAAGGAAACAGAAAATTCATAAAATCAATTTGATTATATGCAATGAAGATTTATTATGAAATCAATTTACTTGGTAGTTAAATTTGTGGAAAATTTTAGAGAGAAAGGGATGTTCTTTTATTGACTTTGAAAAGGCTTATGAGAGAGTTCGTAGGGAGATAATATGGTGAGTTTTGGGGAAAAAAAAGGGTCCATTAACTATATTGAGATCATAAAGGATAAGCATCATGGAGTTCCTACTTGCTCCTACCGAATGGACCATCGGAGGAGATGCATACCTATTCCCATCAGCTTAGTGTGATGCTACCCACCACTTCACTTTCACTTAGGCCCGGGCCAAGTCAGTGAGGGGACCCTGTTGGGCTCCTCCTCCCCCCCCCCCCCAAAAAAAAAAAATTACAAATTGTACGTGGGAGTTTTCCTTCATACGGCTCGAATCATTCTCAGATGCCCCGAGAGGCATCCTTTCCTTAATTCGGGGATGGTTCACGTGCGCGCAAACGAGCACCGGCCGCAATAGAAAGGAACTATGACCCATAGAGTCAGACAGAGCGTCATAATTTTCTTGTAATGGTTGAGGAGTTTCTTTATCTGAGGATGCGGGACGCTCGCGGAGTCCGTGCCTTCCGTACCACCACAGGTCGTTCTTGCGCGAGTCCCGCTCCTAAACATAAGGGAGGGATAGGGGGAAGGGGGCCGGGCCTCTCATATAAATAGGGTTTCAATATAAATAGGGTTGTTGAAAGAGAACCCGGCCACCTATTTTCGAGGTTATAAATGGCGGTAGACGGGTGCGCGGCGGAGAGTCCGCCTACCGCCTAGGCGGTGCCTAGGCGCCGCCTAGGCGGTCGATATATTTTGAATATTTTTTACTATTTTACCACTGTTTTTTGCATAATATGCATATTTTAAGGGTGTTCCATGCATAACTAAGTTGTAGAACGAAGATTTATAAAGTTTTAGTTTTGTAAAAGTGAACCATAGGCTCATAATGTTTTAAAAACCTTTTTGGCCAAAATATTTTGTAAAGTATTTCTCCGCCTAGGCGCCCGACTACGCTGTATGACCTCCGCCTATGCCGCCAACCTCCGTTGGCCGTCTACTCCACCGCCTACAGAAAAGCGGTGCGGAGAGGGACCGCCTACCGCCTAGGCGCCGCCTAGGCGGGCGCCATTTAGAACACTGCCTATTTTCATTCGACGTTCCGGGAATTCGATCAACAAATTCGGCGAGCTGATCTGCTTTGATCCAGGAGAAAGCCCAGTCAGCCACCTTTTCGGTGCAGTTCACGTGACCTACAGCTCGACATGAAGTACTAAAATTAAGTCCTTACATGTTTGTCCTAGTTATGGATGCAGTTACTAGAAATATTTAGGATGAATTTCAATCGTGCATGTTGTTTGCTTATGATATTGCAATAACGGGACTATATAAGGACTCTAAAGTAAAAAATGTAACTCCGACCAAAGGTCAAAATGAAATGGGAGAGTACACATGGATAGACATGAGATACCTAAGACTCTTTTTTTTTTCAGTATTTAGGGTCAATATTCATCCCGATGGAGATATTGAGAAGAATATTCATAGAATTAAAATAGGATGGTTGAAATATAAGAGTACTTCTGGACTGTCGCAGAATAGAGTTGAAGTTGAAAGGAAAATTCTATTAGATAACTATAAGACCAGTCATGCTTTATATATCAGAGTGTTAAATCAAAAATTTATCAAAAAATAAGTGTAGATTAAATCAGAATGCTACGATGGATGAGTGGCAATATATATAGCTGAAGTTGAAAGAAAACTTCCAGAAGATAGCTATAAGACAACCATGCTTTATATATCAGATTGTTAGGCAATCAAAAGCTAACATGTCCAAAAAGTAAGTGTAGTTTAAATGAGAATGCTGTGATGAATGAGTGGCAATATATTGAAAGATAGGATAAGAAATGGACATACTCAAGGGAAGTTAGAGGTTGTGTCGAATGAGAATAATATGGGAGAAAAAATTGTCTATAGTGGTTTGGATTTATTTTTTGTTACTTTTACAGCAGAACTAGCCCTCAAAATAGCTGAATGGAAAAAAGGATTCAAATATCCGCACCAATATTTTCATATAAAGGCTTTATTGTAGTTGTTTCCAGATTGAAACCAAATAGGTTGTGTACGGGAGAGAATGGAGATGACGGGGTATGGGAGAGAACAGAGAAGACATGATGGTTTATTTGATGATGTAAAGCAATGGAGGAACATTAGGCTAGCTTGCTTCCTCCACTAATTTTGAGGTTCTGGACAAGGCTTAGCACCAGCTATTTAACATTCTTATTTGTATGGCTAAGGCTCTCAAAGATTAAAAATACTTCAAAGCTTACTTTAAGGTTACGTCAGGGACACTTTACATTTTCTGATTAGCCAGTAGATTAAAAAAAATAATAAAGCTTCAGAGTTCAGACTAACCCTGAACCTGAGTAGAACCCGAACATCTAAAACAACAAATTTACAGCATGCTTTCCTAAAAGCCCGAATTAGCAACATGCTTCTATAAACCTATGTTGTAAATGTAACACATAAACCTGAGTATAACCCGAAATCTAATACAACAAATTTACAGCATGCTCTCCTAAAACCCTGAATTAGCAACATGATTCCATAAACATATATAGTAAATGCAATAGGTCAAATCAAGTTACATGGGTAGATAAAGTTAAACCTGAACCAAGTACCCCTTGTAGTAACCATTATCGTGCTTACTACTATTAGGATTGAGAGTGCAACCTTAGACAGAGAATTTGCAATCTCCCAAATATGTGTTGAATTGATATGAAAACATTCCATAGTAACTCTAACATGCATACCTGAGATGGAATTCCCTCCACAGAAGGAGTTCCAAAAATTTGTTGAAGGATATCTGGATTCACCATGTTACCAACATAGATTAAACAATCTTCGCCATTTTCCAGGAGGTAAATTCCATCATCCATTATATGCTCACTGGAAAGAGGAATCGTGGAAGAAATTATAGAATCGTCATCCTGCTAGAGAAAGGAAATCAAAAATTATATATGCAACTCAAATATAAACACATAATTGCCAAATTATTTCTAAGCCGTACTTGACATTACATACCTTGGAAGTGAGATCATGTATAGATAACATCCTAGGATATACCAGAGGAACAGCCAAGGTTATAGAAAGAGATGCAGCATAACTTGCCCAATATGAGCGATCATCCAACCGCCCATCATTTCGCAACCCAATGCTTTTTACCAATGCTATACACAGAAAAGTGTATATAGGTATATCAACTTATGTTCCATTCTTTACGGTAAAAATCTGAAAACTTGCATGTGGAAGAGCTATCAATGGTGCAAATGGCAATGATGCCATCAAATAAACATAAGAAAACATATATCCATGTATTAGTATCTTAATATATTGGAGAGATTACAGACCACTTTGAATCATTAGCGAACTCATTGAGAATAGACAGGCTTCCTGCTTCTAATTATGCATATCTGTCATATCACTCGGTGGATATAGACAGAGTAGAGATTTTATCATTTCAGAACTATCTCATCCCTCTCATCTCACACATGGAAACAGGTGCCACACTTCCTGACAGTGTCACCTTTCAAGTTTTGAGAATCCTGTTCAGTTTTAATACAGATATTCATTAACAATGCAGATAATTACAAGTGGTCAGTCCCTTTTAACAAGTTTGAGGTTAATTTATTTGATATCATGGATCACTGGTTACAGAGAAATCCTTTCTCTTGGTAAGCTGGTTCAGCCTATTGCACTTGCGTTTATTTCGCTTTAGGGGGGAGGTTCTCAGGTGCAAACTTTCAAGTTCAGGTATACCCATAGACTGGTCCCTCTATGAACGGTTTTGATTTCTTAATCGTTGCAGTTTCTACTGTAATGACCCGCTCCGTCCTAGCGGAACGCCGATTCAAACGGCAAGTGCAACGACTCAAACGAGCCGTCGACCCGAAGAGTTGGCATCGACCTGATGAAGAATCGATGCAAGACTTACATTGGCCCATCGAAGATGAATCCAGACATAGACTTTCAAAGGCGCGCTCGGAGTATCGCTCGGCCGATGCGAACATCGCTAAGGTGGGTGACTCCGATGAACCCGTCTTTGCTTAGCCTTGACACATAACAATACGGACACTATTGCTAGAATTGCTAGGCGATAACACCGCGCATGTTAATAAATGACTCAACGCACCTAGCTAAGGGAATAATTCCATTTTGTATGCTTGTATAGAATATGGAAAAGGAATATGGAAATGTGAGAACTCTCGCCACCGCGCTCCACGCTCGTGCTAAGGCACAAGCTTACATTCAAGTCCCTTATGCGTTCAAACAATGAAACAATGAATGGTTTACAATAATGAAACTGGAAGACTATCAACATAGTCGTTCCGAGTAGAGTTTAGCAACATTAAAAGACTATGGGACCGATGGGTCGCCAAGGCGACTCCCGCACGAGGAGTTGCAAAATGTATGAATGAATGGATGAACGAATAAGTGAATGAATGAATCAACGAATGAAAGAATGAATCAATGAACGAACGAACAAGTGAAAGAAAGAAAGAAAAGAAAGAATACATGAAAGATAAGAAAGGAAAGAATGGTTAGCGACATGTGTGACGGGCACGTGTAACGGGGCTCGCTACCCGCGCTGCACAGACGCCAACCTGGTCGATAACGCAATATGGCTAAGGGTTAGCCTACGGCTCGGTGACAGCCGTTAAGTTAAATGACAACGAAAACGAAATGGTCGTGGACAATCCATTAGTATACGGGAGGTGGGAGATATAAGGGATTTCCAGCGGCACAGTCAAAGTGTGAAGGACGTGCCGGTCCGGACGGAAATCAAAATATGGCTTACGGGCTGCCTGAGTGCGGGCTTGGCTACCAGGGGACGTAAGGCCGGGTATTTCAAAAGACTATCAGGGTGTACCAAGCCGCACACCATGATAGGTGAGAAAATTACCAAGGGGAAGACATGTCCAAATTGGCTTGTGATGCCAGCGACCGATGCATATAGATTAAGTGGGCTTGCTGGTGGCAATCCACGTGCAAGTTCTTGCATTGAAATCAAAGTAGTCTAAGTTAACTAAATGAAGTGCCTTCTGAACAGGCTTGAATATAACATACCAGATAATCGAGAGTACTTCGGCAAAGGAGTTTGAAAATACGCCTACGACGCGCTAGGACCCGAGACAGGGACACGCCCTTGACATTGAAAATTCACATGAATCACGTTAAGTTATTTCCTATGAATTGTTGACTAACTTGGTTTACTGTGGACAGGGAAGGCCGGACGGTAAGTATGGGTAAGTCGTGCATGTATTTCCATGCGACACTTGAATTCAGCAACACGAGATAGGTTATGATATGTGCCATGAAATTGACCCTAAGGCAAGATTAGAAAGACAATGAATGATAGAGATGCACAAAAGTAAATGGAACGTGTTTGGTAATGATAGCATTGTGGGCGAGCTAGCCTCCCCACCAGTGCATAACAATGTACTGATAACCCCACAGTCTGCTTGCAGGAAGCAGGAAACATCGGCGGGTGCGGAGCTTCCCTCGAACGTGCTAAGGCGCGGAGCTATCTCTCGAGCCTTGGAGCGTTACAAGGAGCTGGAGCACCATATACAGGACATAATGTATTGGAACATCGCCATGAATCACTCCATCTTGTAAGCCATTTGGCACGCCTTTTATGTTTCAGAGAGAGAGAGCTTGAGCGACTTGTAAACTCGGCCTAGCGTCGCTTGTAAACTTCTTGAATATCAATAAAGAGTTTGAATTCGCTTCAATTTGTGTTCATTTACTTTCCGCTGCAAATGGGGACACTCTGTGCGACTCTGTGGCCTAGCTCAAATCGGCCGTTTCTGGACTTGGCCTTGCACGGGCGCAACCTAGGCCCGTACGGCATCACGCCTTAGCGAGGACGATCGCTCCTACGGGAGCGGGACGTGACATCTACTCCTGTGATTAGTTTAGCCCATTCTTTGATGCTACAATGCGACCTTGAAGCACACAGAGTTGTATTTGTTGGTTTCAAGCGGTCCGTGGACTTCTGTTGTTTTCAGTGGTGCGTTCAGACTAATAGGAATTATGTTCTGTAAATCGCGTACATATAGTACCTGATATAACAGTAGTACTAATAGTCTAATCTAACACTCTACTTGCTTCAGTTGGTTGTTACTCAAGACAATCATTGTTCACAGCGTTTAAACCAACCTAGATTCTTGGTTGGGGGGCTCAGTCAGTTATGTGAGCTTACCAATCAAGATCAGCTGTTCAAAGTTCCAGCATTCAAAAATCTAAAAAGTTGAGCATGCAGGTAACCCATCATTCATAACAACCAGCAATATCCACTGTTGGTGCCATTTAACCATGAGGATAAGGTTCAACGATCCAAATAATACCCAAGTTTCACCAACAAAGAATGCTTTATATCCCAAAAAGTAGTATATCAGCTATTGCCGTAAATTGGTAAGATATTGAGCATGCATTGATGTTTACTAAATCTGCCAACTCAACGCATCATCATCATCCAAGCATTATCCCATCAAAATGGGGTCAGGTATAGAGCAAGAGCTGCTCCAAAAAAGAATCAACAGTTTTTGTAACTGGTTCTCAAAACAGCATAGACCATCTGTGATGGTGACAGATCCTCGTGAAGGTAAGTATTGGCAGGACAGGCCTTAAGCATAAAACTTAGGACTGTTGGCAGATAACTAGAGTAAATTTTCCATTCATGTAACCATGGAGTAACCTCTAAGTTCTCCTAGACTAAAAAATAATTTAGCTAAGAAGTAGGATGATGTGATTTTCTATTGAGATTTGAGAAATGAATTCTTCTCCATGACAATTAAAAGAGCACAAAGGAAGGACATCCCCAATCAATACATACAGATATGTTACATAATATAAGCTAAGCAGTATAAATCTATAGCAGTGCAGAATAATATGTAAAGATCATACCTAGGGTATATAGAGGAAAAAGCTTTAGAGCTTCTGGAAGAATTAATTGTCCAGAAGATGATACGGTGGCACAAAATTTACGGTAGGAGTGCAGGATGTTGATGCAAAGATTTGTTATTTGCTCCCGTACTTGAGAAAGAGGGCTCGCAGGGATACCACTTGCAGCTATACATCATCAAATGGGATTGAAGTTAGCTCCATAAGAATGTCAATATATACATATAATAAGCTAACCGAGAAAGTTCCTGACAATTCTCATATTAAAGTTAAGTCATCAGAGGAAACAAAAGTACTTGCTTCTCGATCAGCACTTTTAAGCTTTACATATTACAGCAGAAAACATACCATAAACAAGCTTGGTCATAGGAAATTAAAGCACAAAATGAACAATGATGCATACAGAGAAAGCAGAAAGTAGAATCGATTACCTTGCTTCAAAAAGCAAGCGAACTGTGTGTCCAGGTCGGCTGACCGAAATAGATTGCTAAGCATGCTTGTGCAGGGAAGTGAGAGATTTGTAACTCGAATTCTCCTTTGCCCATATACTGTAGTGTAAAGAAGGGCACACTGGCAATAAAAAGGATAAAGAAATTTACAAAAGAATCACAAATGAAGCTAAATAATACTAAATCATGGAAAAAACATGACTCACCTGAAAAGCACATTCTGTTCCCTCCTGGAACTTGTCATCATGCTTCAAGGTGACCATGATGGTTTTGTCACAGTCAATCTGATTTGACAATGTTCATTAGAGTTGAAAGTCGACACAAACCATCATATCAATCTATAACTACTAATCGCATTAAACTCGTGCTCGGGTTAAGCATTATGCAATTTATAAGATATAACTCTTCAAATATACTTTAAAATATGAAGTATGGTAATAAAAATGGGAATGTCTCCTTTTCACTCTTCCACCTACTATTTCATTGAGATGAAAGCAATTATAGAATTCCCTAGGGAAAATTATTGTCGTCTTACCTCTGTCTAGGCTCTTTCAAGCCTAGAGGAACACTGAGGGTGCTCCACGGTTGCATGAATTAAATTCAAATAGTTAAAAGGTAGGCCTACCTGCCTACCAAAAGAACGTCTAGATTTTTATAGAATGCCCCTTTCGTGCTTGTAATTACCTTTGCTAGAAAGTTAGCACCAACATAGAGGGATGACATCAGGTTCACAACTAGTCATAAAAATGCCAATTCTTGTATGGAGCTTTCTTGTGCTCCATATTCAACCCCATTCTGATAACCTGGATGACGATGATGATGATAAACGACGAGGAGTTGCCAGTCACTTACGTCTAACTTTTTAGCACCCAAAGTTCCATTTTATACAATCGTTATTCTTAAATATTCCTCTATATAATGAGTTTTGTATATAACCCACGTTTTGAGTAAAAAGAGTACATTAATTGCCTGCACAAAATTCAGAAAGTTATGGTAATATATATATATATATATATATATATATATATATATATATATATAGAATTGGTTAGTTGAATTACATCTACCTGGTAACCCGGCCTAGGCTTGGGACTTGCTCTCTACACGGCAATCCTTGATTAGTGCGTATGAGTACTTGAAACCGGCCCAAGACCGAAGAAAATTTGAGATGCAGATCGAGTAAGTGGCCTCCCTCTTACTCGGCTTGTGTAAAGATTAAGCAGGAGCATAATAATAAATCGTTGCTTAATTAGTTAGCAGATTAGGTTACTAGATCAGGTTTGCATGCATACCCGTTAACCCAACCGTTATTGTTTCAAATTGATGAGACTTCCTTGGAGCAAAATGGAAGACAATAAGAATATATGTTGCATGGACATGGAAAAAGGTGTATGTATTTGTATCATATTCATACTAGCATTCGTGTCCGTATTTGTAAAACATAGGTAACTACTTATTGCACCTATCTTCAAATGTTTGTATCCCATATTTTTATCATTTCTTTATTCGTATTCAATGTCCATATTCCTGCAACATAGATAACAATTATAATGATAACGATTTGTAAATTGCACGGTCGTAATATCTATAGATTATTTGTTGTCTTGGCTTGTAGGATAGATAAATTATAAGGATGACGACAAGTATTAAACTATATAGTTGTAAGTTGTCGCTCTTCATTAACTTTATCGAGTATGGACCTCTTTTGTGATTTGTTTATTTGTATATTTTTCATTAACTCTATGGAGTGTAAACTACTTTCGTGTTTATTTCTAAAGACTATTTGAAATTTTATCTACGTTTACATGATTTAGTGGTAAACTATATGGTCGTAGTATCTATAGATTTTTTTTCTTGTCTTGGCTTGTAGGATAGATAACAATTATAAGGATGACGACGAGAAATAAACTCTATGGTTGTAAGATCAATATATTTTTTATTGTCTTGGCTTGTAATTTGTAGCTCTTTATTAAATTTATCGAGTATGGACTTCTTTTGTGATTTTGTTTATTAATTTTTCATTAATTCTATGGAGAGTAAACTAATTTTGTGTTTATTCTATGACCATTGGATATTTTATCTACGTGTATATGATTTTTTTTCTAATTTTTTGTAAGAAACAGTTATGCAGTGTGCAATGCAATTAATTGCCATGTAATCTTATTAAACATTCAATGGTCCCAGACCAACGCATAATGAAACCACAGAGCTGAAGCTTGATTTCAAGTGGGGAAACTATCCTACATATTAAAGATAACTGCTAAATTATGTTTAGGATATCATTGTCTTAAATACTGAATTAAAGAAGACACTGTTCTTTTGACAAAATTAAATGCAAACAGCAACTTATTTATAATGTCTAATTAATAAGATATAAAATCACATTGATTGCAGAATATTTTAGCACAAGGGTGACAATTGCACAACAGGTCAGCACAGAAAAGATTGTCATGATCAGGGCCGGCCCTGAGTAAGTTCATCTGGAGCGACCGAACCGGGCCCTCTAATATAACGGGTCCTTAATCTTGGAAATCCGTTGTTATAATATGTTTATAATGAATAGTTATATACAACAATGTGGTAATGAAGCTCAAGTGGCAAAGTGCTTGTTTTGCATGTGGGAGGTACAAGGTTCAATCCTTACATCTCTCTATTGTATTAATGTTTTTTTTTGGAAACAACTTTTATATCCAAAAACCTCTTGCCTCTACTAGAAAAGAATACATGTGTCAAGAAATAATTTGATATATTGTTGAACAAAATTTTAATTAGCAAGTAAAGCACAAGTTTTTTGGGGATAAATATGTTTTTTTTTTTAAATTCGATGCATATTATTTGAATTTATTTTGTTAAAATAGCTTTTACATGCTAGAAACCTGTAGCCTTTGTTAAAAATAAATATAAGGTTGGAACTTGAAAAAAATTGGTATATTTTTTAACATAATCATAACAAGTAAAACACCAGTTTTTGAAAAATAAAAGACGATTCAAACCAAAATGCATTCGAATCAATAAATTTCTTGCTAGTATGTATATTGAATATTTTGATCAACATGTTTCATCTTCTCATTGCTAACAAACTTCTTCTGCAAATGAACTTATGTAGATTTTGTAGAGTTGAGTAGTATTTTTCAAATATTTCGACGTTATAGTCGTTTGATCAATACATTTCTTCTCAATACATGGAAGTAAAACGATATTTTCTTATTAATTTTTTACTTATACACGTTGGTCATTTTTTAAAGAAGAATTAAATTAAAGTTAGCATCATTAATACAGACATCGAATTTTTTTATACATAAAATGGGATCTTATATTCAGTTTTTGAACAGGGCCATCTGAATCTGAGGACCGGCCCTGGTCATGATTCATCGGATCAAGTTTTGAGTAATCATTATCCTTGTCTCATCAACTTTTGCATAAATCAAGGAAAATACTACTTCCATGATATGCAAATTTTCCTCAAGGATGATAAAAGAAAACAACTTCAAATGGTAAAACTGAACTCAGAACAGACAACAAGAACAGAAGTAGAAGCATATCAAGATGTTATTTGTATCTTGTATAATAAAACAATTGGAAATGCTTGAAGAAACCAGATTCAAAAATGTCAACAACAAAAAATTCAGAAGCAAATAAGAAGTATTAGTGGGACGGATTAGAACTGGGAGCAAAGGAACAAACATGTATGATAAAGAAGATGTGCTACCAAATTAGAAATTATTTTTCAAATATTCTCTTTATAAAAAATAAACTAAAGTGCATCTTTATAAAGTACTTATAATATGTAAACAACTTAACCTGTCGAGATTGGATGACAATAAAACACAGTATCATGGTTCAGAGTGTTCATTTTCTTTAATGAATTAGCCATTTGTACCGATAAATAAGTCAAGACGAAGTGTCTCGTCATACTAGTAAAAAATAACCATTTATGTCAACATGGTCAGTCCTGATAGCCTAAGTAGTTTGATCCAAGGTTCGCAATATCGGCCAATACCAACCATATCGTATCGTTTTTAGTATGTCCAATCCGATACTCATCACCATCTATATTGGCTGATACCTAAATTGTAGTTTCTTGAAAAGGATTTATTATAAGTACTCTTATATTTATATATATTATAAATAAATGTTTCGTATTTTATATATTAAGAATAGGCATTAAATAAAATTTTCTAAATAATTTACAAATAACCATTTAGGCATTATTTGCAATTTCCTATTTAAGCATGACACCTAGTCATGCTAGGTGTCATCTTGCATGAATAGGAAGGTTAGATTGGTCTTTTAGTGGTGGCCCATGCTACAATCACAATAAAAAATTGCACAAAACGCTCCATAACATATATCCAATGAAACCTCAAATTAGTAACCTTAAATAAAAATTTAAATACAACTATGAATACCATAAATGAAACTAAGGTTCTGATTCTAAAGGTGCAAGTGTAACTAAGGATAAATCCAAATAAATATATGTCATATCAATGATTCCCACCAATCATGCCTCAAATTTGTTGTATATATATAAAACATGTCTCATTCTGATATTGCTTCACACTTGCATCCTAAGATTCTTTCTACACTTTCTAAGAAAGTAACTTAGGGTCTAAAGCTTAACCTATATAGGTTTTCTAAAAGCTCGACCTGCATGGGCCACCACTAAAAGATCAATCTAACCCTCATATCCATGCAAGATGATGCTAGGTGTCATGCTTAAATAAAAAATTGCAAATAATGTCTAAAGGATTATTTGCAAATTATTTTAAAAAAACTATTTAATGTCAATTCTTAATATATAAAAATGATAATTTTATTTATAATATATATAAATATAAGGGTACTTGTCATGGGTCATTTTCAAAATAAGAATTGAATAATATAAAAATACGGGGCTATGGAGATTGGTTATGGGGAATGGTTATGATCACTTGAAAATTTCGGCAAAGTCGCCTTTGTATATTGGCCTCCGAAAATTTTCACAGTTTATATAAACAAGACCCGGTGCAACTTTCCGTAGAATTCTCTTGGGTATGTCGATCCCATTCGGTGGAACAACTCAACATCGGAAACTCAACATCAGAAACACGCAGTTCATATATTGATATTCAAGTAACAAACAAGAACTTTCTTACCAAGACCTTAGCAATTAGCTATTTTAGCAATTTAGCACTGATCCAGATTTGCTACACAAGTCTAGAAAACTCAATAAATCAATAATTATAAAGTTTCATAAACACTTTAGATAGCAAAACTGTAATGTAAAAAATACATCACTTAATAGCTTGAATATCAAATATCTCATTCTTAAGATAGTGATCATTATATATAGAATGGAATTTCCTTAATTAAGAACAAGTACTTCCAAACTTAGCAATACTTTGCTATAAATTTTGGAATTCCATATTTCGACAATTCCCGAGTACTAGAAACTTAAGGCTACCATAGAAATTGAAACCATTCACTTATGTAATCTAAATTAGAGTCATTATTCAACGTATGTGCTGAATTTTACAAGATCTGTTTTAAAATTACCGAAATGACAATTTCGGGTCCGATATGTTAATATTATTCTATTCTGTGAATAATTAGTGAATGCATCATATTCCCTGATATCAATTTGAGCGTAAAAACAGCCTAAATTCATATAAATGTTGAATTCTAATTTCAATTGGTTCCTACCGTTTAATTAGATCGATTTTGGACTGATACGACCCCCTTCCCGATCACTTTAGCAAAGAAAAATAATAACAATAAAAGAAAAAGAGAGAAGCATAGAAAAAACAATGTCAACACGTTGATTTGATCGTGCCAAAAATAAACATGCTCATAAATCTTTATATTAATCCATTCAAAACTATCCATTCCATGGATATATTGTCTAAAAATAGGCAATAAACTATCCGTTGTATGGGTACTTTGGTGTAATGTGTCATGGAGATGAATGCAATTCCCTATAACAAATTGTATCAGCTTGCCTCTAGGTCTAGACTATTTATACTCTATAAGGGAAGTTGGAGGATGTCCTTTGGTTGCATGAGCTTAAACTACAACACGAAAGGTAGGTAGGCCTACCTGCCAACTGGATGCCTAGGATTTATGACATGACATGACCCTCTTATGCTCATACTGACCTTAGCTAGGAATTTGGCACCAAGATAGAGGCTTGACGTCAGGTTGATAGTCAGACATTAAACTTTGTCAATCTTATATGGTGCTTTCTTATGCTCCATAGTCGACTCCATTTCTACTGGAAGAAGGCTTGGATGATGATGATGATCAACAACATAATTATTGCCCACAGTGATTGTTGTGATAAGACAGTTCACATGCTCGCTAAAAGATGAGTAATACAAGTTCAAGTTACTATAGTCATCGGACCCATTTTTCAAAGATTAACAATCTATGGCCAAAATTATAATTATTTCATGAGCACTTTAGTAGTATAAGCATACTGACCCCAGGAAGATCAATATCAGTAGGAATTCGCTTGCAGAAGTTCCCAGAGTACTCTTGAACCTGAACGCCCTAAAGTAAGCAATAATGACGAAATGAGAATTCTCCATCATACGAAATTATACTTTTAATAGAAAGGATTGGAAACAAAAAAAAAACACAGTTATCTTACCGTGCTGCATCTTACACGCATCACAGCTTCAAAACCCTGTGGCCTGCTGATATTCCATCTAAGATCATTGTAGAGCTTGGCAGAATCAGAGATAGCAGAAAATGGATAGTAATAATACACCTGGAAAAAAGAAATTTTGGTGCATGTCACCCAAGAACAATCTAGCAGTTAGAGAGAAATTGTATTCTAAAAGTAAATATTACAAATTTTCTGAGATACATATGGGAATAACATTAATGGCAAGTAGCACCTACCTATAGGTACATACTAAGCAACATGAGCTAGATGCAAAGACTGAACAAGCAGCTCTCTTAAATAACTTTGAGCTTGGAGATTGTTAACTATATATATTAGTAAACACAACCAAGAATAGTTCATATAGCACTGGAATCTGGAGTTCTTTAACAAATATCGAATTGGTATAATATATAACTACTCTGTGCAACTTGATATTTGACATTTTTCTATTAGAAACAGCAGTAATACTATTATGCAGCAACAGTGGCAAGACAATGTAACCAAATGTAAGAGAAATGATGGGACCATATAGGGAATAAGCATACGAGTAATGCATGATAATAATTTTAGACAAAGATATCCTTGATTTTTAACATTAGAGAACACCCATATGTCTGCACATATTTACTTTATTTCTTAGCAACCTGAGGCCTGACAATATTTAGCTTTCTAGTATAATACAATTTCCAAGGTATTCTAATGTAAAATGAAATTCTTTAAACCACTTGAAACTTAAGGTGCACCCCACATTATGAAATGGGAGAGTCAATGCCCTAAACCTTTGCTTCTCACAGGATTGGAAAGTTGCTAATGTTGTCAAACGCGAAAACACAAATATCTTCACAATTATTTCGACGGATTATGAAGCTATAAAATGTAAATGGGACTATGTTTTAAGTCTTAACTTTAGGCTCCAACTTAAATTAAGGTCCATATATATATATATATATATATATATATATATATATATATATATATATATATATATATATATATAAGGGTTCCATCAAACTTTTTACGTTTAGGCCACATTTTATCCTCAAATTTAACAACATTATATTTAAAAGATAAGTTTCTCTCTGAATCCCCCCTTCTCCCTTCTTTTACAAAGAAATAAATCCAAGTGGGGACAGACAACCTGTGGTGACGGGCTGCCGTATACCTCTCCCTCCATACTCGCGCACCCTTCATTTGTGGTTGGAAAAGCTCTGGCTATGGAACTACAAGCAGAGGGTTATCACCCCTACGGTGCTTCATCGGCTATTGGCTTGTGAAATGAATAGAAGGGTGCTAAAGAGTGATAGATGCAGAGAAGGTTTAGTATAATTCCTTCTGATAGCACAACTAATAAGCCAATAGCAGTCCGGAACTGATCAACTAAAGTTCACATAGCATGCACTGTTCTGTTATAGCATAGTCTAACCTCTGATTTCATCCCACTATTAGCAAGGATGTATTTTCATCACTTGCAATATAGTAAAGTAATAAGAGGCATGAAAGAGAGATGAAAAGTTAATAGAAGAAAGATGAGCAAAGAATAGAGACAGAATGGCAAATGTAATTAATTGTCCACAGTTATTCTCTGTTCAATATTGTCAGCAGTAAATTAGATGTTAACTACTCCATTTGTCCTCAAGAAAGAAAAAGGCCAGGGAAGCCTAACCTGTCCCCCAGTAGTTCTTGGAATAACAGAGATGGAAGCCATGTCCACATAAGTCTGAGAAGTAATGAAGATATCCACACAAACCTGGTACAAAAAATGTCTAGTACTTAATTTCTTTTGCACAAAACAGAGCAACCTTTCCCTGAAGAGCTGCTTGCTCTTCACCTTTAATAATTGAAATAAAACTCAAACTTTGTGTATCTAAGTAAACATATTGTGTTTGCACCTGATACTCAGCAAACTCTATTGCCATTGTTTTTAAAGTCTTGTCTGCAGGCTGGAGCAATTTATGAGCCTCCTGTAATTCACATAAGGATTTTCAAGAAAGAGCAAAACAAGTGATGTATATTTAGCTTTCTTTTAGATATGAGTCCAATCATACTAACATATAAGCATATATCGTAGTAAGCTATTTCGTTTATCTCCATATAATTCTCAGAATAATACTTTGTTCCAGTTGTTAATCAAATTATATTCCAGAATGAAGAATTGACAGCCAAAATTACATATATAACTATCCGTATAACCATTAAGAATCATCCTGCAGCAGCTATGTAGTTTATTTTCGCCAATACTTCCAAGTAAGATCAACTAGTGTCGTTGTAAGGTGTTTCAAGTCTTATTCTCTGATATTCAACCAAATCAGAGAGGCTCTTTTAAATGGTGCCTTCAACACTTCATTACTCAAGCACTATCCTCTCTCTGAGAAACACGGTTACGAGAGCGGTAGAAATATGCAGTTTTCCAAAAAGTTGAATCAGAATCAAGCTTCAGAAACTTTAGTTATAAATAGAGCATAGGCAATCATAAGGGAAATAGGTGCCCAAAATTCTGGCACTGATGGTAAAGAAGCAAGGGAAAAGAACAGGAAAATACTGCAAACGGCTAAACAAGTCTATGCAAACCTTTTCTCCAGAAGTGATACTAGTTCTTCCTTCAGCTTCCCTTGAAGATAGGGATCCAATTCCCACTGACGGCAAAACTGAAAGAAACAGAATATCCTTATTGTTGCCTGATGTTTTCACAAGAATCATTCAATATATGAACAAATAATGTTAACAGATTTATAGACCAATTCAGGACATAAGAACACATGTTGGTGTACAAGATGACAGAAAAAACTAATGTCTGACTAGTCTTGAAAGATTTCAAAGCAAAAGGAATGAGAAAATTATGCCACATCTATGAGGTTTGATTTTTTTTTTTTGTAGTATGGAAGTATATATCAGAGGATGAGAAATGCGTACAAATTATACAAATAGTGCACAAGGATGGGGAACGCAACATATTGATGATGTACCTAGTTGCAGATAAGTTCCTATGCAGTAATTTAATTTAAAAAACAATAAGTTGCATTTGTTTCTTCTCTAAGAAATCAGCATAGTGCAAGATACACCAAATAAAATGAGTTCAACTACGAAATAAAGTAGCACCACTACGATATGATCCTGGCAGGACATCACTAAAATTAGAAAGCAATAGCCATAAGCGTCAGCCAATTTTAAATATCAGCTACACTGATTCTTTAAGTGTTAGATGATAGATCACCCTGCTGATCATGATTTTCACTCATCTCCATTTCCTGAAACCTCAACATTCTTAACAAACCTACACTGCTCAACTTAGATATTAAATTGCATTCGTTTCTGCAATAAAAGATAATAATGTACAGGATACACCAAAAAAAGGGAAGTTCAACTAAGAATTAAAGGTCGCAGCATAGCATAATCCTGGGTAGATCACTATAGTTATAAGCTATAACTACAATACATCTTGTCAATTTTAAATATCAGCTACATTAATCTTCAAGTGTCAGTTCACCTGCTGCTCATGATTTTTTACTTTATCTTTTTTGGGACCTCACCATTCTTAACAAACCTACCTGCACAACTTACTTAGACAATCAATCCATGTACAGCCAATGCTATTCATTTCCATCCAAAGTTCACCATACATGCATCTTAAGAACTTTTCTTATGAACCAGTCATGTCCCTGAACTTTTTCTTAATTGAAATTCATCCTTACAGCAATAATAACTGTATCTTTGTCATTTTAACAATTTAACATGCCCACTACCTACTTACTTCATTAAAAGTGTGTTCTCTAACCACGGTAGGCAAAGGCACACCTCGCAAAAAGGCGCAGCAGCTGTGCCTTGTACCTCACTAGGCCTCGCCTTTTCTCCGAGCATGCCTTTCAGCAAGCCGCAACCAAGAAAAGGCATGTCTAGACCCGCATTATATATATATATATATATATATATATATATATATATAATGCGGGTGCGGTGCAGGTGTGGCCTTCGGGCCAGGAGTCTGTAACACAATTACCTCTTTCAATATATATATATATATATATATTTTTATATATATATATATATATATATATATATATATATATATATATATATATATATATTTTCAATATATATATCACAATTACCTCTTTCAATATATATATATATATATATATATATATATATATATATATATAGTCTGTAACACAATTACCTCTTTCAATATATACAAAACTTGAGGCAAAGTGATAAGCCTTACCTCATACAAGTGGGAGGGACTATTGTCGATTGGTTTATCTACAATACATTCCTTTATATCACGTCCCAGTACCAGAATACGGAGACGGACATGGCCAGCTACCCGTATAAGGTACGAAGACGTCATACGGAGATTACGGCTATCAAGAGACAAAGGGGTGCATGCTACAATTAAGTCTCCTATGGTCTCACAGAGCATCTATGTCTCAATCAATCAAAGCAAGAAGCAGAAATTAATGAACATATAAGGCAAAGCAGTAAGACGTCCCCGACGCTTCATCAAAATGATTCATAAGACTAGCTATACAAAATCATAAGCTAGTACAGTGAGTCGGTAGTACATAACCATACTCAACTACAATCTGATTTAACTACAATTATGTAAGAAAACTACATATCCAGAATGATCGGCTAAACAGTTGTCGATGGCTAAACGCCAAGTACAAAATTGAAGATATCATAGTGGTGGAGAAGAAACCCACTCATGATCCCCGGCGCCCATGGTCCTGGTGTGCATCATTGCCGGGTAGAAGGCTGGATCCTCAGGCTCTACTACGAAATCTAACCAAACAAAACCAACGGGGTCATGCCATGAATAGAAAGTACCACAAGGGATCACATATGAATGAGACAAAACCCAAGCAAAAATAAGGCCTAGACCAAGGATTATAGGCTTATATCGTATCATGGAGACAATGCGACACCCATACAATCAAACAAGGACAAAAGGTGTCGTAATCGTATCGAGATAAGGTACAACCTATAATCATTGTCAGGTTATTGGCTTCTGCTTTGCAGCTTTAAACTATAGCGTATCGTAGCTGTAGACCTTTAAAAATGACAGTCACGCTGAGTTGATCAAGACAGAGTCAAAAGTCATGCTCAGTTGATCCAGACAATATTTTACAAATCACGCTGGGAGACAGTTCATCATTTGTCAGAGAGTCATTATGACTGGCAGCATGACAGTCGAAGAATGTCTCTTCGTGTGCCACGTATGCACATAACTCGAGAGATCACCGCCGTCTATTGCGTGACTTTCGAAATCTTCTTCAGCAAAGACTCAGCCTTCGTCAAGTTGGCGTACCAAAAGAGCTTCTTGTCATTTAATGTGACTGACAAAAGCAATCACTACCAGAGATTTTGTGTCAGTCGAGGCACGCTGAATCAAGACAGCTGGCAGTTCTATCCCAAATCTGCGTGTATTCTGAAGTTTTCTTCCTCAAGTCTGCGTGGATTCTGAAGTTTTCTTCATCAAAGTCTGCGTGGATTCTGAAGCTTCTTGCCCCAAGTTTGCGTGAATTTTGAAGCTTTCTACCCCGAGTCTGCGTGGATTTCGTCTTCACCAAGTCTGCATGGATTCTGAAGCTTCTTGTCCCAAGTTTGCGTGGATTTTGAAACTTTCTACCCCGAGTCTGCGTGGATTTCGTCTTCAACAAGTCTGCGTGGATTTCATCAAATTGGAGTACGTGGCAGCCATGCCACTGATCTCTCGCCTGCGTGTCCTGTAACTTGCATACGACTCATGCATGATTGCCATGTGTCCAACAGTTACAGGCCACGTCCAGTAACTGCTCACAACCTTGCGTATGTTAAATCCTGCGTGATTTTCAACTAAGCACAGGCTGTGAAGACAGTTATCTTTTCAGTTATTATTTTTGACTCTATAAATAGAGTTCTTTTTTTTCATTCATTGGACAGATACACTGATATCTACTGTCAAAATTTTGAGAGCTTTTCTTCTTCACATAGTCCAAGGGATAAAGCGATCGTCTTCTAGATCGGATTCCCACAGTTGTAATTTTCCCAGAAACACAACAAATAAAGGAATTTATTTATGGAAAACAAATTGGCGACTCTGCTGGGGAAAACCATCTCCTCTTCTGAGATGGCAACAACTCAATGCGATACTTCGTCAATCGGCTCGACGAAGAAGGTGATGACGATCCAATTCGATCAACTCGCCTATGAAGAAATGCAGCGGGCTAAGAGTGGTAAGCCCACTACAGCCTCCATCATCACTGCCAAGTCGAAGGGACACTCTATCTATGTCCCTAAGAATCAGTTGGCAGTCAATAGTGAAGTCTCTGCCACAGTGTCTGCTCCTAACACTGGCAAGAACTCTACTGCAAGCACGCACACTCTTGTGCGCTCGAAGATGACAGCAATCAAAGATCACGCTAACAGTACTGGCTCCTTAGCCAAATCTGTTCCAGTGTGTGTCTCCAAAGTTGAAAGTCACGCTGACAGTACTGGCTCCTTAGCCAAATCTGTTCCAGCGTGCAATTTCAACCTAAAAAGTCACGCTGACAACACTGGTTCCTTAGCCAAGTCTGTTCCAGCGTGCAATTTCAACCTCAACAATCACGCTAACAATACTGGCTCCTTAGCCAAATCTATTCCAGCGTGTATTTCCAAAGTCAAAAGTCACGCCAACAGCACTGGTTCTTTAACCAAGCCTGTTTCAGCGTGTATTTCATCTAAGAAGAATAGCTCTTTAGCTATCTCTTCCTCTTTGCCAAGTTCTACCAGAACTGGGGGTGGTCTTCCACACAAAGTCCCTTCGAAGAGAAATAACTCTTTAGTTGTTTCTTCTGCTCCTGTAGTTTTTACTTCAGGAACAGCTTTGACTGACAATTTTGTTAGTCAAAGAAAAGGAGATGGTCTTTTGACTACTCTTCCTTCTGGACATTTTATGTCTCAAAACTTGAATGAGTCTAAGAAGAAACATTCCTTAATGTTTTCTTCTATGACTTCTTCGAATTGGACACAGAATTTGTCTAGAAAAGGTCTGTTACCAACCCCTAATCAAGGAGGTGGTTCAACTCTTCCTTCTCTGCAAATATCCAGATCAATGGAAGGAAAACTCCATGTGTCCAAAACCAATGTGTTACCTCCAACTGATCTAAGAACAAAAATTAACACTTCTGGTGTTAAGAAACCATACCAGTTGGAAACAAGGATAAGAGATCCAGACGCAGAGTATGCAAGAAACTATGTGGCTCATATTAATCATTCTCTATATAATCAAGAGCCATCAAGACCCAAGAACAGGAAATATATTCCTCAATCTTCACAAACAGATTTACGAGAATATCTTCAACAGAAGAGAAGAAGTGATTCTGTGTCAAAGGACCATGCTGAATGTGACTTCTATCCAAGAGTCATAATTCAATGCAGATGTCAATCAATGGCTCATGATCATGTTGATCATGAATGTGACTTCCAGCCAAGAGTCACAATGCAATGCAGATGTCAAACAAAATGACAATCTGTCTTCAATCGGATTCAGTGTGAACCTATGCCTGATAAAGATGAGCCTTTGTTTGCTTCTGCCAATATGACCTCTCGGGATGCTGGGGGTAGAGTTGATAGTCCAGATGGAGTATATAGAAATACCAGAGCAAGAGTCCTGGCCTCTAGTCAAAGAAATTTGATCTCTGAAGATGATTCTGAATTCCTTGGAGAATCTAACTTCCCACCTCTTCCTACTGGGGGTAGTTCTCCTATAATTGACTTTGATGCACAAAGCAATGATTCAGAACAAACAACATCTACCAGTTCATCAATAATTCCTCGTACAGTCACGACTTATATGGTTGATGGGAATACTGATGAACCTTCTTCTTCCTTGACTCCTCAAGATCAAAGAATTGCTTCTTTGGAACAACAAATGAAGTCTATGGCTGATACTATGAAGTCGATGTATGAACTCATGGCAACATAGATGCAAAATCGACAGACTGTACCAGATGCCATACCAACTGACACTGATATGAGTCCAGTACAAGTTCCTCCAGCAGTACAATCTAATACTCCTGGACCAGCTCAACCAAACCCTAGTCTCTCTAGAGCTGGGGGTAGTGCTTACAATGCTGTTCCTCCTCCCAACTATTCTCTACAAGTTACAACTCCACAATCTTCTGGAATTGTTAATGAAGAATTGAGGAATCTCAAAACTCAATTCGAGGCATTCAAACAGAAAGATGGTTTACAAAGGTTAGGCATCAAACAACCTTATCCGATAGAATGGAAGCAAGTATCGTATCCTCCTAAATACAAGCCTCCCACTATCTCATTCTATGATGGAACCACTTCTCCAAGTCAGTTCATTAATCACTTTGAAGTGATGACTGATCAGCTGCAACCAAGCGACGCCCTCCTTACTCGGGTGTTTGTTGGATGTCTCAAGGGAACGGCTTATGAATGGTATAGAAGTCTCCCAGATGGGAGCATTACCTCATTTTCCGGTTTCAAACAGATGTTTCTTGAACGGTTCTATGAAGGGCTCAATGACATGACTATGTCTGCTCTTATTAGAATCAAGCAGAAAAATAATGAAACTACAGAAGAGTACATTGAACGGTTTCGAAGAGAAGCTCTGAAGATGCCTCTTGGAACTCCTGATGCTGTCACCATCGACACATGCAAATCAAACTTGTTGCCAATCATTAGCATGTGGACAGGATCCACTCAATTCCAAGACTGGCCTTCTTTCATAGTTAGTGCTAAGGCCGCAGAAATTAGTGCTGAAACCTTCAAAGGTTTAGGAGTGCAGATGACTCCTAAAGAAACAGGTCAAGGTACTAACAATAAAAACAATGCTCGCAAGGGAAAAGAAACTCTTGAAGTTAATTTTCAGAGCAAAGATGCATCAACTGTTCAAACCTCTCCTACAACTCAACAACCAAGAACACCTCGCCCCAAAGAAGAATATTCTTTCGATGACGACGATGTCCTTGGTATCTTTGAATGTCTGCTGAAAGGTAATAAGATACAATTACATGAGATCAAGAAACCTGATGAAGCTGGTAAAACAGATCATCCCAAATACTGCCCATATCACAGAATGCTGGGTCATACAATTCGTACATGTTATGTACTGAAAGGAAAGATCCAAGAAATGATTAAATCTGGAGCTATCTCTCTTACTCAAAAAGAGAAGACCGTCACCTCCAACGTCGTCTCTATGCAATTCGGAGATTTCCCTCCTCAACTCCTTGAAAGTGGGATCGTTCCTATTCCCAAGGCAACTCTTGACATAGTGAATCTTCCTCCTCCACGGTCTGAAGGATTAGTGCCAATCACTTTGGAAACTGGAGAAATCATGTGGATCCATCCTGATCTAGTGGCAGATTTTGAATCGCCTTCTCCTCAAAAGACTACTTCTCGAAAGTCCAAGAAGGCTGGAAAGATTAAATCATGTCATATGACTTCTCTTGGATCTATTCCTGACACAGAGCCAAAAGAGAAAGAAGAAGCACTTGTTAGTGCTACTCGAACGGGGAAACCTTATCTAAAGGATTATTCCAAAAATCCTGAGGATCCTCTTGATATCCCTCCAGCTGATAAAGATGCTTCTAATGTTCCTCCTGAAGAAGAATCATCCACTGAACCTGTTCCTCCCAAGCCTACAGCTCTGGAGAAAGGCAAACAACAGGCTCGGTTTGATAAGCCAATCAAGAAGTCCTCTCCTCTTGGACTTCAGAAGCCTTATAATTTCGACATTTTAGCTCAGCTTGCTAATACTCCAGCTAGAATGTCCCTCTTTGAACTTCTACGTCTTTCCAAAGAGACTCGGGAGACATTAAGTGAAGCACTTCTACAAGCTGACTCTTGTCTTGCCCAATTGAAGAAGCCAGATGCAGAACCTGCCACTTGCTTACATTGCAACAGTGTATTGGAAATTATCCCAAATATCACCTTTACACAAGATGACATGTTATTGGAGGATAATCGACATGATCGGCCTCTCTACTACACCGGTTATATCGATACAATGAAGATAGATCGTATCCTCATTGATCCAGGGTCTGCTATAAGCATAATGCCAAAGAGTCTGTTGGATGAACTAAAAATCCCTCTTCACAAGCTCTCTAAGATGGTTACTACTATCCTGGGATTCAATCAAAGCCGAAGCGAGCCTTTGGGAAAGATTCATCTGAAGCTTCAGATAGGCGATTTCAGATCCAAAGTCACTTTCCATGTGATCGAGATCGTGGGATCCTATAATCTTCTTCTGGGGAGGCCCTTTCTTCATGAAAATAATGTGGTGCCTTCTACTCTTCATCAGTGTTTTAAATACATTGATAGCAATGGAAGAGTACAAAAAGAAGTTGCTGATATAAATCCCTTCCATGGGGTTGAAGCTTATTTCAATGATTCCCGAATGTACAAAGAAGAGTATACAAGGGTTATACAAGCTATGGAGAAAGAGGATTCACAAAGTGAGACCTTAATAATTCCTGTTAAAGGTCGAACTATTCAGCAACAATCTCCCAAACTCTCTGAAGAAGGTTCTTTCATCATTCCGGTGAGTGGACGGATTTCTCCGTTACCTCAGTCGTTTGCTCAAGACACAATGATTATTCCTGACAGTGGGCGTACTGTAATTCCTGCATCTCCACATATGAAACAGGATACTCTGCTAATTCCAGTTGGAGGGCGGATTATTCTTCCATCTCAAATTTCAAGGGAGCTCACCTCTTCTGAGCCATTTGTTATCGATCTTAATCGAAACAACGCTTCTTCTCGTTCTTCTTCTCCCCCTTTAGTCATTGACTTGGCTAAAATCTCTAAGGCTCAGCCTTCTCCCAATGTAAATACTGCTGCTTTTACATTTAATGAAAAGTCTCCATCTTTGCAGTATGCTGATGTGTATAATTATGTTCATAGTTATTTACATTTGTTAGATGACTTGAACGCAATAACCATAGGGGTTGTACAGACTGTTCATACAGATGTATCCCTAGAACCTGTACAATCTTCATACTTTCTAGTTCCCAGCAGAAAGCCAGGAGACATTCCAATATTCTTCTATAAAGGACCCCAAAGTCCTTCTGATTTAGAAGATGAAGACAAAAATGATGACACTGGAAGATTACAACTACGTCGTTATAGTCAGCAATCTAAAGACATCATCAAAAATATGGGCTATGACTTCAGGACTGCCCTCAATAGTGGAAAGGGAAGAAAAATGCATGTTCGTATTCCTCCTCTGAAATATGGAAGGACGAAATGCGGACTGGGCTATATAGCTCCTACTCCTTTTATCAATATTATCCATGAAGATCCCGAGTCTGACGAAGATAAGAGATCTGATTCTTCTAGTACCACTTCTTGGGATTCCGATACAAGTATCGGGGACTTCTACTGCAACATTCTGTCTTCCAACATGGTTTCCATTGACCATTCTGAAGAAAGTGATGAAGACGAAGAAGAGTTTGAAATCTCACCTGAATCGGAACAATGGGCCCAAAGATTAGATAATCAATGGGAGTTCCGTTTCGAGTAAAAAGAACCTCCGACTGAAGACAAACTTGTTCAAATAGATGTTGGTGAAGAGGGATCTCCCAAACCAATATTCATTAGTGAAAGTCTTTCTGAACCTGATAAGCAAGACATGATCAAACTCATTCGTGACTACATCGACATCTTCGCTTGGAGTTATGAAGATATGCCAGGACTTGATCCACAAATTGCAACTCACAAGCTCAATATCTTGCCGAATGCCAAACCGGTCAAACAACAACAGCGACGATTTCGTCCAGATATTATGGATGCAATTGAAGTTGAAGTCAATAAACTCATAACCTCCGGGTTTATTAGAGAGGAACAACATCCCGATTGGGTGGCTAACATAGTTCCTGTCCTTAAAAAGACTGGCAAGGTCAGAGTATGCATAGACTTCCGCGATCTCAATGCGGCATGCCCTAAAGACGAATTCCCTCTACCAATCACTGATGTCATAATTGATAATACTTGTGGATTTGAGCGGATGTCATTCATGGACGGGTATTCTGGATAGAATCAGATTAAAATGTTTCCAGATGACGAGAAGCACACTTCTTTCAGAACGCCGATCGGTACATACTGTTATACAGTTATGCCATTCGGTCTCAAGAATGCAGGAGCAACTTCTCAACGAGCTATGAGCACTATATTCCGTGAACATTTGCGGAAAACAGTCGAATGCTATGTTGATGATATTGCAGTCAAAAGTCGACAAAAGGAGGATCATATCCAAGATTTGAAGACTATATTTGATCTAATGCGTAAACATCAATTAAAGATGAACCCTACTAAGTCCTTCTTAGGCGTCTCTAGTGGTAAATTTCTCGGCTTCGTCATTACCTCTAAAGGTATACACGTGGATCCCGAGAAGATCAAAGCCATCCAAGAGATGCGTCCTCCACGCACCTTAAAAGAGCTACGAGGATTTCAAGGAAGGATCGCTTATATCAGGAGATTCATCTCTAATTTATCAGGACGCTGCAGACCATTCAACAAACTTATGAAGAAAGGAGTTTCTTTTGTCTGGAATGATGAATGTCAAAAAGCATTCGATGATATAAAACAATATCTGATGAGCCCTCCAGTATTGGTACCTCCCGTTTCAGGAATTCCATTTCTCCTATATACTCGAGCAATGAGTCATTCATTGGGTGCATTACTCGCTCAAAAGAATCAAAATGGTCATGAACAAGCCATCTACTATCTCAGTCGTACTATGACCGGAGCTGAACCTCGATATTCACCAGTCGAAAAAGAATGTCTAGCCTTGATGTTCGCTGTTCAAAAGACACGACATTATATCATTGGCCAGACTATTCATGTCATCTCCAGGATCAATCCTATACGGATCATGATGAAGAAACCCAGTGTTTTGAATTCTCAATTAGCTAACTGGGGAATCCTACTTGCACAGTATGACATGCATTATATTCCTCAGAAGTCAGTCAAAGGACAAGCTTTAGCTGATTTTCTGGCTGCTCATTCAATTCCAGAAGATTCAAAACTCTATGACGAAATTCCAGATGAAGTCCTAGATTCAAACCAAATTGCTGAAGAAGATCCTACTTGGCGTCTATTATTTGATGGAGCTTCAAGGATAGGTCCTAATGGTGATGTTGTCGCTGGAGTTGGAATCGTTCTTGTATCGCCAGAAGGTCTTGCTATCCAAAGAGCTTATTCTCTCGATCAACCGTGTTCAAACAATGTAGCTGAGTACAATGCATTACTCATTGATCTTCAACTCGCTAAACATCTAAATATTCAACATTTGGAGGCGTACGGAGACTCTAAACTCATTGTCAATCAGATAAAGGGTACTTATGAAGTCCGCCATCAAGATCTGGTTCCTTATCATAGATCAGCTATAATTATGGCTTCTTCGTTTGAAGAATTCTTCATTGAACATGTTAGACGAGCATGTAACACAGAAGCTGATGCTCTAGCTAATCTTGCAGCGGTGTTGGCTATCCTAATTAGACGACAACAAATGATTCTTGTTCGCAATCGAGAATTATTTCATCTTGAAAATAACCTGACCCTAGGACTTCCAGTTGACACTGAAGAATCAACATCTCATGACGTCAACACAACAAGAGGATTTGGATTTAGTCGTAAATCTTCATCATCTTCATCTGATTCCAGCATGGAATTCATCTTCAGTCATTCGGCCGAGAATCAAAATACGGATACGGATTGGAGACTTCCTTTCTTAGATTTTGTATTGTATGATATTCTTCCGGATGATCCGAGTGAAGCAGCATCTATCAGACGACGATCATTCCGATTCTATTATAATCATACAACAAAGACCTTATATCGTCGAGCCTATGATGGTTTACTTCTCCGATGTGTTGCCGGTGACGAGGCTCAACAAATTATTCGTGAAGCACATAATGGAATTTGTGGAGCACATCAGCCTGGACCAAAACTTCAAGACCGTATTCGACGTATGGGTTATTATTGGCCTACTATGGTATCAGACGCCATCGAATATGTAAAGAAGTGTAAAGCTTGTCAAATCCATGCGGATTTTATTCATCAACCTTCGGAATTTCTACATCCGACGGCAGCATCATGGCCCTTCGAAGCTTGGGGCATGGACATTATTGGTCCGATCAATCCGCCGTCATCCAAGGGTCATCGGTTTATTCTTGCAATAACCGATTACTTCTCCAAATGGGCCGAAGCCATTCCTTTGTCTGAAGTTAAGACGTCCAATGTCATTTGCTTTATTAAGCACCACGTCATCTACAGATTTGGTGTTCCTCGACGCATTATTCATGATAACGGACCACAGTTCGTCAGTCAGAAGTTTACTCGATTCTGTGACGATCACCGGATCAACAATGTGGCTTCTACCGCATATAATCCGGCAGCTAACGGATTAGCAGAAGCTTTCAACAAAACCATCATCAAACTCCTAAAGAAATTTGTCTCTACTAACAAACGTAATTGGAGTGAGAAGCTCGGTGAATGTTTGTGGGCTTATCGCACTACAGTTCGTAATGCTACTAAATGTACACCCTTCTCTCTGGTGTATGGTTGCGAAGCTGTTCTTCCATTAGAGATTCAAATTCCTTCTTTAAGGATAGCAATCGCTAATGAACTCACTGCAGAAAATAATGATCGTCTTCGACTTCAAGAATTAGAAGCTCTGGATGAAAAGCGATTATCTGCTCAACAGAATATTGAATTCTATCAAGCTAGAATTTCAAGAGCTTTTAATAAGAAAGTCAGAATTCGGGCATATCAAAAAGGAGAACTTGTTCTAACTGTCAGACGTCCTATGACTATGACTCATATGAGCAAGGGCAAATTTGACGCAAAGTGGGAAAGACCCTATATTGTGAGCAAAGTTTTCTCAAATGGAGCTTATCAACTCTCAGAATTGGATGGTCGAAAAGTTTTGATGCCTATTAATGGCAAATTCCTTAAAAAGTACTATGTATAAATGTAAATACTTGTAATCATCAGACAGTTTCATGTTTAGAAATAAAATTTTTATTTTATTTTTATCATGAATGATGATACATGATATTAAAGAAGATCACTATCATCCTTTTCTACATTTGGATGTGGGCCACTGCCGTCCTTCTCGAAGACGTGATCAGCAAAAGAGTCGAGAACCTCCTTGCTAGAACCCACGAGGAACTTGCAAACGGCCATCCTCATGGCTTCTTCTTCTTCAGTCTTTCCTGGTTCGAGCAGGAAATCCAGAATGTCCCTTGGTGGCTTGGGTGCAGACGAACCTTCGCCTGCTTCCGTCTTCTTCGATTGAACTGGATCAGCAGGGTGTTCTTCAGTGCCTTTCTGAACTTTTGAGGCAATTCCAGTTTTCTTGAATGCTTCTTCAGACGACATTTTTATGTTTGAAAGAAGAAGTGTTCGTTCTTGTCAAATTTCTGCTATATTTATAGGCAGAAGTTCTGCAAATAATGAAACGTCACGTTCATCCGACGGTTCATCCATCCATTAATTGCGTTCATCCGACGATTCATCCGTTCATTTATTCGTCCATTCATGATCTTCTATCAATTTATTAAAGTGGGGATTCGTTATTGATCATGTTTTCATAACCTCTGAATCAATTCCGAATCTACTTGCTCATTTGTCATTTTTGACCTCTGCATAGAAATCAATCTATTTTCTTTTGAGTTCCTACATATTATCACGTCCATAATACCTCTGATAATATCATATACTCTAAAACAGAAAAGAAGATTTCATTATCTATCATGTCCACAATTCATCCACAAATACAAATCTTTGAGCATAGAAGAATTATCATTTCCATTCTCATTTCACCACAAAAAGTCTATTACATTTTCTTAGACTTTCTTATAAGCACAAAAGACACGCTCTATTTTCCAGAGCGACTGAGCTTAATGCCTAGTTCTTCTACGCTTTTGACCCCCATGCGGTGTAACAGAGCCTTCAACATTTCACGCTGCTCTATGAGGCTGCGCCCATCAGAAGAGAACGAGCCATCTAAGCCAAAATAGCTCAAGAAATTCTTGGCTAGTTGCAAGGGATCATCTTTGAGTTCGAAGACAAGGGGCTCTGGCGCTTCACCCCCAAAAGTGGGGTCACCATGGGAACAAAAGCCCAACTTGCGTGCTTCTTCCTCAGCTTTCTCTTTTGGTGTCATGTTGACGTAAGATGAAGATTAAATGAATCCTCTCCCTGTTTATATAACAGAGCTCGCCGGCGGTTCATATTCCACCATAAACTGGATGTAATCAGTCTCGGAAAATGAAGAGTCATCATGACATTTAATAAGTTCATTTGGATATTCTCAAAGAACTTCGAAGTCTTTCCGACTTCCGAAAAATTTGAAGTCATCTCAGCGTGACTGATTTCATTTTATCATCTTATTTTCAAAGTATTTCGAAATAATTTATCATTTTTCGAAAACTTTGAAGGGGGTTTTGTAGACCTTTAAAAATGACAGTCACGCTGAGTTGATCAAGACAGAGTCAAAAGTCACGCTCAGTTGATCCAGACAATATTTTACAAATCACGCTGGGAGACAGCTCATCATTTGTCAGAGAGTCATTATGACTGACAGCACGACAGTCGAAGAATGTCTCTTCGTGTGCCACGTATGCACATAACTCGAGAGATCACCGCCGTCTATTGCGTGACTTTCGAAATCTTCTTCAGCAAGACTCAGCCTTCGTCAAGTTGGCATACCAAAAGAGCTTCTTGTCATTTAATGTGACTGACAAAAGCAATCACTACCAGAGATTTTGTGTCAGTCGAGGCACGCTGAATCAAGACAGCTGGCAGTTCTATCCCAAATCTGCGTGTATTCTGAAGTTTTCTTCCTCAAGTCTGCGTGGATTCTGAAGTTTTCTTCATCAAAGTCTGCGTGGATTCTGAAGCTTCTTGCCCCAAGTTTGCGTGGATTTTGAAGCTTTCTACCCCGAGTCTGCGTGGATTTCGTCTTCACCAAGTCTGCATGGATTCTGAAGCTTCTTGCCCCAAGTTTGCGTGGATTTTGAAGCTTTCTACCCCGAGTCTGCGTGGATTTCGTCTTCAACAAGTCTGCGTGGATTTCATCAAATTGGAGTACGTGGCAGCCATGCCACTGATCTCTCGCCTGCGTGTCCTGTAACTTGCACACAACTCATGCATGATTGCCATGTGTCCAACAGTTACAGGCCACGTCCAGTAACTGCTCACAACCTTGCGTATGTTAAATCCTGCGTGATTTTCAACTAAGCACATGCTGTGAAGACAGTTATCTTTTCAGTTATTATTTTTGACTCTATAAATAGAGTTCTTTTTTTCATTCATTGGACAGATACACTGATATCTACTGTCAAAATTTTGAGAGCTTTTCTTCTTCGCATAGTCCAAGGGATAAAGCGATCGTCTTCTAGATCGGATTCCCACAGTTGTAATTTTCCCAGAAACACAACAAATAAAGGAATTTATTTATGGAAAACAGTAGCACAATAGTCCAACCCAACAACCAAACAAGGATATGGGTTAGACCACGCACCACTATAGTCCATGTTTCTCGGCTACTAACAGAAAAAACAGATCACAAACAAGACAGTTTACAGACGGCCAATCAAACCTACAGCTTTCTATAGTTTGTCTGGATTATCCCAGTAATGCTTATATATAAGAATCCTCAGATTTGGTATCTAAGAAGGCTAGTTGAACCAATAATACATGCACGCACTAAATGCACCGGTCCCTCGAAAGGCCATCGCGCTACGACAAGAAATAACAGTTCCACGACAAGCAATAACAGTTCCTGCTCTCCTATAGAGAGAACTGGCTCGACATATAATAATCAGATACTGCACTCCGCTAATGCGGATGAATATACAGCATCCGTGGTAGCCAGCAGGCATGCCATAACAAATGTCTGGGAGGTGGTTTGTCATGCACGATATCGAGATTCTGTTCTCTCCCAATGCTTTTACCATTTATTGTTGCTTAGATTAGCCTTTTTTATCTTGGAATCACATGTCGTGGTAACATGGTCATTCTCCTATATGTCATATCCCAGTACGTGTACCCTAACTATGAATCCACATCGACTCGTAAAGTCCTACATCTGGATCCATCCTTAGTGTAATACGCCAAGCAAGCGATCAGTGTTCTAAAAATCGGAAGTGGGCGACGCCGCCTAGGCGTTGGGCGGACACCCACCGCCCAAGAAACGGCCGGAATCGGCCTCTAGGCACCGGCAATCAAAAGACGGCGTTAGGCGGCCGCCTAGGCGCCGGCGCTCGGGGAAGAAGGCGGCCGCCTAAGCGGTTTTCAAATTTTTTTAAGTCACTAGACCCGTGACCCGTTAACCCGACCCGAAACCCGTTTCCATACCTAAAGTCCTACTAAAAGAAGAGCAGCATCAGCATAAGGAGCGGCAGGAGCAACAGAAGGAGCGGCAGCAGAGGTAAGTCGTCGGTCTTCTTCTATTTCTTAGTCTTCTTCTTTTTCTTTTCATTCTTCTTCTTCCTTTCCTTCTGCTGATATTAGTCTTGTTCTTCTTTTTCACTGTTCTTTTCTTTCTTTATTTTTTCTTTCTTTTTCTTCACAGCAACAGAAGAAGGAGCGGCTTCACTTTTTTTTCCTTCTTCACTGAATCACTGTTCAGAAACAAAAATATTTTAAAAAAAGTAAATAACAAAAATATTTTAAAAACAATAAATAACAAAAATATTTAAAAAAAAAAGTGAAACATACCACATTTTTACTATTATCTGGACACAGTACTGTAAATTTGGGACTATGTTTAGTTGTTGTGAGATTTTGAATTTGGAGTATAATTTCCACTTAAGTATATTTTTAATTTCTAGTTTTTTTAATATGCGGGACGGCCTAATATTAGAAGGCCGCCTAGGCGGCCTAGGCGCTAGGCGGTGGGTGGCCGCCCGCCTAACGCCTAGCGCCTTTTACAACCTTGCAAACAATCATCATACCATGACACTGTTACTGACTATTTATCTTGACTTTGCTCGAATCAAAAATGTACTAACATATAACATACAAGATCATGTAGCACGAAGTCACACCTAAATGCACTCATATAATAGCAGTTGTTAAGTATTAATGTGTGTTAATTATTAGTATTGGGCTTTAGGCCCACATTGCCTAGAATAATAGTGAGAAGGCCTCTCCTATATATATATATATATATATATATATATATATATATATATATATATATATGTAACTCCCTCTTTAAGAATAAATTATCCCAGTATTCTACTCTACATGGTATCAGCATCAGAGCCATAACCCATCTACCCCTCTCTCTCCCCTCAATAAAAAAATCCTAACCCTAACCCCCTTCAACCGCCCACAACCCCCCTCCCCTCCCGCCATTGCTGCTGCCCTTGCCAGCGCCCCCACCAACCCGGTGTCACTCCCCCTGCTGCAACCCCCCCCCCCCCTCCTGTTGTTACTGCCCCTAACCCCCCTCCCCCGCCTCCCCCTGCTGCTGCCCCCCCCCCTGTCAACCCCGGCCACACACCCCCCCCCCCAATCAGCCCTCCCCCAACTCCATAGATCGAGATCCAAATCCTAATCCTACATCTTTCCACGCAGCCGCGGCCCACCCCCTCAAAACCATAACTAATTCAAAAAAAAAAATTATTGGGAATCTCAGAGGGTAAACATTTTGTCGTTTGCAAAAAAACCTCTTACTCTCAACAATTAACTTGGAATTCTCGGACGATAAACATTTGGTTTGTTTGCTGGAACCTCCGACTCTCAATGTTTATTCCAGAAATTTAACAAAGAGCAGACAAGTTGCTTATTTTGTATGAATCTTTATTTCTTTTCGTACTTGATCTTCATATCAGGATCTAACAGAGGGTAACCTGGGTTCTCTCTCTGTCCTGGTTTGTAATCCACATTCATCTCTGCTTCCTATGCACGTGCAGTTCTGACCACATTTCTAGCGCATTAGCAGAGTTGATGTGATTATCAATTTAGAAAGAACAAATCGACTATCGAATCAGAAATATTGCAGGATGACTAGCACGGGGGCAAATAGCGATGCTACAGATACTAGTGACGGAAACGCAACGGCGGGACCAACGGGCATCGGCGTGACGATTTTCTCGATTCGTCTTGTCGATCGACGATTGGAGGGACAAGAAGGTTACTCGACATGGCGAAAGAAGGTCGAGAAAATGCTTCGGGAAATGCGGTTGTCAAAATATCTGACTGACAACCCTCCAACAGTGACTGATCCCATATTTGAGCATTGGGAGACAGATGATAGTCGACTGTTTACACAGTTGATGAATTCAATGGAACCATCGGTGAAAGACATGGTTCAGAATACAGATTCCGTGAAGGAATTATTGAAGGTCCTGACAACGGCGTTTGATGAAAAATGCGATTTATCTCGTATCTACGACTGGGTTGTTGAAGTATACCGAACAAATCAGGAAGACAATTCTCACAAGGACCACTTCAGGACCTTTAAAGCTATGACTGATGAGATCAACCACATATTGCCTCTAACGACAGATATAAATAAAGCAAAAGCTCAACGTAAGCAGCTTCATGTCACGGCATATCTTGCCTCTTTTCGTCCTGATGCGGACTCTGCTCACTCATAGATTATTGTTGAATTTGATGTTCCGTCTCTGATGAAAGCACACTATCGTGTCCTTCGGACAGCAAAAGTCGTTGAGACCACTCCGGATGATGCTCCTGCTGATCTATCAGTTCTTGGTGTTGCTCGTACGGGCTTTCGTGGTGGTCGTAGTGGATGACGTTGTGGCCAAAATGCTAGTCGCGATGGGAGACGTGGCAATGGAGGTCGTGATGGAGGAAGACCGCGCAGGTGATTTCACTGTGATCAATCTGGTCCTAAAGCACCTGCTGCCCACGTGACACCTGATGTTCCTGATGATGGTGTTCGATCTGTTCAGATGACTGCAGTCATTCAGACTTTCTCGACTTCTAAGCTCAACGATGTGGTGAAGCATCGACTTCTCGATCCACAACTGGGTACTCCGTGGCATGTGTGATGAAGTCGAAGCAATGGATAATTGGCTCTGGTGCGTCCGCTCACATGACTGGCTACGCAGGTATGATACGCAACTATGTATCGGTGGGTCGGATTTCCGATGTTACCGTTGCCAATGGTGGTTCACTAATAGTCCTTTGACGAGGAAATGTCCGTCTTTCTTTCGGACTGTCACTTAGTTCCATATTACATACACAGAAAACTCGTTCAATTTGCTTTCAATTAGTCAACTTACTCGTGAATTGCATTGCTCGGTAATATTTTTTCCTTATGGTTGAATTTTTCAGGACCTGATAACTGAAAAGACTGTCGGTATGGGACATGTGGCTGGAGGCTTGTGTCTGCTTGACGTTCCTTCTGTTGCTTGTGTTGGCGTAAAACTCGATCCTTTCGAGTTACATTGTCAGTTAGATCATCCATAAATCCAAGCTCCTCAGAAAATGTACCATCTTTAGTTGTTCCAGTCAACTTTCATTGTGAGTCATGTCATTTAGCTAAGCATCACCGAACTTCCTATCCGGTGAGTCAAAATAAAATTGTATCCGCTCTATTTGAGTTGGTGCATTCTGATGTCTGGGGACCTTGTCTAGTTGAATCAATGATGGGTTTCAAGTAGTTTGTTACCTTTGTCGATGACTACTCACGTGTCACTTTTATCTATCTAATGAAAAATCGCTCTGAATTATTTGAAATTTGGTACAATTTTTATGCCAAAGTCAAAATACAGTTTGGTGTTCCGATTAAATATTTTCGAAGTGATAATGGTCGTGAATATCTATCTGTGAGTTCAGTACTCATCTGTACCGAAACGGTATCATCCACCAAACCTCCTGTCCGTACACACCACAACAGAATGGTGTGGTCGAACGCAAGAATCGTCATCTCTTGGAAACAATGCGTGCTCCTATGTTTCAAGCACGTACTCCCAAAAGATTTTGGTCGGATGCGGTGCTTACTGCTTGTTATCTTATTAATCGCATGTCATCGTCGATTTTCAATTACTCCCTTTTCTTAGTTATATCTAAGAAGAGAACCGTTTCCTCTTCCTCTCAAAATTTTTGGTTGCTTGTGCTACGTTCGAGATACCCGACCGACACTTTCTAAAGGAGATCCAATGTGTTTTTCTTGGGTATCCTAAAGATCATAAAGGGTATCGGTGTTTCTACCCTACCTTGAAGAGGTATTTTTTCTCTCGGAACGTTAGCTTCGTTGAAATTGAGTTTCCTCCCCTTCTACAAACTTCGGATCCAGTTCCACGAATTTATTCAGACGAGGATTTCTTGTTGTTCCTATTCAAACACAATCAAACTGTATTTCGTGTCACTTTTGTTTATCTAATGAAAAATCGTTCTGAATTATTTGAAATTTGGTGCAATTTTTATGCCGAAGTCAAAATACAGTTTGGTGTTCCGATTAAATGTTGTATTTGAATAGAAAACAACAGGAAAACACATTGGATCGCCTTTAGAAAGTGTCGGTCAGATATCTCGAACGCTTTATATCCAGGATTTCTTGTTGTTTCCTATTTAAACACAACCACCTCCTATAAGGATGCCCTCCCCTACTGAGCAAGTATCACAGTCCAACGGTCCGCAAATACGAGTTCTGTCAGTACCGACGTCACCCAAAAGAGCATTACAGATAGTGCCCACAGAGCCATCATCCTCCTCTAGCTCCACCGGTTCGCCTCTGTCGCCTGTTCCGCCAGCTCAACCTCGTCGTGCTTGTCGTGATCATCCATTGTATGTTGACAACTACAAAGGGCTTGCCAGCCACACTCAATCCTTAGTAGCTACTACTTATGGGATTCAGATTTTCCAATACTGTCGAGGAGGATCTCAAACATCCCGGTTGGCGTGTTGCTATGGAAGAGGAGATGAAAGCACTCCGAAAAAACCATACTTAAGGGTCTGTTTGGATAGACTTTCTGAATTTTTTTATAAAAACAGTTTTCTGAAAGTAAATTATAAAGTTGTTTTATGAGTATAAATTTTTGACTTTGCGTTTGGTTACTTTCATCTGAAAAATAATTTTAAGAAACAAAAATGAATATTATGTTTGGTAAACTATTTTTAGAAAGTGAAACTGTGTCCACAATGTTTGTGTCCAACTGTATTCCTTCCATAACTGTTCGTGTCCAAATGTATCCGACTTGCCTCCGGCGTCTAGGGCACGAGTTCCCTCCGGTTGAGTGCTGCTGGTATAAACTATCAAGTTGAGGTACATGTTCACCACAAAATTTGGGTAAATTAGTTCTAGACATAGGAATTTTATAGCAAGCTTTCTTCTCAAATACCACTCCTTTGCATCATGTATCTACAAAAATAGTTGTACAATTGGGAATGCAAAAAATAATAATAATAACAATAATCGTGGAACTTCTCTTGCTTGCAACCTGTGTTTCTTCCTTTCTACTCCTTGGATGGCTTGCGGCCGCAACTAAACCAAGAGATGGAACGTAGCCGGTGGCAAGGAAGACCTAGCAGCACCACCATCGTCGGCAGCTACGGTTTTCCCAGTCGGCGTCTAGGGCACGAGTTCCCTTCGGCGTCTAGGGCACGAGTTCCCTCCACCATCGACGAGCTTGGACTCAGATCCTCCGTCGTGGACCGAGCTCGAGGCCGTCGGGTCCATTGTCGACGAGTCATGGGCAGAGCTCGAGGCCGCCGTCGTGGATCGAGCTCGAGGAGGACCTTGCCCGCGCCGTCGTCGTTCCTCGAGCTGGTCTCCATTTTGTATTCTGGAGAAGAAAACGGAGAGAGAGAGAGAGAGAGATAGAGAGCTGGTTGGGACTTTCGGGGTTGGTGAGGGTGGGGTCCACATTTTTTAAAATACCTCTCAGAAAACAGATTTTTTCTGTTTCCAGAAAGCTGTTTTAAAAGTAAAATTTGAGAAAAAATTTCTGGATGTGATGTTTAGAATGATGTTGTCCAAACGTTATTTGAGGGAGGAGTTGATTTATAACTCAGAAAACTGAGTTATAAATCATAAGCAAACAGGCCCTTAGGATTTGATAGATTTGTCTATAAAAACAAAACCATACTTAGAACTTGGTAGATTTTTCTACTGGTAAGCAGGCAGTCGGATGCAAATTGGTGTTTGCGATCAAGGTGAAACTGGATGACACTCTTGATCGTCTAGTGGCTAAAGGATATTCCCAAACCTATGGTGAGAATTATTTTAAGACTTCTTCTCCAGTTGCCAGAATGACATCTGTGCACGTACTCTTGGCCCTGGTTGTTCGCTATAACTGGTCATTACTTCAGCTGGATATCAAGAATGCATTTCTCTATGGGGATCTTGAAGAAGAAGTATATGTGGTACAACCACCCAGGTTTGTTGCAAAGGAGGGTAAAATGTTTCATCTACGGAAGGCCCTTTACGGTCTCAAACAATTACCTCGTGCGTGGTTTGGTCGATTTACACAGGTTGTACTCAGTTTGGCATGTATCAATCAAAGAATGATCATTTGGTATTTTACCAACATACATCAGCTGGAATGATACTACTTGATGTCTATGTTAACGACATTGTGATTACGGGAGACGACAGTCAGGGTATTGCATGCTTAAAAAAGTTTCTGGGAGAATAATTTCAAACCAAAGATATGGAATCGTTGAACTACTTCATGGACATTGAAGTTATACGGGTTAAGCGGGATATTGTAATGTCCCAGAGGGAGTATGTGCTAGACATACTAAATGATGCAGGAATGATGCAAGCTAAGGGAGCAAACTCTCATATGAATCCAGGGGCAAAGTTACTTCCAGATGAGGGGGTCCTGATGACCAATCCAGATGAGTATCGTCGAGTGGTGGAAAAACTCAACTACTTGGTGGTTATGCCCCGGACACACATCTCTTTCGTCGTAAGTAAGCAAGTAGATTTATGGCTTCTCCATGAATTCCATAATGGCAGGCAGTTCTCAGAATTCTATGCTATCTAGTCCAAGGTTGTGAAAGGCGTTAGTCGGGCGGGCTCTCGCCGCCTAGTGTCTAGCCTACCCAGGCGGTCGCCTAGGCGGTCACCTAGGCGGCCGCCTAGATCTAGGCGGTTTAAAAAATAAATAAAAAAATCAAAAAATATATATTGAAAATTGCAAAAAAAAGTCCATAAAATCCCAAAACATGCATAGTCAGACGACAGAAGTCTAGACGGGCACCTAAGCGGACATTGGGCGAACACCAGACACGGGCACCTAGGCGGCCGCCTAGACCGCCTTTTAGAACAGTGATCTAGTCAAGAATCCGGAAAAAGGAATTCGGATGGAGAATCATGGACATACTCGTATTGAGTGTTTTACTGATGCTGACTCGGGTACAAGTCTGCTAAATAGACGGTCTACATCTGGTTACTCGTATTCATTGGGGAAAACTTTGTACCATGGAAGAGCAAGAAGCATAATGTAATAGCATGGTCAAGTTCAGAAGCAAAATATCGAGCCATTGCCCATGGTACAGCAGAGGTGTTATATCTTAAGCATCTTCTACAAGAACTGGAAGAAGAAGCAGGACCTAAAACAGCATATCTATGATGTGATAACCAATCTGCTATCCACATTGCTACTAATCCTGTATTTCATGAAGGACGAAGCACATCGACATCCACTTTGTCCGTGATGAGTATACAAAGGGGGTAATAAAGTTTCACCATGTGAGGATCGGTGATCAGATAGCCGATATCTTCACAAAGTTTCTATTGGGTCCTCGGATTCAATTTTTGTGTAACAAGCTGGACATGATTGACATCTATGCTCCAGCTTGAGGGAGAGTGTTAAGTATTAGTATTGTTAAGTAATAGTATTGGACTTTAGTCCCACATTAGCTAGAATAATAGTGAGAGAGATTAGCCTCTCCTATATATATGTAACTCTCCCTTTAATAATAAGTTATCCCATTATTCTACTCTACAGCACCTCAGTGCACACTTAGATTGTACCCAGTACACACTTAGAATAATACTAGCACGTATACAAGTAATCAAGTTAGGAATATAGTTAAGTCAGGAACATAGTCAAGTCAAATAAACCACATGGAAGTCTCTTGGCACATATGTCACTTGGGTGCATAAGTCGCATAGGCGCATAGATTAAGTTACTCCTGGTACACTAAGGAAATCAATGCCATCCAGTAAAATTATCGAAAGCTAGATAAAACAGAAAAACAACAAATCGGGCACATAGGGTCATATGCGCGCATATGAAACCCACGGGACATGGAGTTCTCGACGCATAGGTTCGGGCGCATAAGCAACTCAGGTCAGGAGGGAATAGGCGTATGAACATTCCCAGGCGCATGAATAGCGTAGGCTCATGTGTCTTAAGCACAGCAGGGCAGGCAAGTCAATCCTGACGCATCCCACCAACAGACGCATGCAACCTGGCACATATGCGGGACAGGCGCATGGCAAGTCATGCACATGGCCACTCTGGCGCATGGCTAGACAAGCGCATGACCAATCTGGCGCATGGCAAGACATGCGCATAGCGCCAACATTGCATATGTGAGACACGCGTGCGCCTTCAATCCATGCGCATATATAGTGCACATGCTGTAAGAGGGTCATGCGGCAAGCTTCTGTGCGGCATTGGCATTTCTGCCGCATGGCACCTTGAGCACATGGGGGTCGTCATCCCAAACAGCAAGTTCCCATGAAAATTTCGAGAAACTTATCATGGTCATAACTCTCTCTAGAACTCGAAATCCGACGAAATAAAAGCCAAAACTGCATAAAATCGAATTTTCTACAACATGGAACAATTGGTTCCGAACAAATTTTGAAAGATCATTTCCATGAAAACCCATATAACCTTAGTTGTAGAAACTTAGATCTACACCAAAATGGCCATCAAAACCGAAAATACCAAGCACTAAACATATAGAGAAGATGAAGATGCATAATATAGACTAAAAATATGTGGAAGAAATCAAGAAAATGAGATAAGCAAGTGGTCTCTCCATTTAGTGCAAGACGTACTTGCATATGGGTTGGTTGAGGGAAATGAATGAGAGAAATGAAGAGAGAAAAAGGAAGAGATATTTATAGGGGTAGGTGTTAGTTCACTAAACCCTAACCCTAACATAACCTAGTCCAAGTCTACATGTCATGCTACACAATTACAAATAATTAAATAATACATTATTCTTATTATCGAAGCAGTGAACCATGCCTACAACCAAACAAGGACAAAGGGTGGCACACTACTCCATGGTGAGGCATTGTTCCATGACATAACTAGATACCAGATACAGGAAGGAACAAAGCATGAAAATACGTATATCAGAAACGGAGAGTGACAGTTTACATGCTTTTACAACCTTACTAGTCCTAGCAACTCCTTTAACTATTGTCCTATCTTCTTTACTGGAGTATCTATTGGTATATGTTGCAAAGGTATCTTCCAATCACGAAGTACTCCAAAAGTACTCCATTTCAAACAAAAACATAGCCTTTATCCCAAAAAAATTTAGGGTTGCCTAACTCCATTTGAACCAATAATGTTTTACTTATATGCATGACATGATTCTCAAATCTCTCTGTCAAGTCATGATGAAAGATTGATCATAAATACCGAAAACTATCGCATAGGTATCTCTTGTCCATCTATATGTACTCTCCCATCATTTCTCTTTACATTTTGGTTGAAGTTACAATTCATATACTTTGTTTAGTCCTAATTTTAAAACCTTAAATTACAAAGTTTTTATATGCGCTTATATATTAGCATGTATTATTTCTCTACTCTCACCGACTAACACAATTTCATTAGCAAACATCACACACCATGGAACATCCTCCTTTATATGCCTAATAATTTAATCCATAACTGGTGCAAAAAGGTAAGGATTAAGGACTTAATGCTAATCTTTGTTAGCCAACAATAATAGGAAATGGTTTAACTATGTGCTCTGAGGGTTCATGTGGTCGTCATAACTACATTACATATTTTCTTAATAGTCTCAATATAGCCTACTAGAAACTTGTTTCTTCTCCAAGTCTACCGTATTATCTTCCTAGGAACTCTATAATAAGCTTTCTCTATGTCACCAAAAGTCATATATAAATCCCTCTTTTTCTCTCTGAATATTTCCATTCATCTTCTAGATAAGCAAATGGATTGCAAAATAGATAAACCTTAGCATAAAACCAAAATGATTATCTGAAATTCTAGTTTCTTTTCTTAATCTTTGCTAAATTACTCTTCTTTAGCTTCATGGTATGGTTCATAATTTTAATTTCTCGATAGTTGTTACAACTTTGTATATGTCCCTTATTTTTATATATGTGGGTACTATAATACTAGTTCATCGTTCATCGGCCATATTCTTAGTAATTAGCATTTGGTTGAATAAATTAGTTAGCCATATCAATCCTTTTTGACCTAAACATTTTCAAATCTCAATATGAATATCATTAGGCCCTACCGCGTTTCTGATTTTAATTTTCGTTGAAGCAATCCTTAACTTAGATTTCTTAAATTTAAGACGACAACAATATGACCTATCGGCTATCGCAAATTGATTTTGTATCTAATTAAGCTTATTTAGGTTGCTCTCATTAAATAACTTATGAAAATAACTACATCTTTTCCTTAATATTACATAAGTCTCTACTTCTTTCTCTACTCTTAGCAAGCCTATAAATATCTTTTTCCTTTCTTAGTTTCTAACCTCCTATACAAATAATCCTTAAATTTAGCTTCATTAACTTTCATAGCTTCCTTTTTTGCTAAAGATACTAAAACAACTCTTAATATGTCTCTTAAGTTGTTAATCAAGATGCTCAACTTCATGAGAGAATTATATAAAGGTCCAGAAACACCTTTTAGACAGTTTCTACTTGACAATCCATAGGTCACCATATTTCATATATTAAGAGGTCTTTATCCTGGAAAGGTCCAGCAATTAACAATGTTATTTAGACATTTAACACACTTGTCAAATTGCTCTGGTGTCTAGGAATATTTATTGGGTCTGATATGTGTATAGTGTATAATTTGAAGAATCTTTGTACATATATTGCTTCAAATTATTATTAAGATGATTAAGAAATTTTGAGAGAGAAAAAAAACTAGGCAAAATTAAAGTTGAATCTTAAGTGATATCATAATGATTTTATAACTTGTATCTATGTGCCCAAGCGCAAGAAGAATCTTGGTTTTTGAAGTGTCAACAAAACAGTAACCCTAGTCCAAGCAGTTCTAGCATAATATTCATCATCACAACCAAACCACTAGAAAAAATGGAAAAGCATGTATAGAAGATATGAAGATTGTAGCAACCGAGACTTAAAAAAGTAAAAGGTTCAGGAGGAAGAATACGTATGACACTTTGGCACACTTGATGGCATAAACTAAAAACAGAATGCAACTTACCTGATTGAAATACAAGAAGCTTTCCGCCTGTAGGCTTCATTGCCAAGAAAGCTGCCTGAGAGAGATTGCAAAAGTATTATTGACACAAACCATAAATGATGGAGATGATTAGTTGCCAATTATTCATATCTTTTGCAATCATTATGCAAACAAGTAAGGTCCAAAATGTCTGTCCATAAGATAACATTCCAAGTTGCACTTTTTTAATACTTCAATTAAGCAGAAAAATCAGATATCTAAATCTTTTAATGTATAATGTAATAATAGGAGAACCTTCCCCACATGGTTTGAAGTTTAAAAGACAAACTATAATTCAAAGTAGTCTGTAATTAAGAACAAAAAAAGACAGTAGAAGTACACACCCTCCATGTCCTTCGCTGTTATTATAGATTACAGGGGGGAAAGCAAAGATGCCAGAAAGGGAACAAGACATATTCACGAACAATATTTTAGATTAGTTTATTACCTTAATGGCTGCACCAAAAGCAGATTCAGCAACTTTGTTACTTTCAAACATGGTTGGAATGCTCTCCAGCAACTGCTCCAAATGTTGTCGGCACTACATTCTCGGAAAAAAAAAAACAGATGCTCTAAGCATGAAAAGTTGATGAGTGACAATAAATTTGTGGAATACAAAAAAAATTGCATACCTCTGCAAGTTCAACAATTAGATCAGTATGGAGTGGAGTATAAACATCTTGTACATCTGGAACAATAAGCATCAGAGGCTGCAAAAAAAGGCAAAATTCACAACATTTGAAAATTTTATAATCTGTAAATGTGGAATCATATATCAAGTGCAGAACCTCTTCCTTCTGATTCTCGTCATCAATGTAAAGTTTCAGCAATGGGAAAGATTATAGCATTCTTAGAAATGCTACATTCGTAAGAATTGCATAGATAGATTCATAAAAACCTTATTTTCTGAATTTGAGTAAAATCTCTTTTACAACGTATAGGTGTTTCTCCTCTAGGGCTGAATATATTTGGGGGTATAGCCAAGCTACTTCAGATTAGTATATAATATAAAGTTCTTCAATCAAATATAAGGTGCAATTTTGGTATGATAAATTTATAATTCACCTTCCACCAAATTACACAGGTGTTTTCCTTTGTAATAGTACTAGAATGTTATGTATTTCATTCAAACCATGAGTGACCTAAAATATAGGCTAACCCATGGGTATTTAGTTTATCTTTCCAGTCTATTGGAAACCATGATTTTGTTTCCAGGATTCAGCCCAAATACAGTTGGTTAATAAAATTGTGGAAGTTCACATCTAGAAGGAATTAATTTCAGACTTCTTAATAAAAGTTACTTTGGACAATAATCCTTGATATATCATGGCACAACATTGGGGTTCTTTTCACTTGGGAACAGCTCATTAAAAGAAACAGTAATAAAAGGTTTGCATTCTTTTCCACTTAATTATGAGGAAGTAGACTAGAACTGGTAAACAGTTAACCAAAAGTAAACAAAATATATGCCTGCATCTGCACAAGGGTTCTCTTGCTACTTATCAAAAATGTACGAGACTGCACCACTTTCAAATTTCAACATGTGTGTTTCCATGATTATAATATTACACTAGTTTAATACTTTGATGTGGGTGTCCAGCTTGCACTTCATTAAAATTATGTTTAGGGTTGTTTACTTGCATGGATGAGCTTGATTCAGATCCCATAACGCAATATCAATGTAACAAAAAGGACCATGCTGTCTTCAGACAAATGCTCACCTCACATACCACATCTTTCATACAAAATTTTATAGGTTGACCGTACCTGCTGAAAAGCCCGTTTGAGATTGTAGAAATGGATAGTTGAATCAAAAGTTGCAATCCCAACCATTGTTCGAGGCCCTTCCTGCAAAGAATCAAATTATACTTTGGAACTTAAGATGGCTTCAAATGGTTTTCTACGTCTACAACCCAACTGCAACCCCAACCACAACCACAGGTGCACACATTAACAATAGTATCCTTGTTGTCTGGATCTTAATTTCCCTATCGTGGATCTTATGATCCAATCCGATTTTGACTCTTCGCAAGGATCCCCATACATGGATCCCTTGTTGTCAGGATCTAATGATCCGGAATGTGGATATTATGATCCGATTCGATTTTGACTATCCGAGATCGGGATCCCATACATAGATCGGCATGGACAAGAATCTTACTTGGACCACATGGATCGTACGATCCGACCCTAATCGGACGAACCCGCCCAAGCGGACTCGGTGGTTGGGACCACATTTGACTTCTCTTCTGAAATTGAGTTTTTTTTTCAATTTTAAGTTATATACTTTCGTATGTTACTCTTCATACTCCATTAGATCATCTCTCTATTGTTCTTTTTATCTTTCTTTTTACCCTCTCCCAAAACTAGGGTTTTGGGAAAAACCAAATTCTTCCTCCTCGTTTGTCTGAATCCGTTTTCGTTTTTTATTGTAGACTTCTACAGCTTAGAGAAGATAGAAGCACATGGTTGTTATGATTTATGAAATTCCATTTGAGGTGACTTTTAAATTGTGATCTCTTTCTTTTCTCTTTAGTGTTGGAAGATGCGAAAGAAAAAGAATATGATATGGGAGCATTGCACGATTGTGGACAAGGATCAGAAACATCTACAATGCAAATATTGTGATTTTTGAATTTTAACATTTTTGGATGCTACTAACTATAGTTTTTGAGTCGATTGACTTGTTTTGTGCATGATATATGCTAAAACCTAATTGCTATGTAGATCTATTTATTATCAATTATCCTTAATCTCTCTTATATTTGAATTGTCCATATTTTTCATATTAATTTTTTTATATAGATTTAATCAAGAATCTTACGACTTCACGATCCGGATCCGGATCCCGAACCAGACCATTTACGATTTCACGATCCGGTTACAATTTTGACAACATTGAATACTATGGAACGAAAATAAAGTCAATATACATTATTGAATCAACTGTTGCTAGACCCACAATTGTTTGGGAATTTTCCTTCAAAGATGCATATTCTCTCTGGAAACTTAAATGTCTTTAAATGACAACCTACACTTCCCATGAACCCCTCCACAATGAACAGGTGCACATCTTTGCAAAAATAATTTTTCAGATCTAAGACTGAAAATTACAACACTTATAATGGCAACTACTGGAGAATGTAGTATAAACGTTTTACAAGATTGACGTTAGTTCATCTCAGGTATACTTGATGGTGGATGAGATAATCCTTGAAATGAAGTAAGCATGAAATAATAAAAAGGAAAAGAAAGTTACCGGAAGATCGGTAATGGCCTGGCTGACTGAATTACAAGCTGCTGCAGTTGCACCAGTCTGTATCGCATTCATTGAGACATCGATGAGGAAGAAAAATACTGCAGGCATTGGCTCACGAACCTGGAAAGCAAGTGACGTATAATAAATAACAATTCACACTTAACAATCAACAAAAACCAGTTTTTCATATATGAATCAATTGGCAATGACATTTGCAACCTTGCTATCATTGATGGTATCAAAGCCCATCAAGTACTAAAAAACACCATTATGTAAAAGTAAAACATATGCCTGGTTCATCATTGATATCATGTGCATAGACGTACAAAGAAATCAAACGAAAGAAGAAAGCCCTAGAGAGTAGAGACTTGAGGTAAGACTATGAAGAGAAATGAACCACTCTAGTCATCATGCCCCAGCCTACAGGCCCAGCAGGGACATGACCATGCATGGACTTCAACTGCATCATCACTTGGCAGGGCCGGCCCTGAGTTAATGGGGGCCCTAGGCAAAATTTTAAAATGGGGCCCATATATAATATAAAAAAATTGAACTAAAAAATGATACAGCCAAGGCTAGAACCTAGGACCTCTTGTGTACAAGTATAACAATCTACCACTACACTACAAATGTTTTATGATAGAAGAGGATCCTATTATATATTAGTTCTATTTTCAATATAAGATTACTAATATATATATACATTTAAATTAATTTTTTTGGGCCCCCAAATTTTATGGGGCCCTAGGCGGTCGCCCTGGTCGCCCTGGGCCAGGGCCGGCCCTGTCACTTGGTTTATTTGCCAAATTAGTTAACCCGGATGTACACATGATACTCAAGCACTTAAATAGGCTTAATTGCAATTTGATACCCTCAACTATACCAGTTTTCCAACTTGATACCCTAAACTTTATACTCGACAAGTTGATACCATCAACTATTTAATATTTTCAATTTGATACCCGAGCTTTTAAAAAGGACAGAACTACCCCTTCTTTTCCATCCCAACCCCCCACCCCTTCCGGCCACCCTCGTCCTCTCCACCCCCCCTCCAGCCACCGTCCCCCCCTCCTCTCCGGCCACCCAACCACACCCCCGCCCCCCCCTCTCTCCGCGTGTGGCAGCAATGGCGAAGGGGGGGTGCCGAGGTGGTGTAGTCAATGGAGGGAGGGGGTGCCGGACGGGGGGCGAGGTGCCTCCAACGCGGGAGGGCGGCAGGCGAGGGAGGAGGGGTGTGCAGCCGGCGGGGGAGCGGGAAGGGGGGTGGTGGGTGGGGGCAGCTGAGGGAGGAGGAGAAAGGATGAACATGGGCAATTTTGTCCAAAAAAATTTCATGGTATCAATTTGATACATATCAAAGTTTAGGGTATTAAGTTGAAAAACTGGAATAGTTGAGGGTATCAAATTGCAATTAAGCCACTTAAATATAAACCAATCTAACTCTAGTATCATTCCGATTCAAACTAAATATTGGGGTTTTCAAATAAAGGTCCTCACCGCATCCTGTTTGGCCAAGTCACACCCACCCAAATAAGACACAACCATGCTATGACACCATCTGTCACACCCTAGCCCACGAGCCCATCAAGGACATGACATGCACGGGCGCATGCATCATGAATTGGCTTACTTGCCAAAATAGTTGTCCCTGATGTACACATGAGACTCAAGTATTCATATATAAACCAATCAAACTCTATCATATCTAATGTGGGAATAAATCTTGGGGTCTCACAGAGTGGCAGTCGATAAGTTTATAAACAAGGACCACCATATAAAAGTAGTTCTTAACGAAATTTAGAAGAATCAGAAACTTTAGCAGACCATGAATTCTTTAGTAGCAACAAATTCAACTGTTCCTCTACACAGCTCAGGCCTCTCGTCTGCGTCCCGACGCCTGCCGTCCGGTCCAAGATTACAGAAATAATCTCGAGGAGTCTCATCAGTAAACCCTGCCAAGAATAAGAGCTCCATCATGATGTAATCCAATTTTTTTAGAAATTTAGGAAGCAATGGGCAAAGAGAAGAAAAGAAAACTAGAAAATTATGAGTGCTACTGCTATATCACAGAGTGCATAACCGCATAAATATATTCTCAATACATGAGTGGGAAGATCTTCATACAAATTTTGATAAGTTCTTGGACTGAGGAGGTTGTATTGTCACATGTCCAAACAACATGGTCAACCCAAATTTCTCTGTTAATTATTTTCTGCTGTATCTCTTCACATTGTGTCTTCATTAGGAAAGCTTTCTTCTTCTAAGGCCTGGTTTGGGATTGAGCAGCTTTTGAAAGCAGTCTCCCACCTGCTTTCAAAAGCTACCCCAAAATTGAACTAGCTTTTCAGAAATTTTTGAAAAGCTGCGATTATAGAATAACTTCTGTGACTGCTTTTCAGGAAAAAAAAAAAAAGCAGAAGCAACCACAATAAGCAATCTCAAACCCAGCCTTAGTCAACTTATGTTTGTTGTCATTACAAATCTTTGTGTCGATATAGTATAAGAGGATATCTCTAATTCTCTTGAAGTAAAAAGCCCTGAAAGAAACCTTGTCTCAACTGAGCTTGTCAAACCAACCTAACAATCCAAGCCCATCCATATCCTTTCCGTATTAATAAGCTGCATCTCATGACCAATGTCCTAATCACCAAGGAGATCACTCTCTAGAGCACTCTTGTGCTGTTAAGAGACATGTCTACAAGATGTAACTTTGACTTTGGATGCCTTGACTCTATGATCACGACATTGTCATGTGGTACTTGAGAATGTCCATAAAGCAGCAGCACTGTAAAACGGTGATGAATAATGTTCTTTAAATTGTCTTATCCTCCAATACGATCCCCACAAGGTCCTCAAAGAGAGGGAAGAAGTTTACGTCGAGAATAAGGTGAGGTTGATTAAGATGTTGGAGATAAGTTTGTCATGCCTTGATGTATACTGGCAAGGGCTCATCAGTAATCATAGTGCAAGCATGTGAAATATTCCTTGAAGGATTTAAAGAGGTTGTTCATACAAATGGTTTGTATGCCTTACCTTTTTTTGTATGTGCATGACCCAGAAACATAACGAGTGATCAAGAAACTTGACATAATGTTTAAAATCCAAGAATTATTTTGTTTAGTTTCATTCCAGAACATTTTCAAGAGTCAAATTAGTAAACATTCAAGAACAAGTGTTTCCAGAGCAACTGATTGAAAAATGGTTTTCTTACTTAAATTAGGGTTCACTATTTAGGTTAAAAAAGTTGTACCTTAGAGATTAAAGGTAAGCATCCTATAAAGACTTGTATCAGTTTAGGGCATAGTTACCAGGGTTGCAGTACACGACACAGGTACGAGCTTAGGCAGGCTACTTCTCCTGGTACAATGTACAATGGATCTCACTGGATCTCATGCCTTTTTTGTATGTGCATGACACAGAAACATAAGGAGTGATCAAGAAACTTGAGATAATTTTTAAAAGAAGAGAATTGTTTTGTATAATTTCATTCCAAAACATTTTCAAGAGTCCAATTAGAGTCTACCATTCGAGAACAAGTGTTTCTAGAGGAACTGATGGAAAAAGGTTTTCTTACTTAAATGAGGATTCACTATTTAGTATTTAAAAAGTTCGATTCTCGAACGCTATAAGTAACATCCTATAAAGAGTTGTATCTGTTTAGGGCACAATTACCAGGGTCGCAGTTCATTTTGATGTGTGATACAGGTACAAGCTTAGGCAGGCTACTTCCCCTGGTAGAATGCATGAGGGATCTCATGGAGATAGGCTTAGGTACCAATGTGTTCCGTTTCTCTAATCTTTTTTTCCTTTAAAAATCCAACACGTGCGGGCTCGGCGTGTAGGCTTCATTATGACAACTAACTACTTTAGTTGATATCTTTGTTGATCTTAGGCCGAGTTCGGGATTGCTTATCATGGTTGCTTCTACTCTTTTTTTGAAAAGTAGTCCCAAAAGTTGTTGGGTAACACTAACTTATCAAATTGAAAAAGTAGTTCAATTTGGGGCAGCTTTTGAAAGTAGGTGGGAGCAGCTTTTGCAACCCCAAACCAGGCCTTAATCTTGTAAGCTCTGGGTCACCCGGGTCACTTTTGGCTATGCAACATCAGGAACCCGCCGCATTTGGATAAGCAGGATTTGGAATGCTACTCCTAGGGGTCCAGATAACTGTGGTTTGGGGGATTTTAGCTTTCAACACTCATGATGAATGTTTCCGTTGTACTATAAGTTTGTGTTCAGTCCTTGATTTGGTTTCATCCTTACCATGCTCGAAAACTAGGTTGAATTCAGAAAATGTTTTTCTTATGAGATTTGGTTATTTGGAGTAAAATTAGGAATAATCTCGTAAATTCCGCGTCGATCAATATAATTCTTATTACTTAATAGCTTCTCTAGGAGACCTTTTACCTGGTTGGAAATCACTCAAGTGTTTTTGACATTCTGTACACGAACTCAGTCATATGCACCAAATTGTATGGCAAATTTTGGATTATGTACTTGAACCTTTTGAAGGTGTTAGCTGTCTTCTATTTTTATATCTTCCTCTTTCACCTCTCAAAATCTTCCTTGTTCACACATTTCCTTGTTCACACATTTCCTCTCTACACAATTAATCTCTCACCATATCATAACCTCGTCTAGGATGCATATTTACATGATATGACCATCATGAGAACAATATCATAGTACTTCCCCGCACATTCTTTAATCAAGTTCCAACAAATATGACTTTGGAATGGATTACTATCCTTGCACTCTTAGTCACCTTCTCGTTTATGATTCGCCAGTACATAACAATTTATTTTCAGAACTTTGTGGGCACAGCAACAATTTAGTAAATTCTCAAATTAGACGTAAGATATGTGCGTAACATAAGCTGAACATGCTACCCGTACAGGGTCAACTCTTAACCACAAGTCTATTAGCATTTCTTTGAAGTTTATCCTTGAAGCATGAGAAGAGAAAGCCTTCAATAAGTATTTTCAAATAATTACATATATAGGTCTGGCATAGTTATATAAATTACCAGCTGCTCTTGAAGCCAAAGATAATACATTTAGTAGCAAATTATATGAGAGAACACTTCAAAAGGACCTAACAAATATATACATCTCAAAGACCATTCCACAGCTACCAGATGAAAAAGTTAAGCTTTAATACAGGGGGAAAATTAGGCTAAATGAATTGACAAAACATAGTTTCAGCAAACAGCAAGTGAGGTAGTTACCACATAAATTGCAGATGAATCGTCTTCCATGATCGACAAATCTCATAAAAGGATTTATGTATCCTTTGCAACGAGAACAACGAAGAGGCCCACTTTCCCCAAAGTCTACCACCTGAGAAACAAAGAAAAATGACAAACACTAAGACCGAGTAGCAAACAAAAATATGGGGCTTTCAGTAGGTTTTGAGAAATTGGAATATAAGTTGTTGTTACTTGGACAGGCTCTTCTTCTGGATGAGGCAGCGCCAAAGGTTGCACCATCAACGCCAATGGCATACTAGAGGTTGACAAAAGGTCTGCAGTGCATGGTATCTGTTGAAAAGTTGTAATTACAAAATAAAGAATCAAATTCAAGCTGAAAAGGTCTGAAAAGGGAGACAGACAAGACAAGAAATAGGAACCCCACCTGATTCATAGTGCACCTCATCAAACGTGGACTACAATTACCAGTATCCCGCACAATATATTCGCTTCCAGCAGGCTATATAAATAGAAATATATGGGCAGTCAAGCTGAGTAGTATAAGAAGCATAACTACTTACTACAGATAAAGGGCAATGGAGCCAAACTTTTACAGTATGACATACCGGAGGATTGCCAACTTGATTCCCCTGCCGGGTCTCGAACAGGGTAACCGAGGAACTTGGTATGGGTCGAGGAATTTGATTTGGGTCGATCTTTGATGGAGTCGACACCTGAGTCCCTCCCAGAGATGAGTGGCCCATTACCTGTGGTACTGGAGGCAGTTGACCCATCTGGCCTGGTGGCATGCCAAACATTCTGGGAGGTGCTTGCATGCTGCCCGGCATTGGAGAAGCACCCTAAGAACAGGTGTATCGCTATACTAATTAATCCAAATATAAGGAAAAATAAGAAACTGTCCATTAAACTAAAGTGATGAAATTTCCTGAACGCATGCTTATTTATGGTTCAAATTTAAGAGTACAAAAGACAAATACTAAATTTAACTGACTGATTGTGGATATCTTACTACCCAAAGGAAAGGAAGGAAGAAAAAAGCAAAAAAGAGAACATCTTGAAGACTAAAAAGGGTGTCTAGGGAGGAACAAAATGTGTGCCGCCTTTCCCCAATATAAGGAAAGTTGTTTCTGTGATTGGAACCCGCATCCTCCCAGATGGAAGTATCAATTAGAAAGGTGTTTTATAAACAATTCTCTTAAATTTTCGTTTTGATATGGGTTTCCCAATCATATTGTTTGCATACAGGCCTTGAAAGTTGAAATGTCTAGATATACCGAACCAACAAATTGTATCATTTGTTTGATATATGTCCCTATGGGAGTCCTTATAACAAGAGTTCTATGTAATTTGAGAGCAGTTTGAGCAAATAGTAGGAGTTTTTTTTTTCAAATGAAGTTCTTTGCACCGCACTCTAAATGCATTTAAAATTTGTTGCATGGATACAAATACAACATGAGTCAGAAACTTTCTCGTTTTTGGTCTGTCCTACTAAACTTTGCAGTATCTGTGACACTTGCGATACGCTTCCGACACAATATGACACGGCAACGGATTTTGGAGTGTCCGTTGTTTCTAGATTCATCTCATTTAAATTATGGGTTTCGTGTGCGACAATCAACATACAATCACCAAAGAACAGCCTTGCACTAATAAAACAACAGTTCATAACAGTCTAATTTCGATTCTTATTAGCTACTTATTGAAGAAAGAAAGAAGCTTTAACAGAGAGCAAGACCAACTCACCGGTTGGGCCTGTGCCTGCCACATCGGGTTCCCAGACGGCGGCATAGGCGGACCTGCTGGCTGCACAGAGAACGGTGCCGGCGGTCCCGCATAGGGTTGCTGCCCCAATTGCGGCCCCGCAGCTGCCGGGAAAGGCCCAAGAGGCCTCCCATATGGTTGTGGTGGTCCCGATTGCGGCCCCAAGGCTGCCGAGAAAGGTGCTGAAGGCGGTCCAGCATACGGCGGCGGTACCGATTGCGGCCCCGAGGCGACCGAGAAAGGAGCCGGTGGTGCAGCCGAGAAAGGTGCTGGAGGAGTTCCTGCGTTCCGTTGCAGCCCCGTGGCTACCGAGAACGACGCCGGAGGTCCTACCGGTGGTGGGACGCCGACGGCAGCAGTTGCAATCGCAGGAGGAGGAGGGGGGCTCCCGGGGAAGGGAGCTCTCAGTGCTCCCTGGGGCGGGCCCACCGGCGGGGCCCTGATGCCCGGAGGGAAGCCGGGTCCGGCGGCGGGAGCGGGAAAGGGAGGCGGCGGGCCGTTGGAGGCGGCGATAGGGGCCTGCGGAGGAGGCCTGGACGGTCCCGGCGGTCCCCGTGGCCGCCCGATCTGGAGGTTGCTCATGGCGTCCGGAAGAGAATTAGGGTTAGGGTTTGGGGGGAAATTAGGGTTAGGGTTTGAGGGGTGGAAGCCTGGTCGGGGGCGCGGGAAGGGGGACGCCATGGATCCGGAGATCTCTAGAGTTAGGATTTGGAGAGAGAAAGAGAGAGAGATCGGATCTAGTCGATGGAGCTATTGGAAGAAGAAGAAGAAGAAGGAAGAGGAGAGAGAAAATTTATCGCCAGAAGGAGTGATGGCACCTGGAGCAGTGTGGGTCCCGGTTAAACGACACGACGTTGGACGAATTGGCGGATGACACGCGGATATTATGTTGACGTGTTTTTTCCCTAGTGGTTGTATTTGTTGTTGGTGAGCCGGGTGCATGGAGGAAGAGTAGAGATGGACTGCTGATGGACGTTACGTAGTTGGAGCTTGGTAACGTAACAAGGGGAGGGCACGTGGTGCTCGTGACTGTAAGCATGATAGATCATCAATGTGGGAAAGATTCCAAATTTACAACATAGAAATCTAAAAGGCAAGTTATATGGACACATCAAAATTTGATCATAGCTAGTCTATTTTGAACTTTAGTTTATTTATAAGTTTACCATTGAAGAAAGTGATCATGGCTATTTCACTCTTTGGTATAAAAGTCAATTTTTCTAATTTTGCTCTTCTTCCTCAACTCATCCAAGAAGAAGAACAACAAGAAGAACAAGAAAAAGAAGAAGAAGAAGAAGAACAAAAACAACAAAATGAGAATTTTGATAGGGTTTAAACCATAATTTTCTTTCTCAACTCATTCTCACTATCTCCAAGTATAATGGGGTTTAAACCCTAATTTTCTTCCCATTTCGAATTTTGATTTTCAATTGACGGAGAAGAAGAAAATGAGAAGAAAACACCCAAAAATTAAACCATAATTTTTTCTCATTTCCAATTTTGATGGCACCCAAAGGCTCCTCATAATGCACAAACCCTAATATTGGTGGAAACCATAATATTGATGTTCAACTAGTGTAAACAAGGACTGCCCAATTTTCTGGCAGTCCTACAAACTGAATGGACTGCCAGAAAACTGGGCAGTCCTAAGTCACAGCATGTGAAATAAAGGACTGTCCATTTTTCTGACAGTCCTAACTGTATGTTAGACTGCCAGAAAAATGGGCAGTCCAACTCACAGCATGTGTAACTTTGGACTGCCCAACTATCTGGCAGTCCTGTCTGTATGTTGGACTGCCAGAAGAATGGGCAGTCCTTTGTTAAACAGGCTCTGCCTTAGGATTGCCCATTCTTCTGGCAGTCCACCATACAGACTGGACTACCAGATGGTTGGGCAGTCCATGTCGACACAGATTTTCTCAATTCGTGAATGCTAGATTTTGATTTAAAAGACTTTAATTTCCATTAAAATACTTACAATTAAACAAAGAATGAAACGTAATGCACACGAGATCATTTAAACAAACAATTCTAGAGTTTCGAATGGGAAAATTTTTAGAAATAATGGATAATTTCTAGGGTTTCAGATTTTCTCAAAATTTAATCATGGCTAGCCTATTCTTCGATGCCATCGTTCTTCTTCAAAAGAGGAGGATGGTAGAGGAGAAGAGGATTTTTCTTGTTCTTAGGGTTTTGTAATTTCTTCTTCAAAACTTCAAAACTCAAGAAGAGAAGGGTGAGGGTTTTGGAAGAGAGAGAAGGGATTTTGCAAATGAAGGGGAAATAATGGGGTTGGGGGGGATTTAGGACAGCTAAGATCAAAAAATTGGGCTAGCCTTGTGAAAAACAAAAAAAAATTGGGCTAGCCACAATCCGGGCTAGCCATGATCATATTTTGATGTGCCCTTATAATTTGCCATCTAAAAGTGGGTGCATTCCTGATTAACCAAAAGTACGGTAGAGGATCGGTCAATTGGATTATGGTTTTTACAATCAGGGGCTGTTTTGTTGACGAAGTGAGTTAAAAACATAAATCGTTAAATCTGTATATTGCATATGTATTGTATATGCACATCATAAGTATCTATATTTTCTAATTTCTATTTTGAAGAAGTGAAAGTTGGAAATAGCAAGACTAAATTATAACTTGATACCTTCAACTATTCGAATTATTCAACTTGATAGCCTCAAGTTTGATAGGTACTAACTTAATACCCTCGCTCAACTAATATTTTCAACTTGGTACCCTCCGTCATCCCAAACGTTAAGTTTTTCGTTAAAAATAAAATATTGGTACGAAATTGCACCTTCCACCTACCATGAACCCCCCCTCCTCCCACCCCGGCGACCCACCACCACCCATGCGGCGAACCCCCACGATGTAAGCCCCCTGAATTTCAGGGATTTATTTTTTATTTTTCTAAAAGAATTATTTTCGATAATAATTCTTATTTGATTATTTTTATCATTAAATGCTCTTTTCCATGACTTTGATTTCTGGAGCGTCAGAGATCTCAGTCTCTGAAAACTCTCTTCATGAGTTTGTAGTAGACAATATTATCTTCATTTTGATATATCATGTCCCACTTAAACTTGTTCTCTTGTACTCTGTTTGCATCGCACAACTTTCGGGTCAATTTAGGTCAATTGATCATCTACCGTAAAACCTGATCCAACTTCCAATTTGATTTCGAGGCCCGACATCGGTCCAATCTGATCGACCCAATATATAATTCTGACCTGTTTTGAGCCTACTATGCACGTGCCACTTGCGTGCCACCCAATTGATCTTTCGTGTGCTCCTATTTCATCCATGATTATAAATGATTTAAATTTATAATTATAATCATCCCAAGCCCAAACTTGTCTAAACTTGACCCAACGTCCAACCCAATTTTATATGACCCCTCACATGACTAAACATACACCACACTAATATATCACTCCTTCTCTCTACACAAAAATATCTCTCTTTCTCTCTCTATTTTATAAAATATCCCCTTCTCTCTCTTTCTAATAAATAATTTATATATATATATATATATATATATATATATATATATATATATATATATATATATATATATATATATATATATACAACTCTCTTTCTCTCTCATCACTCACACACACACACCCCCCATCACCATCACAACAGCACCCCCGCACCATCAGCCGACATCATCCCCCCTCATCTTATTTTTTCTTCTTCTCCTTCATCATCACCACCTCTCCCAAAAACCCCCATGGCCGAACCTGTTGGCACATTTATTTTGATAACATTAACAGCATATTCGTGGTTTAGTTTTCTCTAGATTTTAGCAAACAGATATTCACTAGAAGCCTGCTAAGAGATCCTTTTATTCAAGCTGCTCTTCAAATTGAAGTTTAATGAAGTCTCCTAAAAATCAAGACTGAAGAAAAGACCAACGTACACTCAAAGACTGCTCTCAAATGTTCCAAGATTTTGAGTCTGTACAAGGTCTAGGATCCTCCATGTAACACCTAAGGTGGATGACAAAACGTAAGCCTTCCTTCTGGCTTTTCACTCAAAAATTAATGTCTACAGAAACGGCATACCGACGGTATACCGTTTCTGAGCAAGAAATATGTTCTGTGACAAAATTCGGCACACCGACGGTATAACACAGTGTAACGATTGTATACCGTTTCTGAGCAAGAAATATGTTCTGTGACGAAACTCGACATGCCGACGGTATACCGCAGTATACCGACGGTATACCTTTTTTGAGCAAAAAATATGTTTTGTGACGAAACTTGGCATACCAACGACAGACTTTAGTATACCGGCGATATACCTTTTTGTGAGCCAAAAATATGTTCTGTGACGAAAGTCGGCGTACCGACGGTATACCGCAGCATACCGCCGGTATTCCGATCTCGACATTTTGATTTTTGAATGGATAAGATGCTAGCATTAAATGCTCCCAACGGCTAGATTTATTACCTTTATTGTTCAGAACGGTGTGCCGACGGAATGCCGGTCCATACCGACGGTATTTCGTTAGCACTAAGTTTTGGAGCATTAAATGCTTTGTTCTCTTGGTTCTCTATAAAAAGTGATTGTGTCTTCTCCTTCAAGACCAACCACTTGAGCCATAAATTTTCTCAACAACCAAGAGCTCTCACCATTACTACTCTACCTAAAGCTTTCATTTGTCATCCAACCCAAAAGTGCTAGAGTATTAAAGAGTTGTAATTTTCGATCTTCAAGTGTTGTAGAAGATCAAAAGCCTCCTTTCTCTTTGTGTTGAAGTTGACGAGCCTTCGTAAGAAAACTCGTGTGTAGAAGTTGGCGAGTTCTTCGGATTAAAGCTTGTGTTGAAGTTGGCGAGTTCTTCGGATCCAAACTCGTGTAGAAGTTGACGAGTCTTCGGATCCAAACTCGTGTGTAACTATTTACTCAAATAGTGGATTTAAGCCGGAGAGAGTTTCGGGACTGGATTGCCTCTAGGGAGGAGACTATAATACATCGAGTGTTTAATTTTCTCTCTCTCTCTCTCTCTCTTTTACTCTCAGTAAAATAGCTTTAAATTGTCAGTAATTATTTTATTACCCTATTCACCCCCTCTAGGGTTCTTCAATTGGTATCAGAGCTTTGTTCTCTTGATTTGGACTCACATCCTGAGAGTGATCCATGGTCACTAACCCTAGTTCCAACTCATTTCACAGTGAGGGACACTCCACAAATAGGCCTCCTCTATTTGATGGAACCAACTATAACTATTGAAAAATTAGGATGAGCATTTATCTGAAGTCGATAGATTTCGATTTATGGGATTGTGTGATAAATGGTCTTCCTACTTCTTTCGGAGTTATTGAAAAAATTGCTTCTGACACCCTTAGGGATAAACTCACCGAGAATGTTAAGAAGCTTGCTAGTCAAGATGCTAAGGCTATGAATGCTCTCTACTGTGCTATCGATAACAATGAATTCAATAGAATCTCCACTTGTAAGACTTCAAATGATATTTGAAAATTGCTAGAAGTCACTCACGAGGGAACATCTCAAGTAAAGGAGTCAAAGATTAGCAGACTCATGCAAGAATATAAATTATTTAAAATGAAACAATATGAGTCTATTACTTATATGTTCAATCATTTTGGTGATATCATTAACCCTTTTTCTTCTGTTGGTAAGGAATACCCTACTCATAAAAAGATCAGAAAGATCCTCAGAGGACTAACCAAAGGATGGAATCCTAAAGCTACCGCTATCATTGAGGGGAACGATTTGACTACTATAAACCTTGAAACCCTCATGGGGAAGCTTATGACCCATGAACTTGACATGAAGGATCAAGAGGAATCTTTCATGAAAGAGAAAGAGAAGGAGAAGGCGAAAGAAAAGGAGAAGCCCCTGGCCCTCAAGGTTACGAAGTCCTACTCAAAGGATAGCTCCGATGATGATGATTCAGATGATGATAAAGAAATAGCTCTCACTACCAAGCACTTCCGAGAGTTCCTCAAGTTCAACAAAACCAACCGATTTAGACGGGACAATGATGAAGAGCCTGCTTGCTACCAATACAAAAGAACTCGACACATCAAGAGAGATTGTCCCATGACAAGAAAGGACTCCAACAAATACGAGAAGTCCAACAGAGGAGGCTCATACTCCAGAAAATATGCCAACACCAGTATTTGGTGTGAAAGTGACGCTAGCGATTCCGACAACTACAAAGAATGCAAACACAATACAAATGTTTGTCTCATGGCAACCGATGAAGTACTCGATGACCTCTCTTTGAACACTTTCTCTTATGATGATTTGGAAAATGCCATTCTTGAATTACACGAGGAACACAAAGGTGTTAGAAATAAGTATAAAAAATCTCTAAAAGAGGTTGAGGCATACAAACAAGAAATAGAAAGACTCTCTAACATCGTTATGGATGTAAAGGGAAAAACTCCAGCCTCTGACACTGATGATGTAGAGTCCTTGAGACTTAAGCTAGTAGAATCTGAAGACATCATTAAGAAAAAGGATGCTGAGATTCAATCCCTCAGAAATGCTTATAAATTTGCTATGAACAAGACTCTTGCTGCTAATCAAAAAGAGTATGCCACTTCTATTAATTATAATGATTTTCTTGAGCACGGTAAGAAACAAGTAAATAAGAACACGATTCGCACAAGACACACCTACACACCTCACAACACAAATCATAATGATCATGCATACGAGAACACTGCACATAGATCATTTTCTAACACCGTACACACAAGAAAGGGACCCTTTGTAAAGAAGAACACATCACGTCATGCTTTTTATTATCATCACCATAACACTCATGTTAGAGCTCCTCACACTAGAGCGCCTCATGTTCATAATACTCACTCTCATGTTAGAACTCCTCACACTAGAACACCGCATGTTCATGATACTCACTCTTTCTCCTCTAAATCTATAACACCTATGATGTGCAACTATTGTGGTCTTCTTGGACACACCTCTCATTATTTTTCAAATGAGAAAACATGTTGATATGAAATTTTTTAAATGGATTTCTAAGACTAACAATCAAGGACCCAAATGCTCTTGGGTACCAAAGTCGTCATCTTCAACTTTTGTTGTAGGTGAACCCTCTCTCACATGCTAGAAGCAAGTGGATCCTCGATAGCAGTTGCTCACGGCACATGACCAGTGATGCTTCACTTTTTGCAACGCTATCGATGAAGAAAGAAGGGCACGTTTCCTTAGGTAACAATCTCAAAGGCCACATCATAGGAAATGGTAATATCAGCTCACCTCCTTATCCTTGTATTAAAAATGTTTGTCTTGTTACTAATCTCAAGCACAACCCTCTTAGTATTAGTCATCTTACGGATAATGGCTATGATATTAAGTTTGTTAAACACAAATGCTTTATCACCGATAGCACTAGTAGATCTACGGTGTATGAAGGCATTAGAGAAAATAACATTTATGTCCTTTATCTTGTTGAAGGTACTAACAATGATAGGTGTCTAATTGCAAAGAACGATGAAAGTTGGCTATGACACATGAGACTTGGACATGCCAACATGGATACCATCTCCCGACTTGCCACTAGGAAGCTTGTAAGAGGGCTTCCAAGTATTTCCTTCAAAAAGGACATAGTATGTGAAGAATGTGAGAATAGTAAGTTGACCAAATCTTTCTTCAAATCCATCAACTTAGTAAGCACTACTAGACCTCTTCAACTCATTCATATGAATTTATTTGGTCCTAGTAGAGTAGCTAGTCTTGGAGGTAAACTTTATGCTTTCGTTTTTGTTGATGATTTTTCAAGATTTACTTGGGTTATTTTTCTTGCAAATAAAAGTGATACTTTTCGTAAATATGTTGCTTTTTGTAAACATGTTCAAAATAAGAAAGATATTACTATAAACAAAATTAGAAGTGATCATGGAGGAGAATTTGACAATGCCGATTTTAAAAGATTTTACGAAAAGAATGGTTTTGGTCATGATTTTGCTTGCCCTCGAACTCCACAACAAAATGGTATTATGGAAAGAAAGAATAGAACCCTTGGTGATATGGCCAGGGTTATATTAAACCAATATAAGCTTCCCCAATATTTTTGGGCGGAAACCGTTAACACGGCATGTCATGTTATAAATAGGGTCTTAATTAGACCTATTTCTAAAAAGACTCTATATGAGCTTTGGTTTGACAAAATTCCCTCTATTAAGTATTTTAAAGTTTTTAGATGTAAATATTTTATTTTGAATACTAAAGATAACCTAGGCAAATTTGAAGAAAAAACCTATGAAAGTAGTTTCCTTGGTTACTCAATATATAGTAAAGGATTTCGTGTTTTTAACAAAAGAAGTCTTATTGTCGAAGAGTCAATTAATGTCTCTTTTGATGAACTTAACTCTTCTATATCCTCCTCATCTGATGATGTTGATGATATCTCTTGTGGTTTGGAAAACTCTTCTATTGGAGACTCTCGTCCCTCTTCATCAAACAATGGAGTAGTGACCCCTGCAATCGAAGATTCTCCACCATTAGAGATTCCTCACAAGGACCTCCCAAAAGAATAGAGATTTGTCCCACATCATCCCAAGGAGCTTATCATTGGTGATCCTTCTTTACGTGTTAGCACTAGATCCTCCACTCGTGATCTATGTGCAAATGTGGCTTTTATTTCTCAAATAGAGCCTAAAAATATTAATGATGCTTTTAATAATGAATTTTGGATGATAGCAATGCAAGAAGAGCTAAATCAATTTGAGCGAAACAAGATTTGGGAACTTGTCCGTAAACCTCACAACCACCCCATTATTAGAACAAAGTGGGTGTTTCGCAATAAACTTAATGAAGATGGGTTCGTAACTCGTAACAAAGCTCGATTGGTTGCTCAAGGCTATAACCAAGAGGAAGGCATTGACTACGATGAAATCTATGCTCCGGTTGTTCGTCTTGAGTCCATACGCATGCTATGTGCCTTTGCTTGCTTTAATGACTTCAAACGCTTTAAAATGGACGTTAAAACTGCTTTCTTGAATGGTATTATTAAAGAGGAGGTTTATGTTAAGCAACCTCTTGGCTTTGAAGATTTGCAATTTTCTCATCATGTTTTCAAATTACAAAAAGTCCTCTATGGCCTCAAACAAGCTCCTCGTGCTTGGTATGAGCGCCTTAGTTCCTTTCTTCTTTCTTACAACTTTTCTAAGGTAAAGTCGATACTACACTTTTGATTAAATCTCTTAACGGCACTCTTATGTTAGTCCAAATTTATGTTGATGATATTATCTTTGGTTCCACTAACAATGTACTATGCGTAGAATTTGCTAAAGCTATGCAGGACGAATTTGAAATGAGCATGATGGGAGAATTATCCTTCTTATTGGGTCTGCAAATCAAGCAAGGTCCTAAAGGAACCTTCATCAATCAAGCTAAATATACAAAGGATATTCTCAAACGTTTCGAACTTGACTCTTCCAAATCAATGGGAACTCCTATGGCAACAACAACAAAACTTGATAATGATGAAGATGGCATCTCGGTCGACATTCGTAAGTATCGAGTTATGATCGGTAGCTTACTCTATTTAACTACTAGTCATCCCAATATTATGTTTAGTGTATGTCTTTGTGCACGATACCAAGCTAATCCAAAATAATCTCACTTATGTGCCGTTAAGCGCATTTTTCGGTATCTCAAAGGCACCATCAACATGGGTCTTTGGTATCTAAACTCCTCATCCTTTGAGCTTATCGGCTACTCGGATGCAGATTTTGTCGGATGCAAAATCGACCGAAAAAGCACTAGCGGCACATGTCAATTCCTTGGAAAATCTTTGGTATCCTGGTTTAGCAAGAAACAAAACTCTATTGCTCTTTCCACCACTAAGGCTGAATATAAAACGGTTGGTTGTTATTGTGCACAATTTTTTTGGATGTCACAAACACTTATAGATTATGGTATTTCTTCTACTTGCACTTCCATTAAATGTGATAACACTAGCTCCATCAATCTCACGAAAAATCCGATTTGTCACTCACGCACGAAGTACATTGAGATTAGACACCATTTTCTTCATGACCATCAACAAAAGGGGGATATTCATCTTGATTTTATTGACACTACTTATCAATTAGCTGACATCTTCACTAAGCCCCTCCCGGAGGATCGTTTTGCTTTTCTTTGCCAAGAGTTAGGCATTATCAATCTTGAGTTCTTATTCATTACTCGAGCGACATACCGACGGCACACGACGGTATACTGACGGCCTACCGATTTTTCTTCAGAATTATGTTCTGTAAACAAAATCGACATACCGTCGGGATCTACCAGTATGCCGTCGGCATGCCGTCTGCGACGGACTGAAACAGATCAGCTTACTTATTTCTAAGAGGGGGCCCACCATATCATTTTTCCCTCCTATCTCTCTCTCTTTTCAAATCCTTCTCATAACCTCCTATCACATCATATCCCCTCTTCATTTAATTCTCTCACATCTTTTCAACTCCTTCCTTCTTTCAAAACATCCCTCACATCACTTCTTATTTAATATTTGCCTTTTCAAAATCCACCATTAACTCCTCACTCATCCCTCTTTTCAAAACCCCCTATTTATTATCCATCCATTCACCACTTCTCTCCTCTCTTTAAAACCCTTCTTCCTCCTCCATCTCTTCTTCTTCTTCTTCTTCTTCTTCTTCTTCTTCTTGTTCTTCTTCTTCTTCTTCCTCCACAACAATTTTCCTCCTCTTCTTCTTCTTCTTCCTCTACAACAATTTTCCTCCTTTCTACTTCTCATCTCTACATGGCCTACGTCAAACGCCCCCGCGCTTCCTCTTCCGCTTCCAATCCTTTCACACCAGTGCTCCTTCCTAACGGTGGTTACGATCCTATGATCTTTAAATCCCATCTTGCTGTCGATGCCTGGTTCTACTACTTTGCTGACTATGTCGTATACAAAGGGAAGGCAATCAACTGGAACCTCTTCTCGGTCATCTATCTCTCTTTGAGACTGCTTGCCTTTCCACTCTTCTCCGTCGCCAAGTTCCCATTTATCCGGCGACGGTCAGACTCTTCTACTGCAATCTGGTGCCAGACTTGGCCAACAACGCTCTTGAGACTCTTGACAATGACCGTCAATTTTGTCTCACTGCCCGTGACATTACAGATATTCTCGAGATCCCTAATCGCGGGGATGTACTCCCAACTTTGGCCGATCTCTATCCTACCACTGAAGTATCCTTTGACAAGTTCTGTGCCATCATCTGCAAGGGACCTAACCCTCCCGCCATTTTTGCCCTCTCTAAGCAGCTGGAACCCTTCTACTATGAGCTGCATCACATCATTTGCCACACCCTGTACCCCAAGTCTGACAACTATGATGCCATCACCAACGATGCTCTGGTTTGCATGTACTACTTGTACTCAAAGAAGACTTGGTCCTTTGCTAAAACTCTGCTAAATGCCTTCTCATCCATCCACTCATCGGGAAGGCAAGCCCTCAACTACGTTATATTCATCACTCTCATTCTTGAGGCTAAGGGAGTCGACCTCTCTCTTTGCCAGTCGGACGGTGTTCCTTCATTCTTAGCCTTATCCTGCTCTGCATCTCGTGCTTCAGCCTTTCAGGAGTCACAACCTACTCCATCTACTGCAGCACGATATGATCCTCCTTCCTCTGCCCGATTCATGCCTCTGACCCAGCAACACTTTGATATGCGCATGGCTCAGGCAGAGGAGCAGATGAGGACAAATACCCGTGGCCTTGGCAATCTGATTCAGAGTCGCTTTCATGACCAAGCCTACTTCATTCAGCGGACTCTTCAAGATCGTAATGCATTTTTAGATCTTGATCTTCAGGATCCCTACTTTCAAGGATCTCGATTCTCTGACCCCCAATGCCTATGGGTTCATGTATCCCGATGGTATTGATCCTTTTGGTGCATTTTATGGGACTCTGGGCGATGGTGGTGATGATCCAGCAGATCAGTAGCTTCTGGCCTCCTTCTGTGTTTGGTCCAATAATCTGTGGTGTATGTTCTCAGTTTGTCTTTTGAAGTCCTCCGGGGACTAGTGACGTTGTTTGGTTTGTTCAGTTGTCTTGTGTGATCCTTTGAGGATCTTATGTTGGTTGTTTTTCCTTCTGATAGGGAGCATTATGTTGGTTGCGCTCTACTTGCATGTACTCTTCAACTCTCACATTCAATATATGCATGGTTTAGCTATATCTTCCGCTCTCGTATATACCCTTTTTTTTACCATCTTTGATTAAGTGAAAAAGGGGGAGAAAATGTATTGAGGGAGAGTAGTCTACCTACGGGGGAGCCACTCCCCTAAAAGATGCTATCTTCCAGTTTTTGTCAATTATCAAAATGAGGGAGATTGTTGGCACATTTATTTTGATAACATTAACAGCATCTTCGTGGTTTAGTTTTTTCTATATTTCAGCAAACATATATTCACTAGAAGCCTGCTAAGAGGTCCTTTTATTCAAGCTGCTCTTCAAATGGAAGTTTGATGAAGTCTCCTAAAAATTAAGACTGAAGAAAAGACCAACGTACACTCAAAGACTGCTCTAAAATGTTCCAAGATTTCGAGTCTATACAAGGTCTAGGATCCTCCATGTAACACCTAAGGTGGATGACAAAACGTAAGCCTTCCTTTTGTCTTTTCACTCAAAAATTAATGTCTACAGAAATGGCATACTGACGGTATACCGTTTCTGAGCAAGAAATATATTCTGTGACGAAATTCGGCACACCGATGGTATACCACAGTGTACCGACGGTATACCATTTCTGAGCAAGAAATATGTTCTGTGACGAAACTCGGCATGCCGATGGTATACCGCAGTGTGCCGACGGTATACCGCAGTGTACCGACGGTATACCTTTTCTGAGCAAGAAATATGTTCTGTGATGAAACTCGACATACCGACGGTAGACTTCAGTATACCGACGGTATACCTTTTTGTGAGCTAGAAATATGTTCTGTGACGAAAGTCGACGGACCGACCGTATACCGCAGCATACCGCTGGTATTCTGATCTCGACATTTTAATTTTTGAATGGATAAGATCTAGCATTAAATGCTCCCAACGGCTAGATTTATTACTGTTACTGTTCAGAACGGTATGCCGACGGAATGTCGGTCCATACCGACGGTATTTTGTCAGCACTATGTTTTGGAGCATTAAATGCTTTGTTCTCTTGGTTCTCTATAAAAAGTGATTTTGTCTTCTCCTTCAAGACCAACCATTTGAGCCATAAATTTTCTCAACAACCAAGAGCTCTCACCATTACTACTCTACCCAAAGATTTCATTTGTCATCCAACCCAAAAGTGCTAGAGTATTAAAGAGTTATAATTTTCGATTTTCAAGTGTTGTAGAAGATCAAAAGCCTCATTTCTCTTTGTGTTGAAGTTGACAAGCCTTCGTAAGAAAACTCGTGTGTAGAAGTTGGCGAGTTCTTCGGATTAAAGCTCGTATTGAAGTTGGCGAGTTCTTTGGATCCAAACTCGTGTAGAAGTTGACGAGTTTTCGGATCCAAACTCGTGTGTAACTATTTACTCAAATAGTGGATTTAAGCCGGAGAGAGTTCCTGGACTGGATTGCCTCTAGGGAGGAGACCAGGATACATCGAGTGTTTGATTTTCTTTCTCTTTCTCTTTTACTCTCAGTAAAATAGCTTTAAATTGTCAGTAATTATTTTATTACCCTATTCACCCCCCTCTAGGGTTCTTCATTTAGTGCCCCGTCCCTACATCGTGTTCCGTACTCCATCCACGAGGTGCGCGAGAAAGGAATACTGTCGCTATCGATTCGGTCGAGATCGATCGAACGGGAACGATTGAATTAAGATCCATTCCCGTTATGGAATGGCTTCTTCGGAACCAAGTCCCATATTCAGCGGATTGCGCCTCAAGGATTGACTCTGCGGCTGAGTCGGGAGAGACCTCCCGTTGCTCTACTTTTCACGCCGCTTGCGTTAGTTTTGGCTTTGTTTTCTGAGTGCATTTTTGTGAATGTTTTCGATGGTTTTCATGGCTTGCATTTCAAACTCGCATTTTCTATCGAACTTCTTGAATAATGCAGTGTTCTAATCGGTTGCTTGTGCGATTTCAGGTAATCGTGTAGGCGACGTCTAGCGCGACCAACAAGTTCTCTCGCCTGAAGTAAACTCAAGGTGAGTGGCTGACCCTTCTCTTCTTGAACCCTTCTTAGGTAAATTGACAGTATTGTTGCGAATGAAAGAATGAATGCAAAGGCACGGGCACGGTAAATGATTAAGTTTTTAAAGTGAACGTAGACAATACCTTAACAACTAAATAATGTCTTAACTCGGTCATTGGACAACTTGTCGACAAGGAGAAAGTTTCCTCGAGCGACAACCCGGGGCCACGGGACCGACTCGGCCTAGGAGGAAACACGGTATAGCTGTGTTGGATGATAGCACGGGTTAGGCGGGGACTTTCAGCGGGGCTCGCTACTTGCGTTGAAAGGGTCCCGACTAACAAAGCTATAAGTCCAGGATGGCTTGTGGTGTCAATGACCAATCATACGTAATATATTGCACATGGTATGAAAAATGATAACAATTGACAGAAAAGAACATGGTAAGTCTCATAAGGCGCGACATGGTCCGCCGTGGGTAAGTCTCAACGTATTTCAAATTATTCTTGTCATATGCTCGTTTGAAATTCATTAGGATGGTTAGAAACATTCACAAGCTAAGTCATATAAACTCTTCAACCAAATGAGAGCGTAGAACTTAAATAGCCACGCACTAGTACAAAGTGTAATGTACTGATCCTCGCTCTCCACGCAGTTACCCCGAACCACGAAGGATGTGCCACTTAAAGCTCAAGGCGACGTGAACCCTTTTGAAGCCTCGTCCGCGTGTGAAGGCTTGTGTTCTGAAATCCTTTTGAAGACTTCATACTCAGTACAAAGAAGAATAGATGGCGACTCGGTTTCCCTCGATCGTAGGTAGAAAGTGTAACTATTTTGCTTGTAAAAAGGAATGTAATGTATGGAACGACTATCTCATCAGCGTTCATTTTGTAAGTCGAGTCATGTTGTAGCCCGCACGATAATAATTGTAATGAATTCAATGTAAATAAAGTTTATTATCAATGAAAAGTCTACTTCTATTTCAAATGTGTCAACCAATTTCTCTGCGTACTCTAACTTGATGTTGTGTTTCGGATGACCTTATGACTACGCCTTGTGCGATCGCAACTTAGGTTCGCACGGCATCACGCTCGGGGGACGACTATCGATTCTACGAAAATCGGGACGTGACATAATGGTATCAGAGTACGGCTTTATATCCTTTGGCCTCGCGTCTAGAGTTTCAGACCTTTGACCTCGCTTCGATGAGATAAGTTGTTCCATATAATGAGTCTGTAATAATTTGTGACTGATGTGTTTGCCTTCGTATCGCAGAAGTGCCGGAACCCACGGCCGGGCAAGAGCAGAGCGCTTCTAGCGGCTCTAGTAGTTCGCGTCGTTCGCGGGCCGGACCTTCTAACGATACCATCGAAAGGATGCTGCGCATGATGGAGGCACAGTGAAACCAGTCCGAGAACCGACATCAACAGACAAAGGAATGACAGGCCCAGTTCGACGCTCGCTTCGAAGCTCGCTTCGACGCACATGCGAAACTTCAACAAAAGCAGCTGGATACCCTGCAGCAGATCATCCAGACAATGGCGGCCAACGAAAATTCTACGACTGCACCTACCATCACCGTACCTACTGCCACCGTGCCGACAATCCAACCCACTGAAGTCGACACGGAGGAGCCCGAGCGTCAACCAGCGGCACCGAAAAAGTACAACTTTGAAGTGTCAAAATTTAAGAAGGCGTGCCGCACTTCCTTCAGCGGTATTGAGGGTCCTTCATGGCAATTGATTGGTTGGAAGAGCTGGAAGATCACTTCAAGCTCCTCGGCATTGAAGAATCAAAGCAAGTCGCCTGCGCACAACTTCAGCTACGGTTGAACGCGCACGACTGATGGGCCGTGCACAAGCGAGCGATTTGATGCGACAACAACTCAGCGCCGATCTTTTGGGCAACGTTCCGCAAAGCCTTTGAAGTCGAGTACCTTCCGTCAGCCGTTTGTCAAGCGAAGGAGAATGAATTCATGCAGTTGAGGCAGGGGAACCGGACAGTAGAACAGTACGCTGCAGAATTCAACAAGTTGTCCAAATTTGCTAGTATATTTCTGCCTACAGAGGAGTGCCATGTGTGACGGTTCGAAGTGGTCCTGCGATGCTCTATCGGTGCACATATCCGGGTTCCGGAGTACAAGACCACGGGCGAGGTTCTGAATCACGCTCTCCGTCTTGAGAGCCTGCATCCTTCCGCTGCTGACGACGTTGTGTGCCACTCCAATCACAAACGACCTAGCTATACGGGAAGCAACAATTACGCATCAAAGTGTCCAAACAACGGTGGCTATAGAGGACAGAACCCATCTCCTTCCTGCACCAAATGCAACCACCACGGGCACACTGAAAGGGACTGTGCGGTCTTAGATGGGGGATATTTCTTTTAGGAAAAAAGGGGGCACCAATTGTGCGATTGCATGGCTTGAAGACCAAATCCCAACGTACCACCACAACAACACCGTCAAGAGAATCGATAGGCGCCCCGACCTCCTTAGCCCACTCAACCGAACAACCAAGCCCGATGCCCTAATGCTCAGGGGCATGCCTTTGCTCTGACTCGAGATGAGGCGTTCGCTTCTGACACTGTCATGACAGGTATATTGAGTTTCAATAATGTACCTGCTCATGTGTTATTTGATTCAGGTGCTTCGCATACTTTCATATCGGCGGACTTCACTGTCGAGCACAAATTTCTTGTAATATTGTTAGACCTGGATCTTAGCATAAGTATGCCTTCGGGCATGCCACTACTCACAAACTTAGCATGCGAGAGAGGAACCATATGTATTGGGAGTCAAAAGATCGGTCTTGATGTGATAGTTCTAGATATGAAGAACTTCGACATCATACTGGACATGGATTGGCTCGGTCCTTGCAACGCCACCATCGAATGCGCATGAAAGAGGGTCACCTTCTGCATACCTGGAGTGCCCGAATTCTGCTATTCGTATGGTGAAGTATCGCCGACCTGCATGGTGATCTCGGTAATTTTTGCTCGGAAGCTGCTTCATTCCAGATGCGAAGGCTACTTGGCGTCCGTTCGTGACATGAGACGGGATGGTGCAAATGCGGGTCAGACCGACGTTGTGGCAGAATTCCCAAACGTGTTCCCGGACGAGCTACCCGACATGTCGCCCAATCGAGAAATATAGTTCACTATCGATACATTTCCTGATACCCGACCGATTTCGAAAGCTCCGTACAGAATGGCCCCTGCATAATTAAAAGAATTGAAGGCACAACTACATGAATTGCTTGATAAAGGGTTCATCCGTCTGAGTGTCTCGCCGTGGGGTGCGCCCGTGCTATTTGTGAAAAAGAAGGATGGATCGATGCGGCTCTGTATCGACTATCGAGAATTAAATAAAGCTACCGTCCAGAATAAATATCCCTTGCCTCGCATCGACGACTTGTTCGACCAGCTCGAAGGTGCAATAGTGTTTTCGAAGATTGATCTACGATCGGGTTATCACAAACTCAAAGTCAAGCCAGATGACGTACCGAAGTCTGCCTTCCGCACTCGTTATGGCCACTACGAGTTCTTGGTAATGCCGTTCGATCTGACAAATGCTCCTACCGTCTTCATGGATCTAATGAATCGGGTGTTCCGTCCGTTCGTTGACAAATTTGTAGTAGTCTTCATCGACGACATCCTCGTCTACTCGAAAGATCGAGCGCAACATGCAGAGCATCTACGGACGGTACTCCAAATCCTTCGAGAGAATCAGTTGTATACGAAGATGAGCAAGTACGAATTCTTGCTGAACAACGTCTCATTCCTTGGGCACATCATCTCCGTCGCGGACATCGCAGTCGATCCGAAGAAAGTCAAGGCAGTTGCTGATTGAAAACTGCCTGCATCAGTTAGCAAAATTCAAAGCTTTCTAGGCTTGGCGGGATACTACCGATGCTTCATGAAGGACTTCGAAAAGATTGCATCGCTGTTGACTCGCCTCACCTAGAAAGGAGTCGCATTCAAGTGGTCAGACGACTGTGAAGCTTCCTTCCAGGAGCTCAAACAACGGCTCGTTTCGGCCCCAATACTTGCTCTTCCTGAAGGGATGGAGGGATTTCAAATCTTCAATGATGCTTTTGGCCAGAGCTTGGGGTGTGTGCTCATGTAGCGGGATAAGGTGATATCTTTTGCTTCCCGACAGTTGAAGCCATACGAGAAGAACTACCCCACGTACGACCTAGAATTAGCGACGATTGTGTTTGCATTAAAGCCGTGGTGTTACTATCTCTATAGCGTGGTGTGCAGGATTTATACGGACCACAAAAGCCTCAAGTATCTCTTCACCCAGAAAGAACTGAATTTGCGACAGAGACGATGGCTCGAACTGATCAAAGACTATGACTTGTCAATCGACTACATGCCGGGCAAGGAAAATATGGTAGCGGATGCGCTGAGCCGAAAGTACTTAGCTTCGTTATGCATCAACGATCGACTGCTGCATGACTTGGAAGGAATGGGCATTGAACTCCGAGTTCATTTTAGAGACATAAAGCTAGCGTAACTGCAGGTGGAACAGAGCCTACTGGCGAGGATCAAGTCTGCTCAGAAGGACGACCCATACCTGGAGAAGATGCGAAAGCTGATATCGACAGGAAAAGCGTTCAACTTTGTAGAGGATGAGTCAGGAGTGTTGCGCGTGAAGGGACGACTATGCGTACCGGACGACGCAAAACTTAGAAAGGAGATAATATCGAAGGCTGTAATGCCTGTGGTTCGTATTACGTATTTCTGGAATACGTGTACGTATTTATTCTTGTATTGCATGATTTCCTTGCTTAACTTCCTCCCTGGGCTTGGTTTATTCTTGGTTTGGGTTGGCTTGGTTCGATTTGGGATCGCTCTTGGTTCATCATGAACTAATGGGTGAACCCCCTACCTACCACCACCACTACCATTTATTAACCCTTCTCCTTTCGCTCTCTTCATTTATCATCTTCTCCATCATTACTTTCTTACCTACCAGAGAGAGGGAGAGAGAGGTCTAGGCAAGTGCAACTTGCTTCATGGAGGAACTCAAATTTTATTGCTTCATTCTCTTTCTTACAACATTTTAACTAACTTTAGAACTTGGCATTTTCACTTTCCATGGCTAGATTCTTTTAGATCTAAGTTTACTTTATTTTCGGATTTCTTGGATTTTGATCTACTTAATCCTGTTATTTCTGAGTTTTGAGGGTTCTATGTTGTAGAGAATCTCGTTCTACCCCATTTTGACCTATGGAAGTTCGGATTTGGGCTCCGGATGATAGAGTTATGCAGCTTGGAAGCCATGGCTTATGGTGTACTTCTTCTCGGAAATTTAGAGAAGAAGCACAGTCCCGAGCCGCATGGTGTACTTGACCGCATGAACATTCATGCGGCAAGTCAGTTCCAACCGCATGCACTATTGCCTTGACTTGACTGTGTGACAAGTTCATGCGGCAAGTATTCCCGGCCGTATGGGACCCAGTCAGTTCAGCCGTATAGGGCTGAGGACCTTATCATGCCGCATCAGCTTATCTTGGCCGCATGAGTTGGACCCAGCCACATGTGCACAGCCTTGACGATCCGCATGAACCAGACTCACTCGCTGGCCGCATGACATCATGAACCTTATAAGCTGCATGAACTTCCCCCCCCGTCAGCCGCATAAGCAATCACCTTGACCCAGCCGCATGGGGTTCGACTTGGTTGAGCCGCATGGACTCATTTCCGTTAGCCGCAGGAGTACCCTTGCCCTCCTGGCCGCATGTGTCTTGCCCTTCTCTTGGCCGCATGAGTTCGATTTATTCCAGCCGCATGAGAATCCCTCTTCTGCGAGCCGCATGGGTCCTTAGTTTCCCCGACCTGCATGAATCTCTTCCCAGTCGCATGAACCCGACTCCTTCCCCAGCCGCATGAGATCCATCCTGGCCGCATGTACCTTAGCCGCATGGCTCTTCTATAGCCCTGTATATTGATATTTTATTAGATATTTAACGTCCATTTTATATCCTTACGCCTTTTGTCCTGAACTTGAAAATCATGAATTCATTTGATATGTTTGGAATTGATAATTGAGCATGACGTGATAGTGACCCATAGTGGTGCACTCCTGACATAATAACCTGACATGACCTGATAGTGGCCCGTCGTGGCGCACTCCTGACTAGTATACTTGATATGATAAACCTGACATGATTATCTCGAATAGCTGTTGCGACGGCTACCTGACACGACATGACCTGTATAATGACCTGGACACCGTGGGCGATTATGCTTGTACAAATAAACCAGTCCTGTCTTGTATCATGTCTAGGACAGGGACTCCTGAGTACCACGGTCAGGAGTACCTACTAAAATGGACTAAGGCTAATAACTAGATTAATACATTAGTCATGACGAGATTCCCAGCTACAGGCAATCCCGTTACCTGGGCACGCCTTGGGATCTGTAGCCTGCCGTCGAGTAGGGCACATTTCCAGCACACTGTCATGTGTTGCACCCTTCAAGCAACCTAAGGGTACATTCATTTCCTGGACGATGTACCCACCTGAATTCAACTCTAAATCTCTTAACCTGGGTAATCTGGATGGTCTGCAGGGCTTGTGGCTGTAGAATAATCTCACTGCATCTTGTTAGTAATTAGGCTTGTGACAACCCTAGTTAGTTAAAGTATCAAGCCGTAATTCTTGCTTGGCCGTAAAGTGATTGGATGGAGGCTAACCAGTCTAGCCTTGCCCTGATCCCGTTCCAGATTATTGAATGACCAGAATGCTTGTATTTATTTTACCGATAAATGGTGAGAATTCCAAGTTCTGTTCAGACGAAGGGTTACAATCCCGGTTCTTGTTTGGCTTACGGGTTGTAACCTGGTTATCAGAATAGTTCCATGGTTATCTCGTCGTATATCATCCTGATATATTTTCTTTATTTCCAGTTCTTACTTTTATTTATATTTTGTGCTGATTGCTGGTTTTAGTTCCTAAATGAAGCTTCCTTTGTGGCACTTGCTCTTTCTGGGGTCTGACCCAGCTGGTTTTGTGTGGCCAGATTTTGGAGCAGCTTCGGAGGATCTACCGACCTTCCAGCTAGATGGTGACCACTAGACGGAACCCTGGCAACGAGTGGGTTTATTTTTTGATCTCCCACTTTATTGTAAAAATATTCTTTTGAGGCATTTAGCCGGCGAGCACCTGTTTAGCTCGATTGCACTTTACTTACTGTCTGCCTACGGGCTGTAACATGATTGACAGATCCTAGGGTTGATCATATATGACTAAACTTTCGCTAGTCCTAACATTTTGTAATGACTAGCTTCATGATCAGCTGAATATGTAATGTTTGGGACGCCTTACTATATTTAATGATCATACTTCTTGTAACCTTTTACTTACTTGCTTGTGATTGAGACACTAGGCTTGTTCATGACCTTAAGAGACTGTTGGCTTGTAGATAAACCCTCATGTAACTAGACAGCCGTGACCGTATAGCGAGATGGATTCTATTTTATATACGTAGCTGGCTATGTCTGCCCCCGTTCTCCAGTATTCTGGTTCTGGGGCATGACGGAGGCACATTGTGCAAGATATTTTTTGCATCCTGGTAGCACCAAGATGTATAAGGACCTCCGCTCTTTGTGTCAAAGTGTATGGCCTGTCAGCAAGTCAAAGTCGAGCACCAGTGACCATGAGGGGAGATGCAAAACTTTGCCATTCTAGAGTGGAAATGGGATCATGTCACTATGGACTTCGTTATTGGCTTGCCGAAGACGTCGTGGAGGAACGATGCTATCTGGGTCATCGTCGATTGACTAACCAAGTCAGCGCACTTTATCGCCATCAAAGTTACTTGGAGCGTCGACCGCCTTGCTCAGATATACCTTGATGAAATACTTCGGCTGCACGGGGTCCCAGTATCTATCGTCTCGGATCGGGATGGACGGTTCGTAGCACGCTTCTGGAGTAGTCTTCATTCAGCACTGGGGACCAAGTTGAAGTTCAGCTCAGCTTATCATCCTCAGACTGACGACCAAACAGAGCGGGTGAACCAAATTCTCGAAGACATATTACGACTCTGTACGATCGACTTAAAGTCAAGTTGGGACGTTCATCTACCGCTGGCCGAATTTGCATACAACAACAGCTATCAGTCTAGCATCCAAATGGCACAGTATGAAGCTTTGTACGACCGGAAGTGCAGATCGCCTATTTGCTGGGATGAAGTCGGAGAACGGCAGATACTTGGTCCGAAACTGGTAGAGCAGACGGTGTAGAAGGTCAAGTTGATACGGAAGAGATTGAAGATAGCACAAAGCCAGCAGAAGAGCTATGCCGCCATGCACCGACGCCCCCTCGAGTTCTCGGAAGGCGACCATGTATTCCTGAAAGTAGCGTCCATGCGTGGAGTTTCCAGATTCGGTGCGAAGGAGAAATTGAGCCCAAGATTTGTTGGTCCATTCGAGATATTGAAGCGAGTCGCCCCGGTAGCTTACCAAATCACCTTGCCGCCTGCATTGTCAGAGGTACACGATGTCTTCCATGTCTCGCAATTACGGAAGTACGTGTACGATCCGAGCCATGTAGTGGATTTAGGTAAGCTGGACCTGAAAACGGACTTGATATATGTCGAAGAGCTGGTATAAATCTTGGAGTGTAAGGATAAACTTCTCTGCAACCATGCTATTCCTCTCGTCCGCGTCCTCTGGAGAAACCATTCGGTCGAAGAGTCGACGTGGGAGCTTGAGTCGGAAATAAAAAAAAAATTCCCTTCATTGTTCTCGTAGAGGTAGGTTCTATTCTTAAGTTTCGAGGACAAAACTTTTTCTTAGTTGGTTATGGTATAGTGCCCCGTCCCTACATCGTGCCCCGTACTCCATCCACGGGGTGCACGAGAAAGGAACACTAATTCTATCGATTCGGTCAGGACCGATAGGTCGGGATTGATCGAGTCGATCGAACGGGAATGGTTGAATTAAGATCCATTCCCCGTTATAGAATAGATTTTTCGGAACCAATTCCCATATTCAGCGGGTTGCGCCTCAAGGATTGACTCTGCGGCTGAGTCGGGAGAGACCTCCCGTTGCTCTGCTTTTCACGCCGCTTGCATTAGTTTTGGCTTTGTTTTCTGAATGCGTTTTCGTGAATGTTTTCCATGGTTTTCATGGATTGCATTTCGAACTCACATTTTCTATCGAACTTCTTGAATAATGCAGTGTTCTAATCGGTTGCTTGTACGATTTCAGGTAATCGCGTAGGCGACGTCTAGCGCGACCAACAAGTTCTCTTGCCTGAAGTAAACTCAAGGTGAATGGCTGACCCTTCTCTTCTCGACCACTTCTTAGGTAAATTGACAGTGTTGTTGCGAATGAAAGAATGAATGCAAAGGCACGGGCATGATAAATGATCAAGTTTTCAAAGTGAACGTAGGCAACACCTTAACAACTAAATAATGTCTTAACTCGGTCATTGGACAACTTGTCGACAAGGAGAAAGTTTCCTCGAGCGACAACCCGGGGCCACGGGACCGACTCGGCCTAGGAGGAAACACGGTATAGCTGTGCTGGATGATAGCACGGTTAGACGGGAACTTTCAGCGGGGCTCGCTACTTGCGTTGAAAGGGTCCCGACTAACAAAGCTATAAGTCCAGGATGGCTTGTGGTGTCAGAGACCAATCACACGTAATATTGCACTTAGTATGAAAAATGATAACAATTGACAGGAAAGAACATGGTAAGTCTCATAAGGCGCGATGCAGTCTGCCGTGGGTAAGTCACAACATATTTCATATTATGCTTGTCATATGCTCGTTTGAAATTTATTAGGATGGTTAGGAACATTCACAAGCTAAGTCATATAAACTCCTCAACCAAATGAGAGCATAGAACTTAAATAGCCACGCAACAGTACAAAGTGTAATGTACTGATCCTCGCTCTCCATGCAGGTACCCCGAACCATGAAGGGCATGCCACTTAAAGCTCAAGGCGACGTGAACCATTTTGAAGCCTCGTCCGCGTGTGAAGGCTTGTGTTCTGAAATTCTTTTGAAGACTCCGTACTCAGTACAAAGAAGAATAGATGGCGACTCGGCTTCCCTCGATCGCAGGTGGAAAGTATAACTATTTTGCTTGTAAAAAGGGATGTAATGTATGGAACGACTATCTCATCGACGTTCATTTTGTAAGTCGTGTCATGTTGTAGCCCGCGCGGCAATGATTGTAATGGAGTCAATGTAAATGAAGTTTATTATCAATAAAAAGTCTACTTCTATTTTAAATGTGTCAACCAATTTCTCTGCGTACTCTAACTTGATGTTGTGTTTCGGATGACCTTATGACTACGCCTTGTGCGATCGCAACTTAGGTTCGTACGGCATCATGATCGGGGGATGACTATCGATTCTACAGAAATCGGGGCGCGACACTTCAGAACCCTCTTCTTTTTCTTCACATCATCTTCTCCACCTCATCATTCTCTTCACTATCATCATCAATATCATAACCATCCCTATTTCTTCTTTCTCTCCTCCTCCTCCTCCCTGGCTTGTATGCGATGCCCTGACCACCACATGCCACCGTCGACGATGGCAGCGCGTGTGTGCCTGGACAACAGTAGCAGCTAGCTACAACAGCAGCAGCAGCGCAAGGCAACAACAGCAGTCGCGCCACCGCATGGGCAGACCCCCTGACCCGACAAACCTCCAGTGAGCCTCCTCTGATACGCACCTTCATCCCTGACGCATATCTGAGTCGATTCGTGCGTTTGGCACGAGATCCCACCGTTACGCGCGCGGGATCGGATTCAGAATTGCATTTTGGGACAGTAATTTATGCACATTTTTCTAGAAATCTGATCGTTGGTCGAGGAACTCTTTATTCTATCACAATCTCGATATATTCTTCTTCACTCTCCTGAAATTTCAACCGTTAATTATGTCGTTTGATATGTCAAAATCGGCCGCCAAGTTGACACTTTAAATTATACTGTTTTTGGACAATTTTGTGGAGCCAACTTCGTCGAATCGTATCTCCTCCATCGCAGCTCCATTTGGCGTGCCACTGGTTCCTATGTACAGCTGGTATAACCCTCTTCCTGTCCCTTAAGTTTTATTTTATTGTGAGCTTGTTTGATTGGTTGAATTTGATGTCAAAGTTGGCCATCCGAATTCGTAATTTCGAACTTATAAAATCTCAATTTTGAACCCGGGACTCCGGATTCAATTTCTGACACCACCAGTAGACTTGTGGCATCGTTCTGGCATAATTTCATATAAAGTTTGTTAGATTTAGAGGACGTAGGCCCTGACACGTATTTCGGTACGAGACGGGCTCCACAGTCCGGGTCAACGGGCCATTTTGAGATGGCTCATCGGAATCCAATTCCGGATATACCGTTGAGTTCTTATCGTCATTATGGATTCGTGGACACATATTTTGCTAGGTTTTGAGGACTTTTATCCTGGCACATTTTTCGGTGCAAAGTGGGTCCAACACGGACACCGCTTTGATCCGAAATTATCTTTTTGTCCCTGTGTCCAAATTGGACTTATAGGTAGGCTATTCTAGCTATTTTGACCATTCTAGACACATTGGTGATGTTTGTTTCATCATCCAACAACATCTGTAGACTTTCACCTTTATCTATCATCATTTGTTATAATCCTTCTCTTTTTGGTTCGTATTTTGAGATCCGTGCATCGAAATTGAGATCCGTCGATTCCAGTGATTTTATATTACTGAAATTGGCCAGTTGTCTATGTGGATGATTATAGAGACTAGCTTTGACCTAGTTTAACCTAGAGTGGCCTAGGAGTTGACCAGTTGACCAAAGTCAACTGTAAGTCAACCTCTGATCCGTTTGACTGAGTTTGACCTAGAGTAGGCCTAGAAGCATAGAATTAATGTATTTATATATATTGTTTACTCTAGAACACTATGTAACCCTGTAAATTTATGTTAGGTCTCTGTTACGTCGATTCAGGCATAGACCCTCACTTATTGCTCAGGACAGTAGGCGAGTACATTCTATAATAGTTTTCATTGTCTTGATATCTACTATATTCGATTCAGTTGTAGTGTTTTACTTGATCCCCGACACGATGGTACATGGACTAGTATACGTCGAATCCTGTCATGAGATGTTATTCCTGGTTACCATGGTATATTGGTACATTGTTTGATCTTGTTTTCTTGTACTTGTATAGACGCCGATTCCTAAGGGGATTTGCTACCCTCTTAGAGAATCTCGTATCATGACGTGACATGTCTGGATCCATTATACTACTCGGGGATGGAGAATTATTAGAGGTTATATGATCATATCCCACTGGTTACTACTTGCATCATAGCTTTACCCTCGCCTTACGTAGGGTAAAGCCTGACCTGATACTACTTGTACCATAGCTTTCCATTTTGGCCGGCCTGATCTCCAGGTTTACCTGTGCTTGTTCTTGCACCATAGCCGGTCAAATGGAAGAGCCTAATCTTGACCCAAGCCGATCACATAATGCTCTAATATCTCAAAATACTGTTTATATTTACATTATACATCAAATATTACTGTACTGTTCTACATTCCAGTATTTCATACCCTGACATGATATCCAATTTTACATATCTTGTTTATATTACAGTCTTGATATTTTATCTTGTATTTCATTATAATTGTCTCTTATAGAATTTGTCAATTCACATGGAACTGCTGTTAGTTTATGTACTCGTTCCCATCGTGACTGGATACGTTGACAATATTTTTAGGAGTTGTCACACTACAAAAATATGCTCCATTAGTGACATAAATTTAGCGACGTTCGTATAACGTCGCTAAATTTTGCACATTAGCGATGTTTAAGTGAAACATCGCTAATAGTTGCTACTAGCGACGAAAATAGCGACGTGATAATAACGTATATTAGTTACATGAGCTAGTCGTCGTGAAACGTCACTTTGACGTCGCTAATAGCGACTAATTTAGCGACATTAAAATGAACGTCGCTAAATTCTAATTAAATCCCCCCAACGATTTATTTCCCCCCATTTTACTCTCTCACACTCTCTCCTTGCCCCCTCCGGCGCTTTCACTCTCTCCGGCGACTCTCCTCCCTCTCCGATACGTAACTCCCCCCTCTCTCTATTTTGGTTGTTGGTGGTTGGGGGGTACAGGTAGCTCGAGGGGAGGGGCGGCGTGGGGGGATACGGGTGGTTTGGGGGGTGAGGAATTGTTCGATGGGGGAGGTGAGGGGCAGGGGGGATGCGGGTAGTTGGGTGGTGAGTGGGGGGTGGCTGGAGGGGTGGGGCAGGGGGTGACGGCGGCTAGGGGTGAGGAGAGGGGGGCTAGGGGGAGGGAAGGGTTAGGGGTGGTTGGTGGGGGAGGGGAGCAGGGGGGTGAGGGAGGGCTGGTGGGAGAGGGGTTGGGGATAGGGTTCGGGTTAGGGTTAGGGGTGGAGTAGGGGGGAGGGGTGCGGGCGGGCTTGTTCAGGGGCACTGATAGTGCCGAAAAATCTGATAATTTAGTAATAATTATTTGTTTTCCGACACCAAAAAAATCTGATACTCCGATTCGAAAGTGTAGGAACGATATAGTAAAGCGTAATACTCTAGAGGGGGGGTGAATAGAGTTGGCAGCGGAATAATGCTAAATAAAAATGTTAGCAACACAATCACAGTATATAATCACAATTGAAATAATGTAAAGGCAGAGTTCAGAAAGCAAACGCAAAGACAGCGATGTATACTGGTATCCCTCTATTGAGGACTAATCCAGTCGGTAGAACTCTTGCTACCAGTTGAATCCACTATAGGAAAAACCGCAAGTTTTCTTACGAAGTCCTTGCAACTTCTACAACGCGAGCTTTGATACGAAGAACTCGTCCAACTTCAAATGTGAAGAGGTATTCTTCAATCAAGCCTTCTGATTACAATCTCTCAAAAACTTCTAGACCGTACCGCACTGGCAAATCGACTAGAGGATTGTAACTGGCTTGGGATCTGAAAATGAAAGCTCTAGAAAACTCTTTGGAAGGCAGAAAGCTTTTTAGATAGAGAGAAGATTGAAAGTGAATGAGTGAATTGAAATGATCGAAATCCATCTCTATTTATAGGAATTCCAAAGGGAGAACTCTGTCAGAATTCGGGCAGAATTCGGGCAGAACTCGATGAGCAAATCTCGGTCAAATCCGTAACTGCAGGAGGACCAAGTTCCAGAGAATTTCAAAAATCAAACGGCCACCAACCGAACTCTGGCCGAACTCTGGCTGAACTCTGGCCGAGTTCTGTCAGGGTTAGGTTAGGGTTTTTAAAACAGATTTTTGGTGATTTTTGAAAACCTTTTTGAAAACCTTTTTGTAAACATTTTGATAGGTCATTTTAAAAACATTTTGAACTATTTGGGAGTAGCCTATTTGCCAGTACGACTCGGTGTACAACGTATTCCTAGACTCAAATAAAATGAAAAATTACATTGCATAGGAAGTACAGACTCAAGTAGGCAAACAGATCTTCAGTCTTGAACAGAGTGAATATCCAATCTTGCTTATGTCCAAGGAGCTGAGATGTCCCAACAAGCTTCGTATATCCAGATAGAGTTTTGATCAATTATTAAAATCAGGTTGACGATGACCAATGGGCCAACAATCTCCCCCATTTTGATAATTGACAAACTATGAATGATATAACATTAAGCTAGTTCAAGCTTGTTCAAAAATATCAAAAAGTAGAAATTTGTTCATAACCTGTATTTAATTCAAAAAAAATGTTAGATCATTTTTAATTTTCTTCCCCTTTGTCACTTAGCAAAATAATTACACAGGAGAAGGCTCCCCCGCATTAAATGCAGAAGGCTCCCCCGCAATCAATCCATAAGTAACAAATAGCGAGAAAATAAAAGAAATATAATATAAGAATTAGAGATATAGCATCACAGGAATGTAAAGTGTCTACAAATTATCATCACAGGCATGTATTGCTTCAAAACATAAAAGAAATCTCAGGCATGCTATTTCACAGGCAGTTTAAAATGGAGAAGCAGTATAAAGAGATAGTGCTTAAACAAAATGCTGAAATAAACTGAGATGTCATAAATGAAACATCAAAAACATGTCCATGAAGATAAAAAATACTGATAGCAAACTATAAAGTACTGATAAAAAGTAAATGATAAAAACTTGGAATGTCGGAGCATTTCTAAGTATACAATAGAATATCACTAATAATCAAATCAAATCTCATCATCACTATCCTCATCAATATCATCAGCAGCGTGGCCAGCATGACCGAAAGTACCAGCACCAGAAGTACCCGTGCCAGTAGGATGAATAGGGGCACCAGCATAGAACTCACCAACGTAATCTCGAGGTGCACGATACCAGTCATAGGCGTTACCTGGCTGGAAGTAGGCATGAACAGCCTCATCCTCACAGCGGTAACCCGAAAAAGCTGGATCACGAGGGATGGAAGCAGCAGAGTGACCAGTCTGGGCAAAACGCAGATCGGCCAAGGAGTTTGCCATCGCCTGGTAACGGGTGACATCGCGAAACTCTCGCTCGCGAGCCATGTCCGTCATCGAGACGTGCAAAGCTGATAAATGCTGATGTATGCCCTCAAAAGTCATGGCATACGGCTGATGTGGTAAAGATGGTACAGTAGGAGGAGCAGGAGGTGGAGCTGAAGCAGTCCGGCTGCGACGAGAAAGCTGGAGTAACTTGGGCTCAGAGTCCTGAGTACAAGTCGATAGATCGATCTCGAATCGCTGAAAGATACGAGGGAGAATCATCGCGTAAGAGAGATTTCGATCTCTAGCACGACAACGTCCCATCATCTGAATGATTGTCTTAGGGGCAGAAAAAGGAATCCCCTTAAGAATATGGTACATGGCGGACAGCTCAAGCGAAGTCACATCATCCTTGGAAGTGGATTTTAGAAGACGAGTAGAGTAGATGATGCGATGCAATTCGTAGTTGAACAAGTTCAGGTTGTTAGCCTTGAACTTTCCAGAACGTACTCTGTCAGGTGCACAAAGTTCCGTTTTGAAACTCGTGAGTGTAGTGCCTTCGGGGAAATCGAATTCCGTGATATCAACTAGCGGTTCACCTTCATTGGGAATACCAAGAATCTCCGCTAGAAGGACATCATTGAAGTCAATGTCTATGCCTCCGACACGTGTGCTCACGTCAAAAGTGTTAACTACGAGATTGCAATAGAACAATCTAATGGCATTAGTAGCTATTGGGAAGCACAGTTTAACAAGTAAGTGTAACCCTAATGCCTCAAATAAGTGACGATGATCAGGGAATACCGTCCATTTAACCGGAGCGCCGCTACATATGGAACGGGTGGAAAAGTCACTGTACCATAATAAAGCTTGATCGAAGGTTTGAAAGAAGAACCCATCGAAAGCGCCGTCGCTCTTTTGGACCGGCGAAAACAAGGAATCCGTGTGAGGATTCGAAGAGGACCCTTCCTCACTAGGAGTTGTCTTCTTCCTCTTTGACGGATTAAATCTAGGTGCCATTGAAATAAAAAGCACTAATATGAAAGGTGGAGAGAGAGAGAGTTATACCTCACAAAAATTGGATATGTTGTAGAGAAGAACGATCTCCGCACGATTCCAAATTTTGGAAGGATTTCACCAAGTAGATAGGAAGCAATGGGTTGGTGAATACCTAGGGTTTGGAGGAGTTTCGGGCGGCTGGAGCTGCTGTTTGAAAGTTTGGAAGCAATGAAAGAGAAGAAGCTCTCGGGTTCTGTATATATACATATACACCCTCAACCGAACTCGGGCCGAATTCGGTCAGAGCTCTGGCCGAATTCGCCTAGGGTTCTTTCAAAGTTGATTTGTGCTACTTCTTTTTCATTGACTCGTTGCAAATATTTAATTCAAAGATTAGTTATTTTAGTCTTCAAATAACATAATTAATAATATTTTATGAATTAAATGTCGTTACACAGCGACTGTCTCAGATTAGCTGTAGGAGTACTGTCCCAGCTGGCGGAGGTTCACCGGGGAACTCTTAAGTACCGGTTCGCTTCAACCGTAGTTGTGGTGACAGACAGACTCTTTATTAGCTTGTCTCTAACACAGTTTTTGCATAATGATATATAATCATAAAATAAAATCAATTAATATTATTGACGTCCAAAATTCCTAATTCTCGACGTAAATAATTGAAACGATCTTCCGCTAGAGGTTTAGTGAAGATGTCAGCTAATTGATTTTCAGTATCTATGTACACAAGGTTTATATCTCCATTTTGATGATGATCTCTAAGAAAATGATGTCTAATCTCGATATGTTTAGTACAAGAATGACATACCGGATTCTTAGTCAAATTAATGGTGCTCATGTTATCACAGAAAATGGGAATATTTGTGAAAAATAAATCAAAGTCTTCTAGGGTTTGTTTCATCCACAAAATCTGAGCGCAACAACGTCCTGCGGCGATATACTCAGCCTCTGTTGTTGATAAGGCTACAGAATTTTGCTTTTTACTAAACCAAGAGACTAGAGCCTTGCCTAAGAAATGACATGTACCGCTAGTACTTTTTCTATCAACCTTGCATCCCGCAAAATCTGCATCCGAATAACCAATAAGGTGAAAGGATTTAATTTTGGGATACCACAAGCCGACAGAAGAAGTGCCCTTAAGGTATCGAAAGATACGCTTAACAGCGGTTAGATGTGATTCCTTTGGGTTAGCTTGAAAACGTGCACACAGGCAAACACTAAACATTATATCTGAACGACTAGCAGTTAAGTAAAGTAAACTACCAATCATACCTCGATACTTACGTGTGTCGACTGGCTTGCCTTGTTCGTCAGAATCAAGCTTTGTTGAAGTTGCCATCGGAGTGCCAATAGGTTTGACATTATCCAGATCGAACTTCTTTAGCAAATCTTTTGTGTACTTGGCTTGATTAATGAACGTCCCATTGTCGGTTTGTTTGATTTGCAATCCGAGAAAGAACTTCAGCTCTCCCATCATGCTCATTTCAAACTCATTCTGCATACACTTAGAAAATTCTTGACAAAGAGATTCATCAGTGGATCCAAATATGATATCATCAACATAAATTTGAATTAAAAGCAGCTTGCCATTAAAAGATTTAATAAATAGTGTAGTGTCAACCTTTCCTTTTGAAAAACCGTTGTCAAGTAGAAAAGAGCTTAGACGGTCATACCAAGCACGAGGGGCTTGTTTCAAACCATATAAGGCTTTCTTCAACTTGAAAACATGGTCAGGATTTTTGAAATCTGTGAAACCCGAAGGTTGTGCTACAAAAACTTTTTCTTTTATAAAGCCATTTAGAAAAGCACTTTTTACATCCATTTGAAAAGTTTGAAATCATGAAAACATGCAAATGCACATAACATTCGAATGGATTCTAATCTCGCAACTGGGACATAAGTCTCATCGTAGTCGATACCCTCTTCTTGATTGTATCCTTGAGCTACGAGTCGAGCCTTGTTACGAGTTACTAAACCATCCTCATTTAGTTTGTTTCAGAATACCCAATGGGTGCCAATGACCGGATGATCAATAGGCTTGGGAACAAGTTTCCAAACTTGATTCCGTTCGAATTGGTTCAATTCCTCTTGCATGGCATCTATCCAGAAACTATCACTACATGCTTCATCAATAGATTTAGGTTCTAGCTGTGAAATAAATGCAACACTAGAAACAATATCTCTACTGGATGAACGAGTACTTACTCCTTTGGTAATGTCACCAATTACCAAATCTTGTGGATGATCAGTTGTGAATTTTAACCTTTTTGGTAGACTCTGTAGGTAGCTGGTTCCTGGATCTCCTCTGGGGGGTTCAGCTAGTGCAGAGCTTGGTTCAAGTTCAGCTGATGTCGAACTTGATGTAGGCAGATCTTCATCACTATCATCGAGAGACATTTGGTTCATTTCATCAAAAGTGACGTTGATTGATTCTTCGATGATTATGGCACGTTTGTTGAAGACTCTGTACCCTTTGCTCTTTGCCGCATAACCTAGAAATATACCTTCATCGGCCTTTTCGTCAAACTTTCCCAAATTGTCTTTAGTATTAAGAATAAAGCACTTACAGCCAAATATCTTAAAGTATGAAACTGAAGGAATTCTATCAAACCATAACTCAAATGGAGTCTTCTTCGATTTGGGTCGAATTAGAACTCTATTGAGCACAAAGCAAGCTGTATTGACAGCTTCAGCCCAGAAGTATTTGGGTAGCTAAAATGATTTAACATCACTCTGGCCATTTCGGTTAGAGTTCTGTTCTTACGTTCCACAACTCCATTTTGTTGTGGAGTTCTAGGGCAGGAGAACTCGTGTATAAAACCGTGTGTGTCACAAAATTGCTCGAAATCAGCATTCTCGAATTCGCCTCCATGATCGCTTCTAATACGAGTGATCATGTAACCTTTTTCATTTTGTACTTTCTTGCAAAAGGCGACAAATTCGGATAATGCGTCATTCTTGCGTGTCAAGAAATATACCCACGTGTATCTAGAAAAATCATCTACAATAACAAATGCATATAATTTACCTCCGAGGCTAGCAACTCTGCTAGGACCGAATAAATCCATGTGTAGCAATTGTAGAGGTCTAGTAGTACATACTGCGTTTACAGACTTGAATGTGGATCTGGTAGCCTTGTTCTTTTCACATTGGCTGCATACCGAATCCTTCTTGAATGTTATGTCTGGTAAACCATGTACTATCTTTTTTGTGGATAATCTTGAAATTGTATCCATGTTTGCATGACCGAGTCTCATGTGCCATAGATGACTCTCATCACTTTTGGCCATTAAGCATCTACCTGAAATGTTAGCTTCTTCCAACAGATAGAAAACATATATATTGTCTTCCCTGATTCCTTCAAAGATAGTACTACCAGTTGAGCTATCAACTATAGTACATTTGTCTTTGCCAAAGTTGATACCATAACCATGATCAGCTAGATGACTTATGCTGAGCAGATTATGTTTCAACTCGGTAACCAGACAGACATCTTTAATCACTGGATAGGGAGGCTTACCAACATCACCGATAACAATAATATACCCTTTCAAATTATTACCGAAGGAAACATAACCTTCCTTCTTCTTCTTCGACAGTGTTGTAAATAGGGTAGCGTCATCGGTCATATGCCGTGAGCAACCGCTGTCGAGGATCCATTTGCTTCTAGCATGTGAAGGGTGTTCCACCTACAAAACAGTTTGCAGATGAAACCTTTGGTACCCATTTCTTGTAGGGTCCTGAATTGTTAGCTTTAGGTATCCAAGCATAAACATTTAAATCTACAAGCTTTCTCATTCTACATGCAGATGATATATGACCAATGAGGCCACAATAATGACATTGTACATGTCGAGTGTTGAAAGCTGAGTGGTGTGCATGGTTGGTAGGTTTGGGTTTTCTAGTATAGAAGAATGCATACCTATGATCATGTTTGGGCTTAACCTTTTGGGGTAAAGGTTTTGTATGGTTTGGTCTGACAGTGTTTGGCTTGGGAATGTTCCGAATTCTCGGTAAGTGACACGTGTTAGGATAGGAAGCAGCAGGCTCAGGCTGTTTTCCTAACCTAATTTCCAACCTTTTGGAGGTGTCATATAACTTAGTATAATCAGAAGTGAGTGATTCCATTCTGATTTGTGCAGATTGAAGACTTTTCTTTTCTCTAGAAAGATCTTCTCTCAATTGGTCTATAATCTTGTCTTTCTCTTCGGATGACTATTTAGTCTCGTGTAATAAGAGCTTTATAGAGGAAAGCTCACCAGACTCACTAACATTAGCTCTAACCTCAGCTAGTAGGTCGGTAAGTCTTCCTATTTCTCCTTTGTACTCTTTGAGTACCTTCTTAGCGGTCTGATATTTACTACGCAGTTTCCTGTAGTCAAGCATCAGGTCACTGAAGGCATCTCCTAATTGCTCAAAGGTGAAGTCATCATATGTTTCTACATGTTCAATAGGTACCTGATCGATTGCCATGAAGCAGATGTTTGCAGCGTCCTCTGAATGTTCATCTTCTGAGTCGCTAGCTTCACTCTCATGCCATATGCTGGTGTTGGCATATTTCCGAGATGTTGATCTTTTCAGGTTGCCTTTTTCATACCTGTTGTTCTTTTTGCTCGATGATGAGTTGATGGGACAGTCCTTCTTCATATGTCCCTTCTTCTTGCAGCTATAGCAGACAGCATCTTCTTGGTACCAGTTGTTGCTGTTGTTCTCTTTGACTCTCTTCTCATGTCTCATGAATCTTTTGAACTTCCTTGCTAGGAGAGCTTGATCTTCAGCGTCAGATCCACTGCTGTCTGAGTCATCTTCAGCAGCTTTTCTGTGCTGAGCTTTGAGGGCGATAGTCTTCTCCTTTGGTGCAGGTTCTTCAAAATCTTGTAGCTCCAGTTCATGAGTGAGTAGTTTACCCATGAGTACTTCAAGTGACATTGTAGTGAGGTCGTTTCCTTCAATGATAGCTGTAGCCTTCGGAATCCAGTTCTTGGTGAGAGCTCGCAGGAGTTTGCGAATCTTTTCGTGGTTACTGTAATCTTTGCCTAAGGAGGACAAAGGGTTTACAATATCCAAGAACCTCTCGAACATTTGTGTGACTGTTTCATTTGGCTTCATTTTAAACGCCTCGTACTCTTGAGTAAGTCTGCTGACTTTTGACTCCTTGACTTGAGTCGTGCCTTCATGTGTAACTTCGAGAAGCTTCCACACACCATTTGCCGTTGTGCATGTAGATACCCTGTTAAATTCTGTTCTGTCTAAGGCACAAAAAAGAGCATTAATGGCACGTGCGTCAAGACTGGCCTTTTTCTTTTCTTCCTCTGTATAACTGCTTTGGGGTTTTTCAACCAAAACTCCCTCAACATTTATACGAGGTGGCTTCTGATAGCCATCAAGAACAATAGCCCATAAGTCAAAATCAAGAGATTTCAAGAAGAAACTCATCCGTGTTTTCCAATAAGTGTAGTTAGTACCATCAAACAGAGGGGGTCTGTTTGTGGCCTGACCTTCACTTGTGAATTTCATAGTAGCCATGTGATGTGCTGTGATCTAATAAATAATGAATAAATAATAGCACTGTTACCTCGCTTTATCTGTAACACCCGCTCTGATACCAATTGTAGGAACGATATAGTAAAGCGTAATACTCTAGAGGGGGGGGGGGGTGAATAGAGTTGGCAGCGGAATAATGCTAAATAAAAATGTTAGCAACACAATCACAGTATATAATCACAATTGAAATAATGTAAAGGCAGAGTTCAGAAAGCAAATGCAAAGACAGCGATGTATACTGGTATCCCTCTGTTGAGGACTAATCCAGTCGGTAGAACTCTTGCTACCAGTTGAATCCACTATAGGAAAAACCGCAAGTTTTCTTACGAAGTCCTTGCAACTTCTACAACGCGAGCTTTGATACGAAGAACTCGTCCAACTTCAAATGTGAAGAGGTATTCTTCAATCAAGCCTTCTGATAACAATCTCTCAGAAACTTCTAGACCGTAACGCACTGGCAAATCGACTAGAGGATTGTAACTGGCTTGGGATCTGAAAATGAAAGCTCTAGAAAACTCTTTGGAAGGCAGAAAGCTTTTTAGATAGAGAGAAGATTGAAAGTGAATGAGTGAATTGAAATGATCGAAATCCATCTCTATTTATAGGAATTCCAAAGGGAGAACTCTGTCAGAATTCGGGCAGAATTCGGGCAGAACTCGATGAGCAAATCTCGGTCAAATCCGTAACTGCAGGAGGACCAAGTTCCAGAGAATTTTAAAAATCAAACGGCCACCAACCGAACTCTGGCCGAACTCTGGCCGAACTCTGGCCGAGTTCTGTCAGGGTTAGGTTAGGGTTTTTAAAACAGATTTTTGGTGATTTTTGAAAACTTTTTTGAAAACCTTTTTGTAAACATTTTGATAGGTCATTTTAAAAACATTTTGAACTATTTGGGAGTAGCCTATTTGCCAGTACGACTCGGTGTACAACGTATTCCTAGACTCAAATAAAATAAAAAATTACATTGCATAGGAAGTACAGACTCAAGTAGGCAAACAGATCTTTAGTCTTGAACGGAGTGAATATCCAATCTTGCTTATGTCCAAGGAGCTGAGATGTCCCAACAAGCTTCGTATATCCAGACAGAGTTTTGATCAATTATTAAAATCAGGTTGACGATGACCAATGGGCCAACAGAAAGCACCGATAGTGCCGATATTTGTAACAAGTAGTTTTGTTGGTTGGTTAATTGGTAACATTTTATTCATGAAATGGGTTGGATTGGTATTATTCTAGATACGGCAATCCAACCCATTTCCCTCGGCAATGATGATATGACAACCTATCACTATATCTTTTAGTAGTAGATGATGTCTTAGTATTACATTATGTGGGTTCATCTTGATTATTTTATATCCTTCAGATACTATATTCGATAAAAACATATACTACACCATATGTACAGAACATAGATGATTCACACTAATATATGCTAGAATGAATTTTTGGTTGTGTTCTGAGCCATCCGTTCTCACACTTAAAACAAATATGAATTAGTACTATGTCAATCTTTGTTTTTGTATTTTCGACGAACCCAGGGATTGAATTCTGTATTTTGTATTTTGGATTCTGTATCAACTCCAGCTCAATTTGCATTAATCTACGGTACGACATGGTGATCAGGACATAGTCCCTGCAGCCATTCGACTGGCGAGGCAGAAACTATGTAGCCGTAGATAAAGTTGATTGTCCTTCGACCCTTATCCCTCGGCAATGATGATATAACAACCTATCACTATATCTTATATAGTAGTAGATGATGTCTTAGTATTACATTATGTGAGTTCATCTTGATTCTCTTACATTCTACAGATACTAGATACGATAAGAGCATATACTACACCATATGTACAGAACATAGATGATTCATACTAATGTATGCTAGAATGAATTTTGGGTTGTGTTCTGAGCCATCTGTCCCCACACTTGGCAATTAAGCATGTGAAATATATCGTTGAAGAATATTACTATATATTAGTCATATGATATATTTGTAGGTCCTAAAAAATCAAGTTGCACCTATCAACAAAGTCATGAAAATCAAGAAAAAACAGCTTTCAAATGAACTGCGCAGACATCAGATTGCGCATCATCCAGATGGCACAGACTGGACTGCGCACATTTTCAAGTACGCAGGCTGATGTGACAATATCATCATTACCTGACACAATCAAATCTTCTGACAACTGACAGCACAAAGAACGAGGAGACTGTTCGTTTATTGTGCCGCACAGCGTTCGAGGACAGCTGTACATGCAGCGCAATCTGTTTGCAGTACAATCCAGCCCAGCGCGGTCCATCTCAGCATAATCCAAAGTCAGCGCAATTCATGTGGCACACTTCATCATAACAACTGACAAAAGTACACATGGCATTCATGCCATCAATTGTTCGTTACGTGGCAACCGTCTGCACACGATCATGCGCATTTCAATCAAATGATGCCATGTGTCCAAGATAGTTAGCCCATGACCAGACAACTACCTGCGCAGTCTGATGCTGCGCAATCCAGTGCCTGCGTAATCCAACTTGCGCCATTCAGAATAACTAAAAGTTAGTTATTTCTAGAACTCTATAAATAGAGTTTAAAGTCTTCATTCAAGGGGATCAGACATAAAATTCAGAAATATCAGAGAGTTCAGGAGTTCTTGCCCAAGTGCTGCTGCATTCTTCCGAGACTTTTGCCTTCAAAATTCAGAGGCTACCGTCTTTAAAGTTTACATCGTCCAAGGGATAAAGCAATCGTCTTCTAGATTGGATTCCTACAGTTGTACTTTTCCAGAATTCTTGTAATCTCTTTACAAAGTTTGTATCAATAAAGTTCATACTTTTATTTTTATAAACAAAATGGCGACTCTGCTGGGGACGACTTTCTCCTCCGACGAGGAAGTGACAACTCAATATGACGTTGCGTCTATCGGGAAGACGCAGAAGACACTGGTTGTGAAGGTCAACCAGACAGCCTATGAAGCCATGATCAACTCCAGGACCACTCCTCGCACTACAGCAACTTCTGCCATGAGCAAAGTGCGCCCAGTGTGGGTCCCCAAGACTGCTGCGCAGTCTGTTGATTCTGTCCCTAAGACTGCTATGCAGTCTAAGATCTCTGTCACCAAGACTGTTACACAGTCTAAAGTCTCTGCTGTTGCACAATCTGCCTCTGCCACTCATGCGCAGTCTGATATGGCCAGTGCATAACCTACATTATATGCTGCTCTATCAAAATACAAAACTCTTGTTCCTCTGGCGCAGTTGGCTGCTACTCTGCCTGCGTAATCTACCATTCCAGCAACCAGAGTATAACTCAAGCACTCTGGCAACAGGACTCCTGCTGCGCAAGCCACTGTGACTGAGGCCAGAAGACTCTCTGCTAGAGTTACTCCTGCGCAACCTGCCAGTGCGCCGTGCGCCATCAACCCATGCGCAAACCATGCCTGCACAATCCAAAAGAGATAGCCCTTTTGCTAATCTCTCCTATACTCATAGCAAGGGGAAAAGCTCTCCTCCTCTCCAACACTCTGCTGCTCCTGCGCAATCCACTGGGGGTAGTCTTTTGGCTATTCCTCCTCCTCTCCAGAACAAAGGAAAAGGCCCTTTGGTCTTTTCTCAAACTTCCTCGTCCCATGACTTGGAAGACAACAGAGGAAAACGCTCTTTAGCTAACCCTTCTTTCCAAAATAAAGGAAAAGGCCCTTTAGTCTTTTCTCAGTCTTCCTCGGTCTTTACCGTTGAAGATCAATCTGAATGTGCTTCGGCATCAGTCAGTACAAGAACTCTCTCCAACAAGGGTTCTTCTTCTCTCCTTGCTAAAGGAAAGTGTACTGATCAGAGAGGTATTCTGCCTACTCCGGTAGAAGAGTTCCTAGATCTCCTAACCCTCAAGATCTCCCGCTCAAGTCAAGGAAAATTGCTGGTGTCTCAGACCGAAACCCCTGGGGGTGAGTTTCCTGATCTAAGAACTTATCTCAATCGACCAACTTCGGTGAAACGTAAACAGCCAATGCCGAAGACCAATCAACATCAGAAGCAAACTTCCAGGATCAAGAATCCGGACACCTATGCCAATGAAATGAGCACTTCCCTATACACTCAGGGAACAAAACATTTAAAGAATCGAAACCATGTTCCGAATGTTATCAAAGAACACATCCCTCGAACTTTTGCTCGTCCTGTTGCTGTTCATGATCTACGAGAATACCTCAAGCAAAAACGGGACAACACCTCAACATTCCCAGTGCAACCACTTGGACACCATTGCAATCACAAAGTGGTCATCAAGTGTTATTGTCAGACAACAAGACGATCTGTCTTCGATCGTCTGAACTTTTCTAACTCTGAACCTAGGTCGGAAGATGAAGACGAGGTTCTGTACGATTCCGTCAACATGACTTCTAGAGACACTGGGGGTAGGAAGTGCTCCAAGCACGGGAAGCTTCACAAGCCAAGCCAGCGGTATTTAGATTTACTTCAAGAATCCTCTGAAGGAGTATTCCAACATACCCGATCCCGAAGCCGAGACACAATCGGTCAAAGGAATCTTCAAGATCCTTCCGAACGTTGCCTTTCTTCTCACTCAGGAGATGATTCTTTCTCCGACTATGATGCATATAGTGAAAGCTCAGAACAAACAGTGCCCTCCACTGTACCCAGAGAAGTGACAGCTTATGTTGTCAATGAAGATCCCGATGATTCCAATTCAGCCAGCCAAGAATAGAGAATAGCTGCACTAGAAGATAAGCTGAAGACAATGGTTGAAATGGTCGCAAGTATACATTCCATCATTATGGCCCAGCATACAGTGCCACCAATCGTACCTCCTACAAATCCTGAAATCATAGCATCGTCGGTGCCTGTCAATACAGGCCGGGGGTAGCATCTCTTCTAGTACCTCATGTGCAAATCCAACCTACATCCAGTCAATCAGGTGCTGGGGGTAGTGCTTATCATGCTGTTCCTCCCCCTAACACCGTTGTTTAGCCTGCTCCTTCTACATCAGTGGAAAATGCCAATGAAGCTGTAAAGATCCTGCAGACTCAGTTCGAAGCTTTCAAGGAGAAGGACAACTTGCAGAGATTGGGGATCAAGCAACCTTACCCACTTGAATGGAAGGAAGTCCCGTTTCCTCCGAAGTACAAGATCCCAACCATTTCGCTGTTTGATGGTAGCACATCTTCCAGCCAGTTCATTAACCATTTTGAGGTTATGACTGTCCAACTTCAACCAAATGACGCTCTTCTTACTAAAGTATTCGTCGGCTGTTTAGCTGGCGTAGCATACGATTGGTACAGAAGTTTGCCTGATGGTTGTATCACCTCTTTTTCTGGCTTAAAGCAAATCTTCTTGGAACGATTTTACTAGGGGATCAACGACATGACTATGTCAGCCCTCAATAAAATCAAACAAAGACACAATAAAACTGCTGAGACTTTCATTGAAAGGTTTCATCGGGAAGCTTTAAAAATACCTCCTGGAACTCCGGCTGCTGTTACCATAGACACCTGCAAGGCAAATCTGTTGCCTATTATCAGCATATTGACGGGGTTAACTCAGTTCCAAGATTGGCCATCTTTCATTGTCAACGCTAAAGCACCTGAAGTTAGCGCCGATAAATTCAAGCAGTTAGGGGTACAAATGTCTAACTCCGACCGGGATGAACATCAAACATCAGGTGGTGGCAATCGCCAGAACAACCGCAAAGCAAAAGAAACTTTAAACATCAATTTGAACAAGAATAAAGAATTTCTGGCGGCTAACGTAGCTCCCCCTACGTCTACTTCCACTCCTTCTGCACCTCCACCGAGAGAACCTCGTCCTAAAGTAGAATATTCCTTTGACGAGAATGACACAGCGAGCATCTTTGATTGCTTAATCAAAAGCAATAAAATCCAACTTCTAGATCCAAAGAAGCCCGATGAAGTCGGTAAGACTAATCATCCCAAGTACTGTGTCTATCACAGGTTCATCGGATATCCCACTCGAGCATGTTATGTGCTCAAAGACAAAATCCAGGAGCTGGTCAACGCTGGCGTTGTCACTCTGTAACAAGACGAGAAGACTGTTACTGCAAATATGGTATCAGTTCAGTTAGGTGACTTTCCGCCCCAGATGGTGCAGCACGGTGTCATTCATATCCCCAAAGCTACCCTTGAAATTGAAAATCTCCCTCCTCCACGAAGTAAAGGTCTCGTCCCCTTGTCTCTTGACAATGGCGAGATTATGTGGATTCATCCGGATCTTGCTTCAGAGTTCGAACTTCCCTCTTCCTCCAAGAAGAAAGACCGCTCCAAGGGCAAGGCAAAGACTTCAATATGGTATCTTTTGACCCCATAGTTGATGAAGAAATCCTACTAGTCACCAGATCAGGGAAAGCCTATCTAAAGGATTACCCGGAAGCTCAAGAGAATCCTGCTTCTTCTTCTGAGCCTGCTACAGTACAGCCTATTTCTACTGAGGATATTCCTACTGCATCCTCACCGGTTGTAGAGTCTACTCTTCCCAAGCCGACGGTAGCTGACGAAGGCAAACAACAAGTCCGCTTCAACAAACCTTTGAAGAAGACATCTCCTTCTGGACTTGAAAAGCCCTACAACTTTGATATCTTGGCTCAGTTAGCCAATACACCGGCCTGGCTGTCAATTTTCGAGGTCTTGCGCCTCTCCAAAGAGACTCGAGAAACTCTGAGTGAGGCTCTCATGCAAGTCAAAACCTGTTTAGCTCTTCTGAAGAAGCCGAAAGCAGAACCAGTCTCTTGTCTTCATTGTCATAGTGTTCTGGAGTTAATTCCAAACATAACTTTCACACAGGATGACATGTTGATGGAAGACAACAGGCATGATCGTCCTTTGTACTATACAGGATATGTCGACTCGATGAAAGTCGATCGTATTCTGATAGATCCTGGATCTGCTCTCAGCATTATGCCGAAGACAATGTTGGATGCGCTGAAAATTCCAGTGCATAGTCTCTCCAGTACAATCACCACCATCCTTGGGTTCAATCAGGGAAGGAGTGAACCTCTGGGCGAGATTCGCCTAAAACTCCAAATAGGCAATCTTCGTACAATGGTTACCTTCTATATTATTGACAATCATGGTTGTTCTTACAATGCTTTGCTGGGAAGACCATTTCTGCATGAGCATAACATTGTCCCGTCGACTCTCCATCAATGTTTTAAATATGTTGATGACAATAGAGAGGTACAAAAGGAGGTTGTTGATCTCTATCCATTTAAAGGCGTCGAAGCATATTGCAATGATGCTCGTATGTACAAGGATGAATTCATGAAGGTTGTCCTGTCATTGGATACTGAAGAAGAGCCAGAAGCAGTGCCTAATGATACCCTTATCATACATGTCAAAGGGCGTATTTCTCCTCCTCAGTCTTCCAAGCCACTGGCTATTCACTTGCCAGTTCAGAAGCAATTAATTGATGATCAAGATCAAAAGGAGCTCACCACTTCTGAGCCACTTGTTATTGACGTACATCGTAACAAGGAAAAAAGACAGCTCACCTCTTCTGAGCCCCTTGTTATCGATTTAACTCATAACACGGACAAAAGGGAGCTCACCTCTTCTGAGCCGCTTGTTATCGACCTCCGTCGTAACAAAGCCAATCCTCCTCCACGTTCTTTTTCTCCCTCTCTTGTAATCAATCTGACCAAGCCTGCTAAGGCTAAAGGTCCTGCTGTAAATACAAATATACAAATCAATGAAAAAGCATATACTTTCCAGTATACTGATGTCATTTATCATGCTAAATGCTATTTGGACATGTTAGAAAGCTTTCAGTCATTTACAATGGGAGTTGTACAGTCTCTTCAAACAGAAGTCTTATTTGAACACCCAAAGGATTCATATCGTATTGTTCCTGCTCATAAGAAAGACGAGAGTCCAATACTTTTTAGTAAAGGACCGGAACAACAATTCAGCTATACAGACGATAGCAAAAGCAACGACACGGGGCATCTTCAGCTCCGTTGTTACAGTCAACAATTAAAAGACATTATTCGAAAGATGGGTTATGACTTCAAGAGTAGCCTCAACTACGGTAAAGGACGGAGAACTCCTATCCGTACGACTATGCCGATAGGAAAGTCAGAGATGTACTATAGCAGGACCAAAAGAGGTCTCGGATATGCTTCTCCTCCAGTGCTATCCCCAATAGGCTTTGAATCCGATAGTGAGGAGCGCTCTAACTCTTCTAATTCTAGATCGTGGGAATCTGACACTAGTATCGGTCAAGTTCATCGACTGACTGTATCTTCTAACATGGTCTCCGTCGAACTTCTAGAAGGCTATGACGAGGATGTTGAAGAAAATCTCGAAACTAATCCTTGGGCTCAACGAATGGATACCCAGTGGGAACTCTGATTTGAACAAAGAGAACCTCCTACCGAAGATCAATTAGTTCAAGTCGATGTAGGAGAGAACGGATCACCTCGTCCAATATTCATCAGCAAGAACCTTCCAGAGGTCGATAAACAAGAATTAATTCTTCTGATTAAAGAATACATTGATGTCTTTGCCTGGAGCTATAAAGACATGCCAGGATTAGATCCCAAAGTTGCTACTCACAAATTGAACATTCTGCCGAATATAAAACCGGTCAAACAACAACAACGGCATTTCAAGCCAGAAATGATGGACGCAATCGACGATGAAGTCAAGAAGCTCATCACTTGTGGCTTTATTCGAGAAGAATAGCATCCTGATTGGGTAGCCAATGTTGTCCCAGTTCTAAAGAAAACCGACAAAGTTCGAGTTTGTATCGACTTCCAGGATCTTAATAAAGCATGTCCAAAAGATGAATTTCCTCTCCCTATCACGGATGTCATAATCGACAATACTTGTGGGTTCGAAAGAATATCTTTCATGGACGGATTCTCCGGATACAATCAGATTCGGATGAATCCTGAAGATGAGAAGCATACTTCTTTCCGCACTCCTCGTGGAGTCTACTGCTATACTGTAATGCCGTTTGGTCTCAAGAACGCTGGTGCAACATACCAACGAGCAATGAGTACCATCTTTCGAGATCATCTATGCAAGATAGTTGAATGCTATATTGACGATATTGCTGTCAAGAGTCATCTAAAGGAAGATCACATCCAAGACTTGAGAACTATCTTCAACCTCATACGCCAACATCAACTCAAAATGAATCCCACCAAGTCATTCTTGGGTATCTCTAGTGGCAAATTTCTTGGCTTCGTCATTACCTCTAAGGGTATACATGTGGATCCCGAGAAGATCAAAGCCATTCAAGAGATGCGTCCTCCATGCAACCTAAAAGAGCTATGAGGATTCCAAGGTCGACTTGCGTACATTAGGAGATTCATTTCGAATCTGTCTGGATGCTGTAGACCATTCACTCAACTCATGAAGAAGGGTGTATCTTTCGTTTGGACTGAAAAATATCAACGAGCATTTGACGACATCAAGCGATATCTCATGAATCCACCAGTCTTGGTGCATCGATCTCAGGCATACCATTCTTAATGTATGTCCGTACTATGGACCATTCATTGGGTGCTTTACTTGCCCAAAAGAACAAAGAAGGCCACGAATAAGCTATCTACTATCTCAGTCGTACTATGATTGGTGCTGAACACCGTTATAGTTCGGTTGAAAAAGAATGCTTAGCTCTTATGTTTGCTGTTCAAAAGACTCGATATTATATCATTGGTCAAACTATTCATTTCATATCCTGAGTTAATCCTCTTCGGGTACTGATGAAGAAGCCTAGTACACTCAATTCTCGGCTGGCTACATGGGCCATTTTGCTAGCCCAATATGACATGGTATATGTTCTTCAAAAATCTGTCAAAGGTCAAGCACTAGCGGATTTTTTAGTAGCTCATCCTGTTCCAGAGACGTCCAAGCTCTACGATGAAATTCCAGACGAGACTTTGGAATCTAATACAATCTCCGAAGAATTTTCTACTTGGCGTCTATTCTTTGACGGTGCATCCAGGATTGGACCCAATGGTGACATTGTCGTAGGAGTTGGAGTTGTCCTTATTTCTCCAGATGGATCAACTATCCAAAAAGCCTACTTTCTAGATGAACCATGCTCCAACAATGTAGCAGAGTACAATACTCTACTGATCGGCCTTCAGCTAGCTAAGCAACTCGATGTCGAGTATCTTGAAGTCTATGGTGACTCCAAGCTGGCTGTTAACCAGGTTAGAGGGACCTATGAAGTTCGCCATCAAGATCTAGTGCCTTACTTTGAAGCGACAATCAATATGGCTACATCATTCAAAGCCTTCTTCATTGAATATGTATGTCGAGCTTACAATACTGAAGCAGATGCTTTGGCTAATCTTACAGCAGTCTTAGCCATCCCTATCAAAAGACAACAGGTAGTGGTTATCTCTAATCGGGAATTGTTCTGCATCGAAAATAATCGTAATATTGAGTTCAGTAATCTTACTGAAGCCAATATTATCAGTGAAGATTGGAGAGCTCCCTTCATCGACTTCGTAGTTCATGACATACTCCCTGAAGATCCCAAAGAAGCTACGAGTATTCGTCGAAGGTCTCTACGATTCTACTACAATCAGACCACCAAGACTCTCTATCGGCGGACTTATGATGATCTACTCTTGCGTTGTCTTGCTGGTGATGAAGCAAAGCAAGTATTGCATGAAGCTCACGACGGTGTCTGCAGAGCACATCAACCTGGTCCTAAGCTATAGGATCGTATCCGACGAATGGGTTACTACTGTCCCTCTATGGTATCTGATGCCATTGAATATGCAAGAAAATGTCGTGCTTGCCAAATCCATACAGATTTTATTCATCAACCGTCGGAATTCCTTCATCCGACCGCTGTATCCTAGCCTTTTGAATCTTAGGGCATGGACATCATCGGTCCCATCAATCCTTCTTCTTCTAGAGGATATCGGTTCATACTGGCAATAATCGACTACTTCTCCAAATGGGCCGAAGCTATACCATTGGCTGAAGTCAAGACCAGCAGCGTCATCAATTTCGTCAAACACCATGTCATCTATCGATTTGGTGTACCTCGAAGAATCATCCATGACAATGGACCCCAATTCATCAGCCAAAAGTTTACAAGGTTTTGTGACGATCATCGGATTGACAATGTCGCTTCGACAGCCTATAATCCTGCTGCTAATGGCTTAGTTGAAGCTTTCAACAAAACTATCATCAAGCTCCTCAAGAAGTTTGTATCTACTAACAAACGGAATTGGAGTGAAAAGCTTGGTGAATGTCTTTGGGCTTATCGAACTACGGTCCGCAATCCCACAGGCTTTACACCTTTCTCTCTAGTGTACGGTTGTGAAGCAGTTCTTCCTCTGGAACTTCAAATTCCTTCTTTAAGGATTGCCATTGCTAATGAACTCACTACAGAGAACACCGATCTTCTTCGACTTCAAGAATTAGAAGCGCTAGATGAAAAACGACTATTAGCTCAACAACATATTGAGTTGTATCAAGCCCGTATTTTGAAGACTTTCAACCACAAAGTTAAAGTCAGAGCCTTTCAGCAAGGAGAACTTGTTCTAACAGTAAGACGTCCTATGACTATGACTCACTTAAGCAAAGGCAAGTTCGATGCAAAGTGGGAAGGGCCTTACATTATCAGCAAAGTCTTTTCAAATGGAGCTTATCAACTTTCAGAGTTAGATGGTCGAGTTGCTATGATGCCTATCAATGGCAAATTCCTCAAGAAATACTATGTATAAATGTAACAGAGATTTTATGTAAATAAGATCAGACAATTCATAAATAAAGTTTGATTTTTATTACATCATAAACGATGTTACATGATATCAAGGAAGGTCACTATCATCCTTCTCGACATTAGGACGCGGACCACTGCCATCCTTATCAAAGACATAATCAGCAAAAGAACTGAGAACATCCTTGCTCGAACCTACCAGGAACTTGCAAGCAGCCATCCTCATGGCTTCTTCCTCTTCAGTCGTCCCGGGTTCAAGCAGGAAATCCAGGATGTCCCACGGTGGTTTGGGTGCAGACGGACCTTCGTCTACTTCTGCCTGCTTTGGCTGGACTGGATCAGCAGGACATTCTTCAGTGCCCACTTCAATCTTCGAAACAATTTCAGCCTTCTTGGATGCATCTCCAGACGACATCTTTATGTTGAAAAGTGGAAATGATCATTCCTTCCAGATTTCTGTTCTATTTATAGGCGAAGATTCTCAAAACAATAAAACGACACATTCATCTGACGGTTCATCCGTTCATCATCATCTGACGGTTCGTCCGTTCATCATCATCTGACGGTTCATCCGTTCATCATCATCTGACGGTTCGTCCATTCATCATCATCTGACGGTTCATCCGTTCATCATCATCTGATGGTTCGTCCGTTCATCATCATCTGACGGTTCATCCGTTCATCATCATCTGACGGTTCATCCATTCATCATCGTCTGATGGTTCGTCCATTTATTATCATCTGACGGTTCCTCCGTTCATTATCATCTGACGGTTCATCCGTTCATCCGTTCATTTTTGATGATTTATTTCGTTCACACCTTTTTGACGATTCATTTTCGTTCATTTAATCATCCATATCAGCAACTTGTCGTCCTCGATTAAGTTGTCTATTGAAATAATAATATTTGACAAATTATATTCTGCCACGTCCACATTACCTCTGAGTAGATATAATGAATATGATTATTTTCTAAAATCGAGAAATATATCATGTCCTGTACCTCTGAATATATTTTCTATTGCTATCTGAACAAGATATGCAATAAATAATAGAGCCACAACAAAATATCTTTTTATTTGACCAAAATTCAAGACATTACAAAAACATACATATTGCAAAAATAAGAAGATACAAGGAATCCTTCTATTAAACTGGTGGTGTTATCAAGCCAGTAATCTGTTGCTTCAGGGTCTGCAATCGCTCTTCGCGGGATTCCATCACTCTCTTCCTGGCCTCTTCCATCCAAGATTTCTCGTTAAAAGTTGGTATGGTTACCATTCTACGAGTGATTTCATCATTATGAGCTGCGGCATATTCGTCTCTTTCTTGGATTAGAGCACCGAGTTGTTGGATTACAGTTTGATGCTCGATAACCTCATCTTCCAGTTCTTCTTGAAGACGGGCAATCTCCGCTCTCAGTTCAGCAATTCTTCTCTCTTTTCTTTCAGCAGTAGATGTCACCGATTCTACCTTGGAATTGTACTCAACAGATTTAGTAGCAAAAGCATCCAAGAGAATCTGGAAATTTACTCTCTCAACTGCAGCTTCTTGAGCCATCCGTTCAAATTCCGCTTGAATTAAGGGTTCTACCTCCCCCTTATTGAGCTCTTTGTAGTTCTTTACTGAAGTCTCTAGCTCATTTAATATGTGTTCAAGAAAAGTGGCCTGAGGCTCGTCACCTTGTTCGCGGATAGCATGAACTAAGAAAGAGGTTGGACCTCTAACTGTGTAAAAATCAGCATCCTCTTTTTCCATCACCCTATTGATCAATGGCCCCAATGAATCGAAGAAGAATTTGGTAAATGATTGGATGACGAATTAATTGGTCGCCAGAGCACCAGGAGTTGCAGCTACTCCTGTTGATGACGAGGCAGCAGGATGTTTAGTTTCTCGTATTTGGACGGAAGGCTCTTTGAATAAAGGAACTAAAGTGGAGCTGGTCGCTCCTCCTAGTTGTTCCTCTGCAAAATTAAATATTGTTATTTTGCCTGTCATTTGCTAATGTCAAAGAGAATCAAAAGTAAAAACAGTCTTACCATGATTCGATCCGGCGACTGGCCTATCATCTGTTGGGACAGATTCTAGCTGAGCAGAAGTAGCCTCAGACACTATTGCCTGACTACTTCCTGCTTCGGAGCTACTGGATAAATAGCGACTGCTACTAGCAATTGTCGTCGCAAGCACTATGTCTATGCATACTGGAGGAGCTGGAGAAGATCCAAGTTCTGTAGGGATAAGAATAAAGATGTTAGCTGTCAATCTATTAAAAGAAAATTGCTAATTTCATTCTATACCTTGGGGATCAACAACAGGAGTTTCCTCCAGGGCCGCTTCTTCATCTGCTATCTTTTTTGGAGATGCCTGTACCTCAACATCCTTTTCAGGATCCAAGGTATCATCAGCAGCTTCAGGAGATATCTGCACCTCAATATCCTGCTCAGGATCTAAGGTGTCATTAACAGCCATAGGAGACACATGCTCTTCATCGTCTCCTTCAGGATCATGTGTATCCTCAATGTCTTCAGATGATGAACTCTCCTCATTTTCATCTTCCTCCGGTACCTCCTCACTGGCAGTTGCAGCGGTTTGATTAATGTAATCCTGTAGACCGAAGTCACAATCATTAAAGCGTCGATCATCAACCTCCTCACGGATTGCTCCTGGTGTAGCAGGAGGTTGAGTAGTCTCCATCACCGGTAAAGGAGATTGCAAAGCTTCGTGATCTGTCTCTGTAATATTTTCTTTGGGCTCTACGGCCTCATTTCTCTCTTTCCTCTACTCGATCTTTTCCCTCTGTTCTGGACTAAGAGGTTTATGCCTAGACTCAGAAACAGGGGTGGGAGATGGCATGGTGATTCCAGCCGCAGCGTTCATCACTACCGAAGACAAAATTTGCCTTGGAGGAGAAACTGTTCTTTTTTTTTCTTTTGTGAGCTAGCTTCTTCTTTCTATGTAGAGGCCTCTCAAGACTCTCTACGTTTACTACCTCGACCTGTTTCTGAATAGAGGTCGGTGTAGCTGCTTCATCTCGAGTGGACTCGACCAATTGTCTGGATTGCGATCTAGTGGTAACTTTCTCTGAAGAATGTTCCAAGATCAATTTCTTCTTCACAGCTGGGGAAGAAGGCTCTTCTCTCCTTCTCTTCTTCTCCTTGACCGGAGATTTAACAACCTTTAGAGAAATTCTTAAAGGTTGGTTAACTTCCTCAGGGAAATTGGCTTCTCTGGAAGCTTCTAATGGATCGTCCATTGGCTCATGTTCTTCGTCATTATTGGGAGCTAATGTGTCAGTCGCTCCTTTCTTCAGACGATTTGCTATTACAAAACTATCAACGAGGCTATAGTTTTCAGCAAATGTATTTGTAGCTGTATAAAACTGTGAATAAGTATACAGCATTCTAGGACCAACATCAGTTTTGTTTGGCATCGAGAACACTGTCCTAGTGTCTCGAGCATTGTAGTAAGCCCATGCTCTCGCACCGTCAATCAGGTACCCTGTCCCTTACAGACAAGTTATGGCGTTGCCCACATGGAATTGGTCATAACCAAATTGACGAGCAAAGCGGCTCGGCAGATATGGTTCAAAGAAGCATTCCTCTTCAAATCTGTATACTAGATGTGATGGTCTAATTGCCTTTAGCCAGTCGAAAGCTGTTCGGCCCAGTGGCTGCCTCCCCAGATCAACCATATTTGTCGCCATAAACTCGTAACCAACTGGAGGAGCGAAGCTTTGAAAGTTCCATCCCTTGCCAAGGTTGAGAGCACGTCTACAGTCCTTCAGACTGACGTACACCCACTTGCTTCGGAAGAATCTGCGCAGAAAGCTGCCGCTAACTGCCCCCATGTCGGGGTTCATCAGAGATGGATGATGTAAAAGCAACCACCCAAACAGATAAGGATAGGAAAACTCCAGTCTTGGGAAGTTCCCTTTCTCTCCCTTCCACTTGATCATTACATCGACGTACAGACGAAGACCTGCATTTATTCTGCAGGTCATCGCTGACAATAAATCCATCCGGTAGCCGAAGACTAACCGGACGGCAGCAAAGAGGACGCCACGGTGGAAGCGATCCACGGTGCTTGCTCCTGGTACAACAAACCGGCGGAGCCAATATGTTAAAAATCCTGCCAGTTGAGCTTCTTTCGACATGGACCTGTAGCCCATTCTTATGAAGCTCTCAACAAAATCCTCGGGCTTAAGCGGAGGATATTGGTATTCATCAGTAACTTTGATATCCATCCTCTTATTTTCTTCCATCAGCTTTATCACTTCACTGTTGCTGAGGGGATGAAAGAAAGATGGGTTGCAGGAGTCATGTTCTTTGGTCTTCTTCTCAACAATATGGTTAAGAAAAAGATAAGGCAGCCATTTCGAGGAATAGCATGTGCTGGAAGAGCCACTCTGGTAATACAGGAAGCATATATTATAATGGCACAGAAGTCTATCAAAAACTGTTACCATTTCTGGATTTTTCTGACGCAGTCTCTCTAACTCGTCATTGGTGGGAACATATTCTTCATACGGGAAGTCTCCACTCGGCAGGTATGAGATATACTTCATCTCATGGAGAGCCAATCCCATCTCCCCAAGGGGCGTCATGAACGTCCTTGTCCTGTAGTTGTACCTCTCTGCCAGGGCTAGAAATAGATGAGGGTTTGGATGAAAGCCATATACGGTAGCGTATACCGCATTATAAAGATCAATCTCTTTCAGCTGATCTTCGAATTGAGCCAATGCCCAGTTGGCTATACTGTTCCATCTCCTATTTTCTGGGTTTACCAAACCGGTCAGCCGGATGTCTTGATCCGGATATCTACCCTTCGCCTTGGCATACTCGTTGGCAAAAATCGGTGTCCTTACCGGCAACAACAAAGACGAGTTCTCAGGGGGGATGCAACCTGGCTTCAACCCTCTTAATAAAGTGCTGTGCCGTTCGGAAGAACTATAGAACATGTCCCTATTGTTCGGACCTTTCTTGACACAGATTTTTCCCGTCCGTACATGTTGAAGGGGAGTAATATCCCAATCCATTCTCCTAGGATAGCTGGCATGAGCATATCTTGCTAGAGAAAGACATCTAGCTATGTCTGGTAACTTGATCAATTTCTCCTTCCATTGGAAAGTTCTCGACTCAACTCTGGGTCTTGGTTGAGAACTTTTATCAATAGCGTCACCGAAGAGGAACATAGGCTTCTTGTGGGTGACAGCGTCAGCAGATTGTAAAGGCTGTCCATTTATCAGACTTAGCAAAGTTTCATTATCCTGAGTTATCAGGATAGTTTGGTGAGATGATGGAAGGGCATACTGGGGAAAGAGTACATGGGATAAGTCCTCTTTGTATTTTGGCTCAGCTAGAGTTCCTGTAAAGATTTCATAATTTGGGTCCTCTCTGGTATCAACTGCATCAAACAGAAAAATCACAATTTAGTACAAGTCAAGTCAGGGATTCTATCATTAGATTGTGCAAACATCAGATTGCACAAATATTAGCTTGTGCAAGCATCAGATTGTGCTGACAATCTTGCGCAAATCAGCCAATTGCGCTGACATTTGCCAGCACAATTCAACCAATTACGCAAGAAGATATTCTTCATAAAAATAAAGAATAATGGGTTCGTGCAACCAAAACCCTAAACAGGATGGCGCAGTACGATCACATCTCTAAAAAGAGATAGATTTTAAGATTCAGAAAAGTCAAAAAACCCTAAAAAGGATTTTCGATCAAGTTGTCTACCTCGCAAAGCAGGGTGTGCAGCTTCGTGACGGAAAGGGCGTGGCGCAACCCGAGCCGAAGACTCGGCGGGGGCCTTGCCCTTGGCGGCGGCGGAGGAACGCTTGGGAGCCATGAGATCGACGGGGAAGAAAGGCTGAAGTCGGAGTAGGCTCGGGGTTTCTCTCTCTCAAACACAATGAAAGCAAGTAAAGAACAATTTGAAGGATCGAGAGAACTATTTATAGTTTTTTCAAAGAACAAAAAGCCGCCACAGATTGCACCAAAAAAGTAGGGGCTGATTCATCCGATTGCACAGACAGCTCGACATATGCGTAACTTGATTTAAAATTCAAAATTCAAAGTATTTCGAAATTTTGAATAAATTCAACTTTCGAAAACTTAGAAGGGGGTCTTGTAGGTCCTAAAAAATCAAGTTGCACCTATCAACAAAGTCATGAAAAATCAAGAAAAAATAGCTTTCAAATGAACTGCGCAGACATCAGATTGCGCATCATCTAGATGGCACAGACTGGACTGCGCATATTTTCAAGTGTGCAGGCTAATGTGGCAATGCCATCATTACCTGACACAATCAAATCTTCTGACAACTGACAGCACAAAGAACGAGGAGACTGTTCGTTTATTGCACCGTACAGCTCTCGAGGATAGCTGTACATGCAACACAATCTGTTTGCAGCACAATCCAGCCCAGCACGGTCCATCTCAGCGTAATCCAAAGTCAGCGTAATTTATGTGGCATACTTTATCATGACAACTGACAAAAGTACACGTGGCATTCATGCCATCAATTGTTCGTTACGTGGCAACCGTCTGTACACGATCATGCGTATTTCAATCAAATGATGCCATGTGTCCAAGACAGTTGGCCCACGACCAGACAACTGCCTGCGCAGTCTGATGCTACGCAATCCAGTGCCTGCGTAATCCAACTTGCGCCATTCAGAATAACTAAAAGTTAGTTATTTCCAGAACTCTATAAATAGAGTTTTAAGTCTTCATTCAAGGGGATCAGACATAAAATTCAGAAATATCAGAGAGTTCAGGAGTTCTTGCCCAAGTGCTGTTGTATTCTTCCGAGGCTTTTGCCTTCAAAATTTAGAGGCTACCGTCTTCAAAGTTCGCATCGTCCAAGGGATAAAGCAATTGTCTTCTAGATTGGATTCCTACAGTTGTACTTTTCCAGAATTCTTGTAATCTCTTTATAAAGTTTGTATCAATAAAGTTCATACTTTTGTTTTTGCAAACAATATTATACCTTTATAGTATTGTATCAGTATTAGAAAGATGGACCTTATATGATATATTATACCTTTATAGTATTGTATCAGTTTGGCATGTCCCGATCCGATAACGACCGATACCCGATACTGACCGATACCGACGTTGGGGATCTCTTTTCCGATTAATTCGACAAAGAAAATTAAACTAAAAAGACAAATCACAAGGGTTTAAAGCGTACTAAGGTTGTAAAATCATGTAAAAAAAGAAAATCATTCTATTGTATGTAAACCAATCGGGTAATAATGACTACTATTTCATTTAATTTCAAAAATACTAAAAATGAAAATCATTCTATTATGTATAAAATATATGTTTTTAAATGTAAATAATTTATCAATAATTATTTGTTTTTCGATACCAAAAAATCCTATACTTTGATCTGAAACCACCGATACTACCAATATCGCCGATACCAATACTCATAGGAATAGTCTGATACCGATTACCATACCTATATGTTGTGATTCTGACTAGCTTTACAGAATCTTTGAGAATTGGGATATATTATACTATCTATAAAAGTTTCTATGGAAATGAATGTTCTGTCTTGAACATATGTGGAGAGTTATGAATCTCCTACATTCTCCTACATTTTATAATTTAAAACCTATGGGTCTTACTATTCTATAAAATGAGCTCCTACATTCTAAATCTAGAATCTAGAAATTGGGATAAGTATCGAAATCGGTATCAAAATCGGTATCGATATCGACAGCTTCTCATAATCAAAACTGATGTGGTTAGCCATTGGCCTTGATTTTTAGTTCAGCTTCTATAAGGAATTTGCATTAATCTACGGTACGACATGATAATCAGGACATAGTCCCTACAGCCATTCGACTGGCGAGGCAGTAACTATGTAGCCGTAGATAAAGTTGACTGTCCTCCGACCCCCATCCCTCGGCAATGTTGATACGACAACCTATCACTATATCTTTTAGTAGTAGATGATGTCTTAGTATTACATTATGTGGGTTCATCTTGATTCTGTTATATCCTTCATATACTAGATTCAATAAGAACATATACTACACCATATGTACAGAACAAAGATGATTCACACTAATGTATGTTAGAATGAATTTTGGGTTGTGTTTTGAGCCATCTGTTCTTACACTTGGCAAAAAATCGAATATAACATTTTTATCTTCTTTCGAAAATATACTCAAACGAGATAATGGTTCCTTTAGTTAGCTTGCTTATGTTATAATTATATTCTTTGTGAATATCGATCTTACCAGATGGCACCCATGACCCGAGCAGCGGTACGTCGTTTGAGGAAAATACTGAATACTGAGGTGGCTCCTTCTACTGTTAAGGAGGAAGTGGCACCGGTAGCTAGTGAGACCGGGAGTTCCATTTATCCAGCACCTGCAGTGGACTGCATCTCTCTTGGCGCTGTCGATCCCACTTTTTCGAAGTGGTTGCGTGATCGTATCACTGGGTATTTGCGTGAGCTGCGTGGTCGTCATTAGTGTAGTGTAGTTTTATGGATATATTTTGTATTGGACTATTATTACTTATTACCAGCTGTACTTGCTTTATGGATATATTTTGTATTGGACTATCTACTAGTTTGTTTCTTTTTTGGAATTATAAAACATATATGAATTAGTATTGTGTCAATCTCTGGATTGTATCTCCAGCTCCAGCTCCATTTGCATCCTGGATTCTGTATTTTTTTATATTTTTTAATTTAGCGACGTTTATGAACGTCGCTAATAACGTCATTAAATTACTGACGTGGCAAAGAATCTTTCTTCACTACATCATCGCCAAAATGTCGCTTAAATGTCGCTAAACGGCGACCACAAACGATCGTCGCAAATAACATTGCTACTTAGCGACGTTTGTAACGTCGCTAATTAACGTCACCGTAACGACGTTTTGCGACGTTTTACCGATTAGCGACACACTTTTTTTCGTCGTTTCCAAAATGACGCTAGAAATGTTGCTAACTTAAATTAGCGACGTTTTGGTCGGCATTAGCGACGTTTACAAACGTCGCTAATCTGACAGATTCTGGTAGTGTCATGCCCTCATTATTGGACTACATGATTTTGCTAGCTGAGGCGGATCTTGATATTCTTTCACCGTGAGTTGTCTCCCAGGAGTGCTAGGCCTGGTAGTTATTAAGTTTTGTTATTATTTTTTTCTGTTTCATTCTTGTCTCATATGATCCTTTGTAGATTCTAGTTGTTCTAGTGATAATGTTATCTTTTTTGTCTTATCTTCCTTAGATTTTTTGATGTGATATGAGTACCTTTATAGTTATGGATCTTTTAGATATTGTAGTTAGTATCGGGTACTTGACAGCACTCTACAACCGAAATTACGGCGTAGGCTGGACGTGGCCTACGTATTCGTACTCGTATATCCGAGTACGGGTCGTGACACATTTTTGTGGTGGCCCGTGCAGGCCAGTCTTTGCTATTAATACAAAGTCTTGGTAGTACTTGAGCTTATCTGTACTACTGCGAGCCTGCCCTAGGATTAAGATTGAGTCATGGAATATTTTAGGATTTTGGTACTCAGTCATATATTAGGTACTCTTGATAGATTCCAGGGATGACCCCTGGGAGTCTTATTTCAAAAGTTTTTCGAATATATTCCCACTTGCTTCCATTCGTCCTGATTTTGAAATATCTGTCCGTTATCAAACCCTATTCTTGCATTGGGATGTGTTCATGGACCCCAGAGGGAACTAGAATGTAGAAGTTGAACTTATATATCATCTAGGCTGAGAAAAGAATATGATTAGCCAATCTTATGTGAAGGTTAAGATTTGTTTTAGATTATATTCTAGGAATCTGACCTAGATAGTACCTTTGGGCCATCCCCTGAGAACCTCCCTCTAAACCCCACCTCGAAATCTGTTTTTTCTTGTTTCCATTTATTTATCCTTGATTCGTTGATGAAAATTTTGAATCTTGATGTTCGTTGTTGACTTTGATTTTGTTTCTAGATAAGTTTTTATGAATTGAGTTAAGATATATTCTGATAACATATTTGATGAGTACGATAAGAAGGGTAAACGTCTACTTTATTTATGGAGTTTAGAATTAATCGCAGCCATACAAGCTAGCATGACGAGGACATGGAGCCTGATTTTGGGTATACTATCCTAGTTATGGAATTTAGATTTTCTTGCAACCATACCGGTTGGCATGGTAAGGAATCTCGATAACATGATTATAGGTTGTATACCTTATTTATGGACTCTATCGTTTATTGCAGCTTTGCTTACTGGTGTGGCAGAAATTCTTGCAACATGATTTTGGATAGATGTGTATGGTTATCAGATCTTATCTTAAATTGATTCACTTCTATTAACCTATTGAGAAGAACAATTTCTACCATTATTTCTTGTGTTATCATTTTCCTTATCGTCTGACTATTTTCTCATCTTACCATTATTCCTTTGTCTTATTTATCTATGTCCTACTTACATCGATCAACTACCTCGTATCTACTTTTGTCATCTATACTCTGAAATCTTTTGAGCTCTTGTATATCTTTACCTTGGGAAAGTTGAGAAAGTATCGTAAATCATCTGGCTTGGAAGACGAATTTGTTATCAAGTGGTATCTTAGTAGGAATATGAGATGTTGGACCTTAGTATAGAATTTTGAGAGAAAGGTATGACTGAGATTGGAAATGAAACCAAAAGGTCGATATAATCAGTTTAGAAATAATTTACTAGAGAATTAGGAGGATGAATCACGTGGAAAGAACGTAGGAGGATTTCAAATGAGAAGGACAATAGGATGTACATTAATGGTTAGAACATTTATATTTCGTGGATATAGTTTAGAAACTGACGAGGATATCCGAGATCGAAATATTTTTGAATTTGGATAATTTTAGGTTATTGATTCACGAGATATTTCACATTAAGGTTATGATGCAAAAATAGAATTTAATAATGGCGAAGAAATTTTAACTATATGCGATGATGATACGAAATTGGACAAGACAAGTAAGAGGATAGGGAGCACAAGGATTTGGAGTTAAAAAATGGAGATTTTGTGGAAAAATTATTAATTAAGATGGATAATATTTGAAAGTGTACGTTGAAGAAAATATGAAGGTTGATTTTATAATGGAGAATAAGTTTTGTAAGGCCTAGTGGTATTAGATTTGAATAACACAAGGAGTGTGACTTGAACAAGTTCAATGATTTCATAAACTTGATTTAGGGATTTCGGATCCAATTTAGGACAAGGTGGAAGAATGTGGATTTGAAGATGATTAAGTGGATAGTGCTGAGATCTATGTTTTGGAATTTAGGAATTAGACCTATGGTAATCATGACAAGGTCCAATCTTCATGACATAAGTATAAATTTTGGTAGTAGTCATATAAGGGTTGATTTTCATATTTGGACTTGTGAGTTAAAGGTATGACTGACAAATGATGATCAGATAAACTTGATGGTATCAGAGAGAGATGATTAATTTGGTTTCCCTATGAAACCTTGTCTTTTGATTTCCCTATCAAAAGGGAATTTGACTTATTCCATATCTTAGAATCATCCTTTGCGTTTTCAATATCGTTGAATCCCAACTCTCTTGATCGCGATCAATCGACTTTGGTCATATCTCTGATCATATCCATATCCTGGATCGTACTCAATTGGATTAAATTCAATTATGACCTGGATTTCTATTATTAGATGCTCGTGTCCAGACTTCGATGACCTTGTTCTTTATCTTGCCTAAATCTTGTTTTGATGATCAACTTAAACTTAGATCGTATCGAGACTTAAATTTTAATCGTGATTGGATTTCAATGTTATACCACTCGTGCTTTAACTTTCGATTTAATTCTTACTAATGACTAAGTTCTATTCCAATAACGGTTAAGCTTCATACTATCCTTATCATACCGAAATTTTATGTTTGGTCATGCCTATGCTGCTATCATACTCTTCATCATATCTAATATTGTTGACCAAGGTTAGACTGACCGTATCTATGATCGTATTGAAATTCAATTTTGATCATGTTTGGATTTTAAACACTCGAGCCTAAACTCTTTTCGACCTTGATTTGATGTTCTGATTATATTTGAATTTCCTTGTGATTAGTCGTACCCAGATGACCTGGCATGACCAAGACGACTTTGAATCCCTTGATCGTAATTTTAACGATTATAACTATACATATTACCTTGCCTCAAAATCGTGCCTAAAATTTTTGACTTTCGATCACGACTAACTAGTGTGACTACGACATTGGTCATGTTAGAATTGAAAACTGATCATGTCTGAATAAATTTCTACCGTGCCTAAATGACTTGGGTTTCTTCCTAAATCGTGTTTATAAGACCTTAATTTCAAAATAATGATTTTATCGTCTTTCATAATTGAACTTGGATCTTGATTGTACTTATGCGACCTAGAGTCTGATTTTCCATCAAATCTAACTACCGATCGTTCTATAATCGAATTTTGTTCTCTGTTCGCTTCTCTTAGCCTTGATTCAGATCATGACTATACGACTTTGATTTTCATGATCATGATAATCTTAACCCACAAATCGTGCTAAAAATCTTGATCTCTAATCACGACTGTGTCGAAATAGATTTTTTATCGTACCTAAATTTTGATTCTCTAGTCACTCGTGCTCAGGTTTCATTCCTGATCATGACTAGGTTTGAAATTTTCATCGCTTTATTCTAAATCGTGCCTAAGTGGTTAGTCATTCCAAATATTTTGAACGCATCTGAGTTTTGATTTCACTCATGACTAGATGGTTAATCCTTAATCAATGTTTGTGCTAAACATCTGATTATTCCTAACAATGCCTAATCACATCATTTTTATTTATGATTGTACATATATATATAACCCTAAATCTTATTTCATCAAGCTGGATTATATTAATCGATGTTTTGGTCTGATTCTGATTTGATCGTAACCGAATGATTCCTAATTTTCCTAGTCGCGGCTTCGTACTGTGTGCCTGCAAAGCTGTGGCTTTAAATCTCAAATTATGCCAAACGTTGTTTTGGTCATGGTTAACTTTTCATCCTGATCGGGCCTGTGCGACTTTGGGGTTGATTTTCATCAAACCTAAGCGCTACAGATCACCCCGTACTCGAACTTCATTTATGTTTTTTCGATTCTCCTAGTCGTCACTAAGATCGTGCCCCTATGACTTAACTTACTTCTAAATCGTGCATATATAGTTTTGTTCATATCATGATTCTATCGTACCAAAATCACTAGTCGTGTCTAAATAATTTTGAATTGATTATCTTGATCGTGCAAAAACTCGTCTTTCTTTGATCGTGCCTAACATATTGCTTAAACCTTCTATCTTATTTTAACCCCACTACCAACCTTTAATTTCGAGGATAAAATTCTTATAAGGTAGGTAGGATGTAAGCCCCCTGAATTATAGGAATTTATTTTTAATTTTTCTAAAAGAATTATTTTCGATAATAATTCTTATTTGATTAGTTTTGATCATTAAATGCTCTTTTTCATGACTTTGATTTCTGGAGCGTCAGAGATGTCAGTCTCTGAAAACTCTCTTCATGAGTTTGTAGTAGACAAGATTATCTCCATTTTGATATATCATGTCCCACTCAAATTTGTTCCCTTGTACTCTGTTTGCATCGTGCAACTTTCGGGTCAATTTAGGCCAATTGATCATCTACCGTAAAACCTGATCAAACTTCCAATTTGATTTCGGGGTCCGACATCGGTCCAATCTGATCGACCCAATATGTGGTTCTGACCTGTTTTGAGCCTACTATCCACGTGCCACTTGCGTGCCACCCAATTGATCTCCCGTGTGCTCCTATTTCATCGATGATTATAAATGATTTAAATTTATAATTATAATCATCCCAAGCCCAAACTTGTCCAAACACTACTAAAATCTGTCAAATCAGCGACGTCGCAGGACGTCGCTAAGTAGAAAAAATACGTCGCTAATTTCAATTAGCGATGTATTTAGCAACGTTTGGACGTTGTCGTGATTAACCTAGTCGCTAAACAACACGACATCGCAATACGTCGCTATTGCGACGACACGTAGCGACGCATCCACGTCACTAATTCAGCGACTACCAGCGACGTAAAACGACTGCAGATACCGACGTCACCTAGCGACGTTTAGCGACTTTACATGCATTGATGCTGACCTGGCTTGAGAGCCAAATGGCGGCGTTCTGCGACGTTATTACGTCGCTATAGTACCGACACCTAGCGACGTTTAGCGACGTCGTACGTAGCGACGTTTAGTGACGATCAGCGACGGTACTCATCACAGTTAGTGACGTTCCGATACTTACTTAGCGACGTTACTTTCGTCGCTGGACGTCGCTGAACGTTTTGGAAAAAAATAAAAAAATACAGCATTTGTAGTAGCACCTACAGCATTTGCAGCAGCACCTACAGCATTTGCAGCAGATACACAAAGTATCAAACAACACAGATACACAATCGCGAACACAAATGCGTATCAAACAACGACGATGTGTATCACGAACACAAAGTATCAAACAACACAGATACACAATCATGAACACATTTGAAACACAATCTCATCAATCAACACAGATATATAAAAAATTGTAACAACAATATCAAACATAATGCTCCACATAAGAATAATGTATGTATAAACACATAAAAGACCCAACAATGGGCCATCACACAACAATATATATATATATATATATATATATATATATATATATATATATATATATATATATATATATATATATATATATATATCGACTATGGCTGATCAGGAGGAGCATCACCGCTCCTGGAAAGAAGGTAAGCATACTGCTCCGATGTAAGAACCACCGACGACGATGAAGGAGGAGGCAATACAACCGCTGTAGAAGGAGACAGTGTAACCGCTGGAGAAGGAGGCAGTGTAACCGCTGGAGATGGGTGCATCCGCGTCTCCTCTAGGGCTAGAAGGCTGGCGCTGCAATGCTCCATGCAAGCCGCTATCCTAGTAACGGTGTCGTGAATGGACTCCTGCGTCCCTTGTACGTCCCTTATGGTGCGCTCGAGCTCGTCAAAGTGTACGGTGACCGACGTAGCGTCCCCTTGCGCCTGAGACCATGGCTGCTCAGAAATCCTCCTCAGCATATCGTCGTACAGCTCAGCAATCTGGCGGGCAATGGTACTCTCGACTCGGGACGACTTGGCCTGTGACGGCTGTGAATGCGCACTGGCAGAGGGAGCCTGGATGCCTGCGTCACAATAAATGCGCAGTAGGACCCCGTACCGTAGTACGTACCTCTATGAAGACCACCAACGGCGGTCTTCCAGAGCTCGTTCTCCGACTGAGGCGGAGAGGGCTGCGATGTACCAACTGTTAGGGTTATATACTAAAAGCATCACTTTTTTAGTAACCTTATTTCCTTAAATTTTGAATGAGAATCATATAGACAAATATTTGCATATTGTATTTGTTGCAAGTGTTAATGCAAATGTCTGATATTCTATATTGTAGATAATATGGTGTGTGGTATCACACAGAAGATCATATTATCAGTTCCCTATGGAGTATATAAATAGTTCACAACCTAGATGGACTTGGATAATCTATTGGAAAGGTTGTAGTGTAATCTGGTATTAGTCTATCTTGACTATAGGTTTACACTAGTACACTTTGTGTGTATTGAACAGGACCACTTGAGGTTGTTCTCTTTGTACTGACTAAATAAGAGAACAAACACCTCTGTTATTATTGATGCTTGTGCTCTTAACCCGGATATAATAACTGATATGTATATGCAGTGTGCATTATTTTGACTCATAAAAGAGTGAGATTCATTATAGATCAACAACCTTTATGAATTGGGTAATAACATTGTATGTATGATGGGCTGTTGATTATAAATGGAATCCATGTCCCGATACATCGGGTTGATGATGTCCCCTTAAGGAGCTCATAAGGATTGTCATGTAAACCCTGCAGGTGGATTATATCCGACATGACAAATAAAGTTGAGCGGTACTACTTAAGGATAAAAGATGTCGAATCAATATAGTTGTCAGTAACTTAATTTGATCGACGGACATACGATATCTTAACATGGGGAGCCAAACGAGCATATAATAAAAGGAGCCCACAAACATAATTTGGGATTAGGGAGGTAGTGCAACAATAGCTCATTAGCGGACCGAGCTATTGTTAATGGGCCTGGATTGTGTGTTCGGGCTGAACACGGGATATCCAGATCCGTTAGGAGGCCTAACCTTAATTTCTCCTTATGGTCCCTGCCGTAGCCTATATATATCCTCTATTCTCTGGCCGCCATATTACTGATTAGAAATCTGAAACTTTTTCTAAATTCGTAATTCACGTAAGAAGAGAAAGAGAGGGCTGCCAAGGAGAAGAAAAGGTTGGGAGATCGTCGCCCACACGACGTCTAACTCGAGGAAGGAATACGTACAGAAGATCTTGGGGTCGTCCGCTCGAGATTGCCAGGAACTACTTGTCTTCTTTCCGTCGCAGGTATAATTCGTGAACCCTAGTTTCCGCCTATAAGGGTTAGAACACGTTTTAGATCTGTTTAACTTTCTATCGATCAATACGCACACCAAATGAAGGGTCCTGGGAATCCCCAGTTCCATCAACCACTCCCTCTGCCGGTGCACTAGCACTCGCACGCTCACGTAGCCTAACAAACTCGTCCTAGAAATCATTGTGCATCTCTATAAATCAGTACTTACCTAAATTAGACTAATAAACGTCTAAAGTATTTAATTATTATTAACTATATGGTTATCTGTATATTCTTCAAGTTGTGTTAAAAATTAACGAAATCTAAATTAGTACTTACATAGCTCTGAGTAGCCCGGTCGTCGATGAGCTTTCCGTCCTTCCGATGGGTGGCCAGGAAGACGGTCACCATGTTTGCGTCCTCACCCCTCTATACCTGCATGTCTGTTATATTTTATTCTTTAGTAAAATAGAAAATTATATACTCCTACTATCAATAAAATCTTATATATTACAATAAATAACATACCAGACGACAAAAATGCTCTGTCATAGGAATCGATCTACCGTACCACTTTTCGGCCCTCGTCCTAGCCGCCTTCGCCTTCTCCGACCGCTCTCTGTACCGGGGCTCCTCAAATCGAGCCCTCATCGTGGTCCACTGGTCAGGCGTGATCCAACCAGCAATCGGTTATTCGGAGCACTGACGAGCTTTCTGATCGTCAATTGCATCACGAATCAACTTGGCGGCGACGGCAGGAAACTGCCTCTCAATCTGCTCGGCCCGGTATGGTGGATAAAAATAAGTCCTCTACAAGAATTACAAATTAAAATAATAAGTTCTAAAAAATGTTTAAAATTATATTAATCATACTAAATTAACTATCTTTAGTTACCTTGAAGTGGGCAAACCAGAATGCATTCCTCTCTTCCGAGGCATCCGAGTAGTTGATCCATGGACCCCCATAGTTGGACCTTAGAAAGGAGCCCAACGCTCTCTGTACCGACGAGGGACTATATCTGTATACAACGATAACCAATGTATTAATGAATATATATATATATTATATATATATATATATATTATATATATATATTCATTTAACTTACTTCGTAGGACCGTCGGCCCAAATCTCCATCCTCGTCTCGTCCTGAGATGCGCATGGAGGGTCGCTCTGGTATGGATCCACCCGGGCGGGAGTAGAAACTACCTCCTCCACCTGCTCTCCACCTGCCATGCTGCTGTCAGCGGTAGGAAGGCTAGGGGAAGGAGTATGATCAGCAAGCCTGGAACTGCTCGTCGCAGGTGTACTGCCACCCGGACCTGCGATCGTATGGTACAATGGAGTGTTCGGGTAAGACGATGGTCCGGAGCCATCCTCTGGTAACGGATCTCTCTGTCCACCTAAGGACACGGCTCGTCCTGACCTATCTCCGCGTCGTGCTGAGGTGCCTCCGCGTCGTCCTGCCATGCTGATAATAACATATGATTAAAAATATAAATAAATACAATGACAGTTTAGAAATATCTGCATACATTGGAGTTCATAATTTAAGTTTTCAAAAATCTAAATACTAATAGAAATGATCATAGTTCATAATTTTAGATTACAGAAATATGAATACATTAAAATCACAGTTTCTCAATCATCCTCAGAAAATTCATCTTCTTCGTTTGCCTCCTCCTCCTCTTCCTCATCCTCTTCCTCTTCCTCCTCATCATCACTAGCATCTCCTTCGTTTTCCCCTTCGGATACTTGTACCTTTTCTATACAAGTAGATATTGAATGGGTAACTTCTGCTGAGTCGACATCAACTGTATTTGGTTCAAGAGGCAGCTCGTCCTCCTGATAAGCCACTTCGTCGATGTCGTAGGTATTTCTGGCTTTAGTCTTGCATACTGCCCACAAGTCATACCTCGTTGTTCCCCGTCTAGGATATGTTGTAAAATATACGAGTTGAGCTTGACTTGCTAGGATAAATGGTTCATATCCTTGGTATCGACAACGGTAGTTAATATCCACAAGACCATGCTTGTCAATTTTCCATCCTTGATCTTGTATGGGATCGAACCAATCAACTTTGAACAACACGATCTTGGCAGGCTCTATGCCATAGTTGTACATCAATTCTACGATCTCCCATAAGACACCATAGAAATAATTGCCTGGAGTGACAGCTTTGTAGTTTGTAGATTTGATACACAAGCAACTATTTTTTGTGGAATTAAGATCCAGGAAGCTATCTCTGATGGGAGCATTTGTTGACTTGAACATAAACCCATTCACGCAATAACTTGGCCGTATTTTAACGGCATAAATTGGTCCCTTAGCAAGATTTCTAATAGATTCATTCTCAAGGATGACGTCCGGATGATCGACAAGATACAAAATTAAGTTCAATGTTAAGTTATTTCTTGTGCAGTTGTGAATGGAGGAAGATTCTAACTAGCTTCTTACGTACATATGCAGTCAACCAAGACGGGAAATGAAGTCTTATTTCTTTTTCTACTTCTTCATCTGCAATGTATGGTCTACTTGACCTCACCTCATCAATAAATTTGCTGAAAACCAATAAATATCGGGATATACTCGTTAAATTATAATAACGTAATCAACAAATAAATGACTTGAACGTTAAAGATTTTCACTTACCACTCTAGCTTTTCCACTTCATCCTCCTCGCAATTGAGTAATATATATAACTGGGCAGCCTTTAGTTCCTCATCATTCAAATATCTCTTTTTCAGTTTTCCAGAAGGCTTTCCAAGAGCATTGAAGACTTTCAATAATGCATCATTATATTCTATATCTCCATCGTCGTTCCTCGAAGCTCTTGTTCTATTTGTAGCAATATGAGGCTTGAAATACATTGAACAAAAGTTTGTAATCTCCTCAAAGACATAGGCTTCACAAATAGAACCCTCGACCCGTACCTTATTTTTCACCTTCCTCTTCAGGTGGTTTAGATGGCGCTTGAATGGGTACATCCATCGATAACCGACGGGCCCACCAACACATGCCTCATATGAAAGATGAATTGGCAAATGCTCCATAGAGTCGAAGAATCCAGGAGGGAACACCCTCTCAAGCTTACACAATGTTACTACAATGTCCTTCTCCTGCTTTTCAAGCCGATCGACGAGCAACTTGGTAGAACAAAGATCTCTGAAGAATATGCTAAGCTCTGTCAGTGAATCCCAAACGACCTGAGGTAAGAATTCCCGAAATACAATCGGGATTAACCTCTCCATAAAAATGTGACAGTCATGGCTCTTCATACCCTGTAGTTTGTTCTCCTTCGAGTCAACACATCTTCTCAAATTTGATACGTACCCGTCTGGAAATTTTAGGCCCTGGATCCACCTACAAAGTTTACCTTTGTCCTCCTTGTTTAGTGAGAAAATGGCCCTGGACTGCTTATACTTCCCACTGCCTTCCTTTATCAAATGCAACTCTGGACGTCTGCATATTTCTTCTAAGTCCAACCTGGCCTTGGGATTGTCTTTCGTCTTCCCCTTTACGTCCATCACAGTATTTATTATATTATCAAATACATTCTTCTGATATGCATGACATCCAGGTTATGTCTGAGCAGATGGTCACTCCAATATGGTAGGTCCCAGAATATACTCCTCTTCGTCCAGTTGTGAGCGCGGCCAAAGCCATCACACTTGTACCCCGCTGTAGGCTCTTCAATAGCACTTGGCAATTCTTTAACTTCCTCCCATATCGTGTTCCCGGACCACCGTGGCGGTGGACTGGACTTCTCTACCACGCCAGCACGAAAAGCATTTCTGTTCCTCCGGTATGGATGATCCTTTGGCAGGAACTGTCGATGACAATCAAAGAAGCACGGTTTTCCTCCGTGTTTCAAACGGAAAGCCTTAGTGCGATCCATGCAATACGGACATGCGAGACGACCATGGGTGCTCCAACCAGATAACATTCCATAGGCCAGAAAATCATTGATGGTCCACATTAGTGCGGCCCTCATCTGAAAGTTCTACTTTCTGGAAACATCATATGTGGTTGTACCTACTTCCCACAACTGATTCAGCTCATCTACTAAGGGATGTAAGTACACATCGATGTTCCTCTTCAGGTTCTTCGGACCTGGAATAATAATAGTTAGGAACATGTAAGGAGTCTTCATACACATCCAAGGCGACAAGTTGTACGGAGTAACAATCACAGGCCAACAAGAATATTGTGAGCCCGAAAGTCCAAATGGGGTAAAACCGTCGGAGGAAAGCCCCAATCTGATATTACGCGGCTCCGAAGCAAAATCATGATACACTCAATCAAAGTGCTTCCATGCTTCCCCGTTTGATGGATGATCCAGTACTCCATCTACTTGTTCCCGCTTGTGCCAACTCATATTATCAGCTGTCTCCTTTGCCATAAACAACCTCTGTAACCGCGGCGTCAAAGGCAAATAGTGTATCGAATCTGTTGGCTTGCGTGCACCAGAAGTCCTTGTTGTACTAGTTGCCTTGAAGCGATCGACACGATAAAATCTGCAAGCATCTTCATCCTTGTCGTCCTTATAGTACAACATGCATCCGTTGCGACATGCATCAATTTTTTCATACCCCATCCAGAGCGATCTCACCATTCTCTTGGATCGGCAGAAGTCTTTAGGTAACTTGCCACCCTCCGGCAATATATCTTCAATTAACTCTAGGATTCGGTTGTAGCATTCTTAAGACATGTTAAAATCTGATTTTATGCTCAACAATCTTGTAATCACCTCCAACGGTGAATGGTCATCGCAATCAGGATATAAAGGAGTCCTTGTATTCTCCAGCAACTCCATGAACTTTGCAGCATCGGCATTCGGTGCCTCCTCAGCTGCATATTGATTGTTCGGATCGAAACTAGGTCCTGCAGCATCGAAAACCATGTTTGTCCACCCTTGGTCGTAATCAGCCTGCTCGTGGACATCTACATAAGGCTCCACATAAGGCTCCGGCTCGGAGGCTAAAGGCACAAGTTCTCCGTGTGCGGTCCATTGATAATAATTTGGCATGAAATCCCTCGAATATAAATGATATGTCACATCCACTTCCGAATGATATTTCAAGTTGCAACATCTCACACATGGACACTTAATTTTTATACGGTCCATGTACTGAGGGAACGCCTTAGCAAACTGTAGGAACTGTTGCACACCCTGTATAAATTTATCCCGCATACCGTACATGTCATCAGGATGACGATTGTACATTCACAAACGGTTCTGCAGATAGTAATTCATATCCATTTTAAGATAATTCTGCAAAGATTGACACCGATAATAATTCATCAGGATGGCGAATGTACATCCATAAACGGTTCTGCAGATAGTAATTCATATCCATTTTAAGATAATTACTGCAGAAAGTAAAGACCGACATGAACTGATGCACGAAATTGACGATTGTACGACCACAAGTTTTATGTTCTTCAACGATATATTTCACATGCATAATTGCTAAGTATGGGGACAAATGGCTCAGAACACAACCCAAAATTCATTCTAGCATACATTAGTTTGAATCATCTATGTTCTGTACATATGGTGTAGTATATGTTCTTATCGAATCTAGTATCTAAAGGATGTAACAGAATCAAGATGAACCCACATAATGTAATACAAAGACATTATCTACTACTAAAAGATGTAGTGATAGGTTGTCGTATCATCATTGCCGAGTGATGGGGGTCGGAGGACAGTTAACTTTATCTACGGCTACATAGTTTCTGCCTCGCCAGTCGAATGGCTGCAGGGATTATGTCCTGATCACGATGTTATACCATAGATTAATACAAATTCCAGCAAATGTCATACATAGATTTCTGTCTCGCCAGTCGAATGGCAGATAAAAAGGTTATATTCAATTTTTTGTCAAGTGTGAGAACAGATGGCTCAGAACACAATCCAAAATTCATTCTAGCATACATTAGTGTGCATCATCTATGTTATGTACATATGGTGTAGTATATGTTCTTATCGAATATAGTATCTGAAGGATGTAACAGAATCAATAAGATGAACACACAAAATGTAATACTAAGACATTATCTACTACTAAAAGATGTAGTGATAGATTGTCGTATCATCATTGCCGAGGGATGGGGGTCTGAGGACAGTCAACTTTATCTACGGCTACATAGTTTCTGCCTCGCCAGTCGAATGGCTGCAGGGACTATGTCATGATCACAATGTCGTACCGTAGATTAATGCAAAGTCCTTATAGCAAATATCGTACATAGATTTCTACCTCGCCAGTCGAATGGCTGTAGGGACAGTGTCTGACTTGGTGTATCTCACCATTTTCCCAAAATGCCTGACATTCAAACTCAGAAAATAGTTGCTAACTGATATCACTGTTCAAATAAGCCTATTCTCAGGTAAATCCTTATTCCAATATCATTTCCCAATAGAAATTCATCTAAGTCCATATCAATAGATAAATTTCTTGTGGGTATCATGAACTAGCCAAGCCATCATACCTAGGTATCCAGTCTCTCATACAGGACCTACCTATCTACCTTTAACATTAAATTATACAAATCAAACTAGTCTTAAACACTGGTACCAACTGCCTGAACATGACAGTCCCTAATTTGTACTAGATTTATCCTACCTCTGAGTTTTACACATATTAAAAAGGAAGGCATTTACTGTTAACAAGATAACCTGTCATGAATTGACCAACATGCAGACTTAGATTTAGGATTTAAAATATGATATTCAGGTCAACTTAATTCAGTCGAATGGTACTGAACATAAAGTCTAATTAAGACTTTCAACTAAGCAGACAGCCTGGACTGCTGTTCAGAACTTGGCAGGCAAAATCCTATGCCATCTGATGACAAACCTATACACACCCTTGCCCAAACCATTTGTTTCAGTAGGTAAAACATTCTAGGTTACTCAAGTAACATGTCGTGTAATATTTGGTGTCAACATCATTCCTTGTTAATTGTAACATGCATACTATCATATCCTAACTCTGCCAAAGCCTGACCAACATACCCTACACTAATCATTCCATATTTCAGTAATGTCAGTGAGCTAAATCATACTCAACTGTCGAGAATACTTAGGAGAAAACTCATTCACAGGATTAGTATCCATCCTTCGTGACATAGCTAAAATTTTATAGGGCTCGATAATAATTATTAGTCAATTTATTCATCATTTCAAAACCCTGAAAATGCCCAAAAAACTCCCAGTATCATTAAATAGGGCCCGAACCCTAAATTGAAATTCGAATCCAAGCAAAACATTAACTTGACAGTTGATATGCCCAAAAAACTACCAATATCAGTATATAGGTGTCACACTGTGAGTCTCGTGTCCACACAGTGGGACACGACGTATCCAAACCAACAAAATAGGTGTCAGATGAATAGAAGCGAGTCCACGCTCTCGTGTCCTCCGCAGCGAGTCCACTGTGAGTCTCGTGTCCCCCGCAGCGAGTCTACGCTCTCGTGGACACGAACTAGAAGCGAGAGAGAGAGTTAGAAGATGAGGAGAAACTGGGAAGCGGGGACAGGAGAGAGTTACCTGAGGAGGCGCTACCTGAGGAAGGAGGAGGAGAAGAAGAATGAGGAGGCCGGAGGAGGGAGATCGTCGGAGGAGCGCCGCGGAGGAGGAGCCCGGAGGAGGAAAATCGCCGGAGGAGCGCCGCGGATGAGGAGCACGCAAAAAATTGGGGGAGGAAATTTATGAATGATCGAAAAGGAAACCCTCGCAGCCTATATGAAACATTTAGCGACGTCCGAAAAGGACGTCGCTAAACGTCGCTGATATTTAATAAACGGCGATGTCGCTTAAATTGCGTCGCTACACGTCGCTACATCAGCGACGTGTACCGATGAACTTGCGACACAGATTCCCATTTAATAAATTATAGTCGCTAGACGTCGCTATAAGTCGCTGTTGGCGACCAACAGCGACGTCTTAGTTAAACATCGCTAACCCCCAATAATTAGCGACGTTCTATCTTGGAGTCGCTAAATACATCGCTGATATGACTTATTTTGGTAGTAAAACTTGACCCAACGCCCAACCAAATTTTATATGACCCCTCACATGACTACCCATGCACCCCACTAATGTATCACTCCTTCTTCCTACACAAAAATATCTCTCTTTCTCTCTCTACTTTATAAAATATCCCCTTCTCTCTCTCTTTCTAATAAATAATTTATATATATATATACAACTCTCTCTCTCTCTCATCACTCACACACACAACCCCCCCATCACCATCACAACAACACCCCCCACCAGCAGCCAACATCATCCCCCCACTTATTTTTTTCTTCTTCTCCTTCATCATCACCACCTCTCCCAAAACCCCCATGGCCGAACCCCTCCTCTTCTTCTTCTTCTTCACATCATCTTCTCTACCTCATCATTCTCTCCACCATCATCATCAATACCATAGCCATCCCTATTTCTTCTTCCTCTCCTCCTCCTCCCTGGCTTGTACGCGACGCCCTGACCACCGCAAGCCACCGCCGGCGACGGCCGCACGCGTGCGTCGGACAGCAGCAGTAGCTAGCTGTAACAGCAGCAGCAGTAACAACAGTGCAAGGCACCAGTAACAGCCGCGCCACCGCATGCCGCCGTCACCACCGCTGTGCGCCGCGGCCGCGCCGTCGCCGCGCCGCCGCCGCCGTGCCACGCCGCTGCCGCCGCCGCCGTGCCGACGTGCCATGCCGCCGCCGCCGCCGCCGCCGCCACCGCCGCCGCGCCGCCGCCGCCGCGGTCGCCGCGCCGCCGCCGCCGCCGCCGCGGTCGCCGCGCCGCCGCCGCCGCCGCCGCGGTCGCCGCGCCGCCGCCGCCGCCGCCTCGCCGCCGCCGCCGCGCCGCCGCCGCCGCACCGCCGCCGCTGCGCCGCCGCCGCCGCCGCCGCCGCACCGCCGCCGCCGCGTAGGCGGACCCCCTGATCCGGCGAGCCTCCCCGACGTGCGCCTTCATCCCCGACGCGTATCCGAGTTGATTCGTGCATTTGGCACGAGATCCCGCCGTGACGCGCGCGGGATCGGATTCAGAATCGCGTTTCGGGATAGCAATTTACGCACATTTTTCAAAAAATTTGACCTGTTGGATCGACGAACTCTTTGTTCCGTCATAATCTTGGTATATCCCTCTTCACTCCCCTGAAATTTCAACTGTTAACTCCGTCGTTTGATATGTCAAAATCGGTCGCCAAGTTGACACTTTTAAATTGTACTATTTTTGGACAGTTTTCTGGAGCCAACTTCGTCGACTCGTATCTCCTCCATCGTAGCTCCGTTTGGCGTGCCACTGGTTCCTATGCGTAGCTGGTATAACCCTCTTCTAAGTTTCATTTTATTGTGAGGTTGTTTGATTTGTTGAATTTGACGTCAAAGTTGGCCGTCCGAATTCGTAATTTCTAACTTGTAAAATCCCAATTTCGAACTCGGGACTTCGTATTAAATTTCTGACACTACCAATAGACTCATGGCATCGTTCTGACATAATTTTATATAAAGTTTGTTAGATTTGGAGGATGTGGGCCCCGACACGTATTTCGGTGCAAGGCGGGCCCCACAGTCCGGGTCAGCGGGCCATTTGGAAATCGGCTCATCGGGATCCAATTCCAGATATACTGTTGAGTTTTTATTGTCATTTTGGATTCGTGGACACATATTTTGCTAGATTTTGAGGACTTTTATCCTGACACATTTTTTGGTGCAAAGTGGGTCCAACACGGACAGCGTTTTGACCCGAAATTATCTTTTTGCCCTTCTGTCCAAATTGGACTTATGGGTAGGCTATTCTAGCTATTTTGACCATTTTGGACACGTTAGTGATGTTTGTTTCATCATTCGACAACATCTGTAGACTTTCTCCCTTATCTATCACCATTTGTTATAATCCTTCTCTTTTTGGTTCGTATTTTGAGATCCGTGCATTAAAATTGAGATCCGTCGATTCTAGTGATTTCATATCACTGAAATTGACTAGTTGTCTATGTGGATGATTATAGAGACTAGCTTTGACATAGTTTAACCTAGAGTGACCTAGGAGTTGACCAGTTGACCAAAGTCAACTGTAAGTCAACCTTTGACCAAGTTTGACTGAGTTTGACCTAGAATAGGCCTAGAAGTATAGAATTAATGTATATATATATATAAAATATATATATATATATATATATATATATATATATATTGTTTACTCTAGAACACTAAGTAACCCTATAAATTTATGTTAGGTCTTTGTGACGTCGATTCAGGCATAGGCCCTCACTTATTGCTTAGGACAGCAGGTGAATACATTCTCTGATAGTTTTCATTGTCTTGATATATACTATATCCGATTCAGTTGTAGTATTTTACTTGATCCTCGACACGATGGTACACTGACTAGTATACGTCAGATCCTGTCATGAGATATCATTCCTGGGTTACCATGGTATATTGGTACATTATTTGATCTTGTTTTCTTGTACTTGTATAGACGCCGATTCCTAAGGGAATTTACTACCCTCTTAGAGAATCTCGTATCATGACGTGACATGTCCGGATCTATTATACTACTCGGGGATGGGGAATTATTAGAGGTTATGTGATCATACCCCACTGGTTATTACTTGCATCATATCTTTACCCTCGCCTCACGTAGGGTAAAGCCTGACCTGATACTACTTGCACCATAGCTTTTCATTTTGGCCGGCCTGATCTTCAGGTTTACCTGCGCTTGTTCTTGCACCATAGCCGGTCAAATGAAAGAGCCTGATCTTGATCCAAGCCGATCACATAATGCTCTAATATCTCAAGGCACTGTTTATATTTATATTATACATCAGATATTACTGTACTTTTCTATATGCCAGTATTTCATACCCTGATATGATATCCAGTTTTACATATCTTGTTTATATTCCAGTCTTGATATTTTATCTTGTATTTCATTATAATTGTCTCTTATAGAATTTGTTAATTCACATGGAACTGCTGTTAGTTTATGTACTCGTTCCCATCCTAACTGGATACATTGACAATATTTTTAGGAGTTGTCATGCCCTTATTATTGGACTACAGGATGTTGCTAGCTGAGGCGGTTCTCGATATTCTTTCACCGTGAGTTGTCTTCCAGGAGTGCTAGGCCTGGTGGTTATTAAGTTTTGTTATTATTTTTCTTCCGTTTTATTCTTGTCTCATATGATCCTTTGTAGATTCAAGTTGTTCTAGTGATATTGTTATCTTTTTTGTCTTATCTTCTTTAGCTTTTGTGATGTGATATGAGTACCTTTATAGTTATGGATCTTTTAGATATTGTAGTTAGTATCGGGTACTTGACAACGCTCCACCGCTATACTGTAGCATAGGCCGGGCGTGGCCCACGTATTTGTACCCGTATATCCGGGTACGGGTTGTGACACACGATCCCGCCCCCTCCTGTCCAGGCGACGCCCCCTCCTACCTAGGCGACGCCCTCCTCCTGCCCGGCGAACACCCGCGACCCCTCCCCTCCGCCCAGGCGACCATCCCTCCCACCCAGGCGACCCCACGCGACACCCCCTTTCCCGCCCACACGACCCTCCGGCCCCGTCGAACGCAGCCCCCCTTCTCGTCGCCGCTACACCAATGTCGCACATGCCTTGCTAATGGCGACAGTTGTAGTGCCCTGTCCCTATATCGTGTCCTATTTTCGTCTACGTGGTGCGCGAGAAAGGAACACTGTCGCTACCGATTCAGTCGGAACCGATAGATCAGGATCGATTAAATTGGTCGAACGGGAACGATTGAATTAACATAATTTTCTCGTTATGGAAATGCTTCTTCAGAATAAAATCCCATATTCAGTGGGTTGCGCCTCGAGAATAGACTCTGCAGCTGAGTCGGGAGAGACCTCCCGTTGGTCTGTTTTTTATGCCTCACTTGCTTTTTGGCTTTAGTTTTCGTGAATGCATTTTCGTGAATATTTTCTATAGTTTTTTTGCTTACGTTTTCGAACTTCACATTCGTATCGAACTCCTTGAATGGGACAGTGTTCTAATCAGTTGCTTGTGCGATTTCAGTTGATTGCATAGGCGACGTCTAAGCACGGACAACCAGTCCCTTGCCTCAAGTAAGACTAAGGTGAGTGGCTGACCTCTTTCCCCTCGACCCTCTGGTTTCAAATCAAACATGAAACACAAAATGCATTCTTGTATTCATAGTGTAGAATCAATAAATTGTGCCACGATTCTTCACAAAACACTTGCTATAGAACTGTTATACATTAAACTGATGCATGCTGTCTTATGCCACATTTACTTAGTCCTATGCAAAATAAAGATTGAATCGATTAACGAGTATCGCAACAATAAGGCTAAGTGCATAAAATGGGCTAAGTTTCAAATAAGAATATTACGGTCATTGGACAACTTGTACACAAGGTGTAGTTTCCTCGAATGGTTACCTAGGCCAAGGAATCGATTCGGCCCAAAAGGAACGAGTATAGCAAGTGCCAGCAGGACTGGCACGGGTGATTCGGGAACTTTCGAGTAGGGCTCGCTACCCGTCGCGAAAGGGTCACCGTCTAACCCAGCTATAGTTCATGATGGCTTGACAATGCCAGTGACCTTCACACCCCCTTTCATTGTTTGAACTAATACTTATGACACGAATGAATTTTACTACTAAAATCTACTATGTTAGCAACGTAATTTAGCAACGTTAGTAAAAACTTCGTTAATTCTTGCAATTTAGCGACGTTTACATTAAACATCGCTAATAGTCGCTATTAGCGACGAAAATAGTGATGTGCCAGCGACGTATATTAATTAAATGAGCTTTTCGTCGCTAAACGTCACCATTACGTCGCTAATAGTGACGAATTTAGCGAAATTACTCACTACATCGATAAATTTTAATTAAAATTCCCTCCCGATTCATTTCCTCCATTTTTACTCTCTTTCCTCACTTTCCCCTCCGGCGCTGCGGCGGACTCTCCTTCCTCTCTAGTACGTCACTCCCCCCTCTTTCTCTCTATATTTTGGTTATGGGGGGGCGGTACGGGTGGCTCGGGGTGAGGGACAGGGGGGTGCGGGTGGTTGGGGGTGGGGGGGCTGGGGGTGGATGGGCAGGGGAGGATGCGGGTGGTTAGATGGTGAGTAGGGGGTGGGGCATGGGGTGAGGAGGGGGGGCTGGGGGGAGGGTTAGGGTTCGGGTTAGGGTTAGGGGTGGTGGGAGGAGGGGCAGGGGGTGAGGGAGGCTGGGGGAGGGTTCGGCTTAGAGTTAGGGGTGGTGGAGGGGAGGGGCAGGGGGAGTGGGGCTGCGGAGGGGAGGGAGGGCTGGGAGGGGGTTCGGGTTAGGGTTGGGGGGGCTGGGGAGGGGAGAAAAGGAGGGGCAGGGGGATAGGGTGGCTGGGGAAGGAAGGGGAGGGGGGCTTGGGGGGTTTTGGGTAAGGGTTAGGGGGTGGGGGGGGGAGGGACAGGGGTGTTGGGGGGGTGTGTGGGGGGGGGGGGGGGCTAGGGAGGGGAGGTTACTGTTGCTTTCAAGTTTTTTTCTTTCCTAAAGTTTTTTTCCTCAGCGTAAAATGAGCAAGCATTGTGCATATAAAATCCATGTTACATGTGCAACCATTGAACTTAATTATTTAAATAAACATGATGCTGGAATTTTATTAAATTAATTGCAGTAGGTTTTGACAATTATGTGTCGTGTTTAGGAAAGTTATATAGGACGGTGTCATCTTATGAATAATCTACCATTCTATTTCTATCAAACGAAGTATCATTTTGTTTTCCATCAAATTTTTGTATTTGAATACCAATATAAATAGTTTTGGATTTTTCCCCCTCAAGTATACCATATTTTTAGTTAGATACCATAAATTCTAGTAATTGCTTAGTAAGTCTTTTGAATCCCTAACAATATGGGTTAAGAGTCCTACACATTTATTCCTGTCTACCGATTTTGCAGTGGAAAGAACTCCACATCAATCTTAATCGTTTATAAAGATTCGATTGCTTTGTATATTAAAAAAATCTAAGAAAGTTGTGCAGTGTATTAATGTTAGTGTTAGACACATCCCGAAAACTCCAAAATACATTAAAACGCACCAAAGTAGATGATTTCTCCGTATTACCAGATCACTACGACGCTGTGTCGTATATGTGTTCGTATCCAGGTCATTAGCATTTTTTTCCATGGTTCAGATATGGAACCTAAGAAAGTTCCACAAAAGGATTGATAAACTTCACAATTGATACGGTTGTATGGAACCAATAACAGTGCATAACATATGTACAAACATTGCAATAGACTAAAGCTGGGATTTAAAAAAAAACAGACACTGCAATAGACCAAACACAACCAACCAATATAAATAGTTTTTGAGGAATACCAATATAACATCTTCCGTTTATGAATGAATCCATATTGTGTGCACAACATGAGCTTGAGTTATGGTATTAGTATCCAGTTACTTACTAGTTACTAATTATTTCAGAATTTCCTCGATCGATACTTTTGAGAAACAATTAACAGATAATATACATCCAACAAGAATTATTCACAGTTTTGAATAAGAATATGACATAGATTCTTGAGGTATGGACCACTATTGTGTTTATTTTCACCTTTGATAAGCACTATCTTCCCTTACTCATGGGATGATACCAATTCAGTAATATGTCTTTCATAAACATATAATTTTCATAAACGTATTATACACAACATGAATATACTCTTGTGCACCTCACTAATATGCGTGCTTGGAATGAGTTAATCAAGAGATTGGGTAGAAAATAGACAATTGATAAGATAGAATTAGAAAGGTAAGAAATGACCAATTATTTGGAAGCAAGTCATGATTAGAGTTGTTGATATTGTGAAATGTTTTGCTGTTCATAATTTAGCCTTTCATGGATCTAATAATATGGCTACTAGTAGAGGAGTATGGCTACTAGTGTGTAGAGGAGTATGTCTACTAGTGTATCCTAGTGTAGAGGAGTATGTAGAGGAGTGTGACTACTAGTGTATCCTATCAAGAGTGTATAGAACTAGTTCAAAGTAGTGGGATCGATATCGCGGGCTATTCCTATGTAGAGGAGTATGTCACGTACGGTATCGGTATTGTGATATAGAACTAGTTCAGAGTAGCGGTATCGGTATCGCGGACTATTACTGTGTAGAACTAGTTCAGAGTATCGGTATCGGTATCGCGGACTATTATTGTTGTTATTAGTTGTTATTTAATTACACTCTAAAATTCTTACATGTCTATTGAATTAAAGTCTGGCTCTTTTGATTTGGTTGGCACAATTATTTATGAGATACAATATCCACCTCCTCGACCGTATGTACTTAGTATTGACCGATGAATTAGTATCGGTCTATCGGTTTGGTATAGGCCGTATCGGATTGGTATTGGCCTTAGCCAATTGGTATATGCCATATCCGATAGGTATCAGCCATATCGGAAATGTATCGGCCGTATACAGGATTGGTATTGGCCTTAGCGAATTGGTATAGGCCATATCCAATATGTATCGGCCGTATCGAAAACGTATCGGCCGTATCGGATTAGTATGATGGAAAGTTTAGTAACAACTGTACTTGGATTTCTCTCTTCTCGAACTAGAATACCATTGCAAGAGAGTCACGAGAGGGTAAAAAATCTCCTAAATAATGATGTTTACTGGATTGATTGGCCAGTTAGATCTCCTGCAATTGGTCATTCACTCTCGTAAACCTCAATAATATTTAAGAAATATTATTGATGTTTACGAGAGTGATTTGCCAGTTACAGGTGATTTAACTGGCCAATCACTCTCATAAACATCAATATTTAGGAGATTTTTTACTCTCTCATGACTCTCTTGCAATGGTATTCTCGCTCGAGAAGAGAGAAATCCAAGTATAGTTGTTACTAAACCTTCCAATTTGCTAAGGCCGATACCAATTCGCTAAGGATGATATAAATTCGCTAAGGCCGATACCAATCCGATGCGGCCTATACCAAACCGATAGACCGATACTAATCCATCGGTCGATACTAAGTACATCCGGCCTATACCAGCGGATACACCAATTACTGTACGGTGGACCCCGGAGTACTCCCGGACTCAGTTACACCTGGTTACTGGTGAGTACATGATTATATACTAATTCTATTTAGTTCGTCTTAAGATTGGAAGTAGGTTTGTACGTGATAGGTACAAATTTCGTGTTTATGGACTGGATTAAGATTCTTCTTGTGTTCCCGAATCTGAACTGTTCCTAAAATATGTTTTTATGGATAATTCAATACTCGAGACTGTGTAAAATTAAATCATCAAACAAAGCTGAGTTGAATTTTGTATATACGTGCTCTCATTGATATTTAATGGTCTTACCAGATGGCACCAAAGACCCGAGGATCTCGAGAGAGGCACAGATGGCTGCTCCAGAAGGCAGTTCCACCGAGAGAGCTGCTCCAGAAGTGATTCCTAAAGCCGAGAGAGCTGTGAAAGAGGAGGTGGCACCAGAGGGCAGTTCCACCGGGAGTTCCAGTCATCCATCTCCTCTGGATATTGATCTGGCTGCCGTGGATCCTACTTATGTGCGCTGGCTGAGGGAGTTCTATCTGCCCCAGCATAGACGACAATAGATACATATATTGACTGGATTTGTTTTCAGAAGACTTATTTCTGATAACTGATATTTGATGGATATTTGTTTTGATGGATATATCTAGGGGTGAGCATATAACGGTTGAAAACCGAAAACCGAACCGAACCTAAATATGACAAACGGTTCGGTTTTTCGGTTATCGGTTCGGTTTACGGTTTAAAATTTTAAAAATTTGAAATAACGGTTCGGTTTTCGGTTCTTCATCCGAAAAATCGAACCGAACCGAAAATCGATTTAGATTTAGTAATTTATCAAACTACCCACAATATACATATACTAATGTTTATTAATCCCTAACTGAGCGCACTCTCTTCTCCTATTCTATGTCGGTGCTTCTTTGAGCACTCTCTCTATCTATCCTCAATCTATATATACTAATATCTTTCACTCTATGTAATATAACAATTCATAAATACAACAATGTCATATATTTTAAAAAAAATTATTTAAGTAGGCTCATTTTGCTAAAAACTTGAAGGCCATGCACATTGATCCATGAAACCGAACCGACCGAAAACCGAATCGAATTAATTCGGTTCGGTTTTGTTCGGTTTTTATAAAAACGGTTCGGTTTTCGGTTTTGAGAAATACGGTTTACGATTATTTTGGTTTTCACATATTCGGTTCGGTTTGAACCGAATCGAACCGATGCTCACCCCTAGATATATCTCCTATGGATATTGTGATGGATATTTGTTTTGATGGATATATCTCCTCTGGATATTGTGATGGATATTTGTTTTTTGGTGTGTGATGTATATTGGTTTGTGTGATGTGTGATGCATATTGTGATGTTCCGAGAGGCTTGAGGAGATGACCAATTATTTTTTGTCTATTATGGATTGTATTGTCGTGCCGGTGTTAAGTGTTCCACCGAAGGGGTCGGCGAACCAAGGGATTGGATTATGTATTTTGGATTGGATTAGATTCTGTATTTTGGATTGTATATTTGTATTCTGGATTCTGTTTTTTATTTTTTTTCAATTTAGCGACATTTTTAGCCACGTTTATATGCGTCGCTAACAGTTAGCGACGTTTTTATACGTTGCTGAAAATGTCGCTAAATTGCTGATGTGGCAAACAATATGATGTCACCACATCGTCCGAAAAATGTCGCTAATGTGTCGCTAATCGGCGACCACAAGAAAATGTTGCAAATAACGTCGCTATTTAGCGACGTTATGACCGTCGCTAATAAACATCGCCATAGCGATGTTTTGCGACGTTTTCTCGATTAGCGACACGCTATATTCCATCGTTTCCAAAATGTCGTTAAAAATGCGCTAACTTAAGTTAGCGACATTTTGGCCGAGATTAGC
>JANAVB010038018.1:8144799-8421070 GCA_029216955.1 Iris pallida | reverse complement strand
TGGCTTGAGGAACTCTTCCCATTTGGGGATTTTACCCTTTTGTTCATCAATAGGTATAATCCATTATACTCCATGTAATTTCTGTTAAAATTTATTTCTAGGATGCCCTAACCCTAACCTACAGTAGGATAGGCTAACCCTAGGATTTGAAACCCATTTCGTGTCCGTATCGGATACGTATCAACGTGTATAGGAACGTGTTCGACGAAATGCCTCAACGGCATTTCGTTTGATTTTGTGCTTTGTGTTGAATAGAAAAATCTATTTTCACCTCGCTTATGCATTTCTTTAGCTCTGAACACGAATTAGTGTCAGGTTGAGTCGACACGAGCGTGTGGACACGCGGTCGTGCACACCCGCGCGCGGGCAAGAGCTTGCCCTGCTGTTCGGGGTGGCACCTCTGTGCACACAGGGTTTCAACCCACGAAACTTGACACTTGTATCGTGTCCATGACTGACACGAGGCTCCTCGAGTTTCACGAGCTCTCGTATCGTGTCGGACACGATATGGCCTGTGCACGTGTGGTGCACTGTGTAGTTCAGTGTGCCAATGTTGTGTTCTGTGATAAATTGATTTTAATAGTTTTAAATTGTGTTTTTATTTATTAGTTAGATCCTAAACATGATGTTAAACTTCTGTTATAATTGTTACATGATTAACTTAGGTTTTTAATGAGGTGTTTGGTTCGAACATGAGTTTTTGGGCTTTCACTATACTCTCTGATACTGAGATTTCCAGTTTTCCCAATACCCTTTAATTCCCTATTTTGTTCAAGTTTTCAACTGTTAACTATCCTCACATATCAAAATACATGTTAGCTAAGTTTTTACATTTGAATATAGGCTTTGATAGTGAGAATGGGATTTTGGTTAGTGTGTTGATTCATTTTCGAATTTGTTGAACTGATATGGGATGGTGTACCAGTTATGTTTAAAACCTGAGTTTGGTTCTTTTTTTGAATTGTGAGATGAAGGTTAGTTGAACCCTTAAATTGTTGAACTGAGATTTGAGAAACCTGAGTTCTCCAGATTTTTCTCATTTGATAACTTGGTGTTTAACTGTTGAGAATGGATTGATAATGTGTGGTTCAAATAGGTGTATACCAGAGTTTTCCTCCTCTAATTTTGAACTAAAATAAACTTCTATACCTGAGTTTTCCTTTGTTTTTTATTGCAATGCTGTCATTCTTTAAAACCTGATATGGATGTGTTTTAAACTGTGATTTAGGTTCAACATTAATCTGAGATTTCTCCTTAGTTCAATACCTTAACTAGTTTCCCTTCCCTTCTCATCTATGTTTGTTGTTAACTGATCATTTAGAAACCTGAGAATAGGTTGTTAGCTATGGGCTGAATTATGATAACTGAGAATGGGTGGAGGTATTGTTTTGAATTGTAAACTGAATTTCTTTCCTTTCTTTTACTGTCTCCTAATACACACACATCCACAATTGTACATATGTATACACTGTTCTTAAATTCTGAATATACACCCACACACAGGAACACTTCTTCTGTCAACATTGCTCACATTCATGTATCATTGTTCATGTTCAACACTCACACCCTATCACCCTCTTTCACAATTACATACACAAATGTTCATTGTCATGTCTCTAATCTAACACACACAAGCACACACAAACACACACACACATTGTATACTCATGTGTTTTTCCCCCTCTCTCCTTCCTATGTATATATATATGCATTGTGATATATATGTACATAAGTTCCTATTTATGAGTATAGTGTTTTCATATATATATATTAGATATATATATATATGGTGTATGGTAATATATATGATATTATGTATTATATGTCATGATATAGGGTATGGGTGAAATTGTATAGTGGCTATAGGATAGATGTATTCCTAATAGACTATTAGACCTAGTCATGTCATGTGGTTATGTGATTATGGTATGGTTAGGCATGGTATGTCTAGTTGGAATCTAGATAGACTGTTTAGCCTTAGTAACCTAGATTAGACTAGTTTGACTTAGGTATAGACTGTTTAGCCTTAGTAACCTAGATTATTTTGACTTAGGTTTGACTTGGTTGACCTAGTTTGACTTCCCAAGAGTTGACTTTGGTCTAGATTGACCTAGATTCATGTAAAACACATTGTAGTACATTTTATTTCTATTCTGGACTTGTTGTGATTTGTACTGTTCTAAATAGGAGCCAGACACAACTCCTCGGACAGTACTTTCATCTCGGACTTTCAGTTAGCAGGCGAGTACATTCTCTGATCTTTTCATACCTGTCTGGACTATATTCTTGCTCTAGATTACTCTACATGATGCTGATACATATCTTCACGGATTAGTACTATATGGATCCTTTTCTGAGATGTTATCCCTCTACGGGTGCATCGGGTATTTCATGTTCATGTACTTTATCATGTGCATCAGGTACTCCTTGTACTCGTACTAGTTCATGTTTTATATGTTCTCATGTGCTTTTATGTGCTTTATCACGTGCCTCATGTACTACTCATTACATGAGTTCACGTATCTTAGTTGTATTCATGTGCTTATAACGTAACTTGAATGGATCCTTGTGTATTGATTGGGGCGGGGTGAGTAGAATTGGTTATGTGGACACAATCCCCAGTAGGTATTCATGTGCTCCTTATTTGTATTCATGTGCCCCTAAGCCGTTTACATAACCATATTGTACTCTAAATCACGTAGTCACTTACAGTCTCTACTATCATGTATTTACTTTCAGTTACAAAATATCTCCTGTTTACCTGTACTTCCATTCAGCACTTCCTGTATTTTACTCTATTGCATGATTTATACTCCTAACCTGCTAAACTGTTTGAGAGATATGTGCTCGTTCCCGTCCTGACTGGACCTGTTGAAATATTACAGAGGACGAGGCTGAGGCGTTCTGCCCTACTTACTACGGTGCCACACTAGATGAGTGCCTGGACTTGGACCAGCAGCAGGATCCATTAGCAGTAGACGACACTCCATTAGTTTAGGATTATCTTACTTTTCTGGATCACTGTATTAGATTTTGAGATTCTGAGATATGTATTTATTTATTAGACACTTAGAATTCTGGAATTATATCTCTGTGATATTTCTTTCCTGGATATTATCATCTATTATCATTCTATCTTTCCTGTTCTACCTTAGCTGTGATTGAGTTATATTTCTGTTATGTCACCCCCATTCGGGGTGTATAACTGTTATTACCTTCAACTGTTAGATGTTGTGACCTAGGACAGCGTTCTATCGCCGACACTGCGGCGTAGGCTGGACGTACCCACGTCTCGTGCCCTTACTCTAGGGTGCGGGTCGTGACATATATGATTCTAGGTCATTCTAGGTCAAAGTCAACTCTTGGTCAACTATGGTCAATATTCTAGTCAAACTAGTCAACTAGTCTAAGGTTTTGGTCCAACTCTCTACATGTCATGCTAGGCCTATAGGGTCAAATACTAAGTCATTCTATAGGTTACCTCACTATACTAGGATACCTTAGGATACTAAGGTATTAACATATCCATACCTTAACTAGGTATCTAACATAGCCTAGTCTATCACAATCTCATAGGCATATATACTATCTATTCATAGCTATATACCATATATAACATAGTCTATATACTACATATAACATAGCATATATATATAAGCTATATAGAAGTACTCAATATATATATCTACATACATATGAGCATACCTACACATATAACATAACATACATGAATAATATATATATATATATATATATATATATATAAAATATATATATATATATATATATATATATAAATATATAAATATATAAATATATATATATATATATATATTTTTTATATTTATATATATTTATATAATGTATATAAAATATATATATATATATTTATATATATATATATAATATATATATATATATATATATATATATATATATATATATATATATATATATATATATAATATAAGCCTAACAAGGATGAGGGAGAAGCCGGTTCGGCTGCAGCCGCGGGCGGGTGGCCCTCTTCTCGCCACACCGCCCTCCCCCGTCGGCTACTGGTGGGTGGGTCGGCCGATTGGCCTACACAGCCCGGCGGTATCCTTTTTCATCCCCCTGGGCGGACCCTCCGCCTGGCCAGCCCCTCCGTGGGGTCTCCCGCACCTCGTCGCCGGCTTCTAGCCGAGCGGACCCCCCTCGTCCCACCCTCCCTCCACCCCCACCCCCTTTCCTCCCAGGCGTAGTCGTTGCCGTCGGCACCGACGCCACCGGTCGAGGAAGGGCTCCCCGCCGGTCAGCGCCTCGCCCGAGGCCGCAACGGCACCCCCGGCCGTCCAGCCCGTTCCTCCGTCGGATGCGCCACCTCCATCCCCGACAGGAGCGCCTTCCCACCCGGCGATTACCCCCACCCTGGCGCCCCCTCCCCTCGTCGCCCCCCCTTTCGTGGCTGACCCCCCCTCCTGCAGCCACGGCGCCCTTCCTCTCGATCCAGTGGTCGTCGAGCGCCGGCAGCTCCGGATCGGTCCTCACCGCCTCACCCTCGTCGTCCCCCCCCCCCACTCCGCCGGTGGCCCCCCCTCCTTCGATCGGCGGTGCTCTTCCCCGTGCGGCGAGCGTTAAGCCCCCTCCTTGGACGCTCGTGGCCCCGCGGCGCCCTACGGAGCGCTCCCCCCTACCCTTCTCGTTGTCGGTTGGCCGTGTGACGCCGTCCCCGTCGCTCCCTCCCCTGGCCGCTTCCCAGCCTCCCTCCGGGCTACGGCGATCGCTCCGGCTCATGCTCGTGAGCCCCCCTCCTTGCCGTTGAGCGGCCCCCCGCCGGCCGAGCACCCCGGCACCCTCCGACGGTCCTCTCCCCAGCCCCGGTCCCCCACCTTCGACGGAGTTCCCTTCCCTTCGTCTTCCCTCCCCCGCCCCTCAGTCGACCCTATCGCCGGAGCTCCCTCCTCTCCGCCCACCCCACCGGCCTTTTCCGCTGAGGCTCCAGCGCCACCCTCTCTGGAGCCCCGCTCTCCTGGCCGGAGTCCCACTCCTCCTCGCCAGATCCCCGCTCACCTTACCGGAGCCCCGCTCCCCCGACGCCGGAGACCCGCTCCCCTCACTAGCCGGAGCCCCGCTCCCCCATCGTCGGAGACCCGCTCCCCGCCCGTCCGTCCGCGCTGTCATCTCGGGCTCAGCGCCGCCTCGGGCATAGCACTCTCGGGCCCCGCGTCCGCTTTCAGGCTCTACGCCCGGAGCAGCCTCCTCGGGCCCCGTACTCTCCCGCCACGTGCCCCCACGTGCCCCCTCCTTCGAGTCCAGCGCGTGGACCGACCCCCCCTTGGGCTTCGTGCCCTCCCCACCCCGCTCTTTCCTTTGGTTTTTTGAATTTCGAATTTTTTCGATATTTGGCTTTTGTCTGGGCTGGGCCCTTCTGTGCGTTGGCCCAGTGGCCGTTTGTAGGCTCTTCGTGAGCTGTTGTCTCCTTCTGTTTTAATATAATGTGTCTTTGTTATAAAAAATAAAAATAATATATATATATATATATATATATATATATATATATATATTAACATTAATGTTAATATTAACATGTTAATGTTAATATTAATGTTAATATTAATGTTAATGTTAATATTAAAAAAATTTTATTTTTTATATTAATGTTAATGTTAATATTAATTTTAATGTTAAGTTTAATGTTAATTTTAGTATTTAATGTTAATATAAACATTAATATTAACATTAACATTAATATTACGGATTAGAGTGAGGGGGGTTTTTAGGAGGTTTTCTAAGGGGGGCTTTTGATCCGCTTCCAGGTATCATACACTAAGCTAATGCAAAAACCAACATTCATATTAAATAACATATATATACAAGCTATATACAACTATATATATATAGATTATACATATGAAAGTACAGCATAAAACCTACTATAAACTAAACTAACTGACATAAGTAAATCCAACTAATGTGATCCATACTGAACTCAAACAATATCACAAAACCCTAAACTCAATCTCAGGTATAACCCTCAGCCAGAACTGTACAAACCCAACCCAACTCTAATACATTCATCAAACATAACACATTCGAAAACCCTTAATTCAAAGTGAAACTGGGAAATTTGGAAGGGGGTATGAGTTTACACTTAGTGTCAACAAGGGGGTGTCCAAACAGTATACAAGAAGTGTCCAATTCTTGTCAAAACAATGGTGTTAGAAACTGTGCAGAGGCACAGCCTCGTGCATGCTTGTCGAGTCTCCTAGGACACGACACGTGCAAGCTCGTGTCTCGTGGTCGTGTCTACAGGTAGGGTAGGTGTAGGGCTACATGTCAAACAGCCTGAAATATATCCAAAGTGTCTTGTGTGTCGCGTCCAGCCACGTATCAGTGGCTCATTTTTGCGTGTGTGTGTGTGTATTAGTGCAGACCAGTACGGACACGATTTCTCAGCCGACACGACAACAAACCACATGAAACTTTATGAGGGGTATGTCAGTCATTGCCGACACCCATGTGTCAAATACCAAGTGTCCACGTGGCGTGTACAATGAGTACGAGACTCGTGTCATCAGGACACTGTACGACAGCGTGTGCGGGCATCCCTGTGTCCAAAAATGGACATAAAACGTGTCCAAAATATGCTCAGTCACAGAGAATATTAATCCACACATCAAGGGCTATAAAATCATGTAATTACTTTTGTAAATTAAGAATATTAATTTCTAAGAGGCATTTCACCAAATACTTTACACTACACTCCGATATGCCTCCGATACGCATATCAAATATATTCGATTTCTGCCCAAACTTGGCCTAAGGCTAGGGGGACCCTAAATGAATTCATCTATGGAAAAAAATCAGGAAATTAATAGGTTTAGAGGCCATTACCTATTGAGAGTTGGAATCTCAATGAAACCTTCTAGATCTAGATCTCCACCAAGCTCCAATGGTCAATTAGCTCCAAATCCTTGCTAGCTAGCTTCTAGAGGCTTCCTCTACACTAGGGGAGTATATTGCAATTGATTAGGCTCAATTTGGAGTTGATTTGGATAAAGGGGGTGAATTTGGGAAAGAACACAAATTAGGGTTTGAAATTGTAAGAAAAGAGGCAATGGTGTGCTAACATGATGTTATATAGAGGGGGGTTGCCTATGGCCGGCCACAATAGTCTAGGGTTATGGTTTTAGTTCAATGGTAGGTTAATGGCCTTCTACATGCATAAATCAAGCCATTCTAGTAAAGGTCCAAGTAAATTAGGTTTTTCAAGCTAAATATCTACTTAGACATAATATCTAGATATTACTAACCTTGTCGTTTAGTTGGAAGCTACTAATCAAATATCTAGGCTTATGATCAATATCTAGATTAGGGCAATTCTAGTTTAAGGCCTAACACATTACTTAGCACATTATTAATTAATCAAAATTCAAATAATTCAAATGTCACAAATGACCAAAATACTCTTAGGCTAAAAATGGTAATTAGCTAATCTAATCACATGTGTTAGGTATCCATGGTCATGGTTAGTCTCTAAGCTAAGTAGTTCTAAAGTTTCACTAGCATAGGACACAATCACAATACATCACTTAAATATTATAAAATAATCTAAAATTCACCAATTAGTCATTATCATGATTTAAATCTATTATTCTATAACTAACATGATCAATTTTACAAAAGTTTAAAATTATCCTTATTTTAAAAAAGTGATAGTTACAGCGGGGGTGACGGGGAAAGGGGTGCATGGGGACGGGAGTGTGCGCGAAGGGGAGGGTCTGCCGGCAGGGGCGTGACGGTAGGGGCTTGGGGGTCTGTAAGGAGGTCACGGGGAAGGGAAGACATGCATTATTTTGGTCACAAAAGTTCAGTCAAAGGGGTTGACCGTGAGTGTGGATTTCCGTCAAAAGTGGGGGGTGTCATACATTATGGTAATTTGGTGGGATGCACCTTGAATATGGATAAATAAAGTGGGGTGCAACTCAAATTTTCTCAAACTTTATTTGTTTTCTTTTGAGAAAATTTCATGTAATTTTTCTTTTTCTTTTATTTTTTGAGATATCTGGCATAACGTACGGGACTTTGTGCATGTTGCATGCATGTTTTTCCTTTTTGGGCCCACCGCCCTCAACTCCTACCATTTTTATAAGTGAAAGGAATAATATGCCCTCGTGGCTCGATCTACAAATCTTTCGCCATCCAACCAAGGTAATATGCCTCTCTCCGGTAAGTACAAGGGTCACTAGAGTTCGGAGTGATTTTTTAATTGAATTTTTTCGATATACATTGCATGAAATAATAGTTGCATATAGTAAGTCCATAATATTTTATGAAAATTGTATTTCGTTGCAAATGAATGAATAAAGAACTATTTTTATTATACCGTTCTTTGATATATTTTTTTGCATAAAAGGTTGCTTCAACCTTATTTATCGTCTGGTTTCATATATGTGTATGTTCTTGTCTTTGTACAAATATAATTTAGACTTGTATGACATTACGTACATGACGATTTATTGATTTTGCAGAATCGAAACGTGAATTGTTACTCTTTAGACGAAATTTTAGAGAATATCACGTTAAATGCCATTCATCGTTGGAATCACCAAAATGACCACAAGACTAATGTAGTTTAGTTGGCTTAGAAAAATATAATTTGTTTGGCTAAAACACCATTTTCTATTATTTTTATAATGTGGCTTCGAAACTATTTCAAAATGGTTCCAAAATGGTTCATTTTAGTCGTCTACCACTACAAAAATAAAGGTAATTACCGACGGATATATCCGTCGCTATATGTAGTAATTTCGTCGGTAGTGAAGTTTACCGACAGAATACCGACGAATACATGTCGTCGTTAGGTTAAATGTCGCTAAAAAAAATTCGTCGGTAAGTCGTTATTGTAGCGACGGTTTAGCGACTGAATTGGCGACGATATGTCACCGACGGATTATTAATATTTCTCGTTGGTAAGGCTTGTGACAGTTGTCTTGTTTAGCCTAGTCCTGGTTTAATCTTGACGACATGTCACCGACGGATTATCAATATTTCTCGCCGTGGTTAGACTTGTCTTGTTTAGCCTAATCCTGGTTTAATCTTGACTTGATTTGGTTCTCCTTGGTTTAACTTGGTTTAGCTTTACTTGGCTTAGCTTGGTTTGCTTTGGTTTGAGATGAGAAGGGTTTGTATAAAAACCAACTCCTCTCTCTCTTTCATTATTTCTCATTACTTTTTCATCTTCTCATTTACTCCTCCCACCTACCAAGCCCTAGGCAAGTGCAATTTGCTTCATGATGGTTCTCAAATTTTATTGTTCCATTGTCTTCCTTGCTTGATTCTAAGCCTCTTTTGAACTTGGAGTTTTGGTTTTGATGGTTACATTTTTGTAGATCTAAGTTTATAGTTTTCTCGGTTTTGATCTCTTAAACTTTGTTATTTCTGAAAATTAATGGTTCCATGTTGTGAGAAATTCAATTATACCCAATTTTGGCTTTTGAACCTGTAACGCCCCAGAACCAGAATACTGGAGAGGGGAGCGTACATAGCCAGCTACGTATATTGAAGTGCAACCCACCTAGCTATACGGTCACGGCTGTCTAGATACATGAGGGTTTAACTACAAGCCATCAGTCTCCTATGGTCATGAACAAGCCTATTGTCTCAAATCTCAAGCAAGCAATAACAGTTTACAAGATGTCAGAGCATCAAATATATAATAGCAAGGCATCCCATACATTACATACTTGGATGATCATGAAGCTAGTCGTACAAAATGTCAAGACTAGCAAGAGTTTCAGTCATACATGATCAACCCTAGGATTTGTCAATCATGTTACAGCCCGTAGGCAGACAGTACATAAAGGTGCAATACGAGCTAACACGTGCTCGCCGGCTATCAAAAGAATAATTTTACAATAAAGTGGAAGGAAAAAATAAACCCACTCGTTGCCATGGTTACGCCTGGTGGTCACCATCTGGCTGGAAGGTAGGTAGATCCTCTGGAGCTGCTCCGATATCTGGCCTTGCAAAACCAGCTAGGTTAGACCCTAGAAAGTATAAGTGCCACAAAGGAGGCTTCACTAAGGAACTAAAACCAGCATATCATAAATGAATAATAAAGGTAATTATAAAGATACTGATAAATAACAGGGACAACAATAATAAATTGAGTACGAGAAAACCATTCAAGTAGCCAGGTCGCAACCCTTAAACCAAACAAGGACCGGGGTTGCAACCCTTCACCTGAATAGAAACCCGTCTCAAATACTGCTAGTAAAGTAAAACATGATGAGCTTGACATAGGGTGAAATAAGACAATAAATGAAGAGAGGATAAAGAACTGCTCCGGAAGACAGGTTACAACCCTTAAACCAAACAAGGACCGGGGTTGTAACCCTTCACCTGAACAGAACCTTGCCCCTGATCTTTATTGTTATGGCAAGCATAGGTAATCATGTCCTGTCATAATCTTGTAAAACATGACGAGCATGACATGGGGTGCAATAGGACAATAAACGAGAAGAGCACACAGAACTGCTCCGGGAGCTAGGTTACAACCCTTAAACCAAACAAGGACCGGGGTTGTAACCCTTCGCCTGAACAGAACTGGTCCCCTGCTCATTATTGTTAAGACAAGCATAAGCAATCATGACGATATATGATAAGATAGCCATCGAACTATTCAGATAACCAAGTTACAACCCTTAAACCAAACAAGGACTAGGATTGTAACTCTTCATCTGAACGGAACTTGGTTTCTCATCATTTATCGGTAAGTAAAGCACAAAAAATCAGGTTATGTTACAATCTCATACAGGATCAGGACAAGACTAAGCTGGGCTAAATTCCATCCAACCAATTATGGCCAAGCAATGAGTACGGCTTGATACTTTAACTAACTAGGGTTATCACAGGCCTAGTTACTAGCAAAATGTAATGAGATTATTCCAACAGCCACAAGTCCTGTAGACCATCCAGGTTATCCAGGTCGAATATCCATCCATGATAGGGGCAACACTTGACAGTGTGCTGGAAATGTGCCATACTCATCGGCAGGCTACAAGTCAACTCGAGCGCCCAGATAACGGGATTGTCTGTAGCGGAGAAATCTCTTCATGGCTACTGATTTATTCTAGTTATTAGCCTTAGTCAGTTTGCAGTAGTTACCCCTGATCGTAGTATTCAGGGGTTCCCTGTCCTAGACATGATGCAAGACAACACTGGTTCATTTCTACAAACACAATCGTCCATGGTGTCCAGGTTATCCATTCTTGTCATGTCATGCAAGCCGTCGCAACAGCTTTCAATCGTTATCATCATGCGTACTTGTCATATCTTGTTATGTCATGTCATGTCAGCTACTTGACATACCATGCCATGTACAATTATTAGCCCGGTCATATCAATCAATCCGTGATTGTCAATCCATAAATAGTGCAATGGCATAAAAGACAATCGGGTACACAAGGGCTCAAGGCTCTACGCGAGTGTGCCTCTACGCTAGGCAAAGGGCCTCAAGCGTAAAACGGCTCTACGCTAGCAAGAGCCAGGGAGAGATAGCTCTACGCGAGTGAAGATGCACGTGGGTGGGGTTCTACGCTAGCCGGGTTATACGCAAGTGAAATTACACACGCATAAAAATTTTATGCGAGTAGAACTCTACGCGCGCGAACACCCGAGCGAGATTCTACGCACGCGAGAATCTACTCGAGCCAAGTCTACGCGAGGGGAACTCTATACGAGAGAAATACTCGAGCAAGACTTTACGCACGCGAGAGTCTGCTCAAGCCAGAGTTTTATGCGAACACGATTTTACGCGAGCGGGAGGGCCCCGAGCGTAAAATCGAATAAACTCAGCGTAGAACGGAATACGCTGGCACGCAAATGCGTGTGCGTAAAAGGCTAAAATAACACGCTGACACGTAAAACGTGGGCGTAAAGGCTAATCACTACGCTAACACGTTAGAACGTGTGCGTAAAACTTCGTCTTCTCTCCATGGCCAAGACAAGTATGCGTGAAGCTCAACAACTCGAGGAACTCCATCTCGGCCAAGACTTGGTGAAATACGGCCATCCCAAAACCAACTTGCGTAAAATCAAGAGGCCTGCTACATGGAACTCTTAGTTTTAAAAAACAAGCCAGTTTGGAAGATCAAAACCAAGGGGATAAAATATTAAAAACTTAGATCTACATGAAACGAGCCATGGAATTCAAAAATGTTAAGTACTAAGGCGACTTAGAATTTTGTGAAGAAGAAAATGAAATAATAAAACTTGGGTTCCTCCATGAAGTAAGTTGCACTTGCCTAAACCTTCTGTTAGGTGGAAGGGAGTAATGGTGAGGAAGAAAAAGAGTTAATGAAAAGAAGTAATAAGGAGAGAGAGAAAAGTGGGCGGCTAATAAAGGAAGAAAGGGGTGGTAGGTAGGGGTTGGTCCATATAAAAACCAAGCCAAGCCGAACCAAGCCAACCAAGGCGAACCAAGCAATGAGATACCAGGATAAATCATGCAATGAGACATGCAATATACGTATACGTATACAAAATACGTAATACGTTCCACGGTCGTTACAACTCTACCCACCTTAAAAGAATTTTGTTCTCAAAATTTAATCAAGATGATAGAGAGGCAAGGACAAGCTATACAAATCACAGGCAAGCTATAACAAGGCAATCAATCAAGCAATCATTCATTCAAGCAAGGAACTGAGAGCATAAGGCATAAGGAAGACATTATACCTTACGAGTCAAACAGGTCGGGATATCGCGATCGGATATCATCCTCACGCTCCCACATTGACTCACCCAAAGAGTGATGACCCCAAGCAACACGGACTAACTTAATAGTCTTGTTCTTGAGTATTTTCTCTCTTCGGTCCAATATAGACACGGATCTCTCCTCATACGAAAGGTTGGTACCAACAACTAATTCTGAATGATCTAGGATGTGGATCGGGTCTGGGATATACCATCGCAATTGGAATACATGGAATATGTCATGCACCTCACATAGCGACGGCGGAAGAGCGAGATGATAGGACACATCTCCTACTCGCTCCAGAATGTCGAATGGCCCTATATATCTAGGACTAAGCTTTCCCTGTACGCCGAAATGAATGATGCCACGGTAAGGCGAAATCCTCAGGGATACATGGTCGTCGACCGAGAATTCAAGGGGGCGCCGACGAGAATCGGCCCAATGACGCTGACGATCTTGGGCTACTCGAAGATGATCTCTGACTCGTCTGACCACTTCAAAAATCTGAGCAATCATTTCCGGACCGAGCATCTGCCCCTCTCCAACATCGTCCCATGCCAGCGGTGATCTGCACTTTCTACCATATAGTACCTCGAATGGTGCCATCTGGATACTGGCCTGGGAACTGTTGTTGTATGAGAACACTACCAGGTGTAAGTGATCTTCCCACGAGCCACCGAAGTCGAGTGTACAAGATTTCAACATATCCTCCAAGGTTCGTATGGTACGTTCTGACTGACCATCTGTCTGCAGATGATAAGCTGAGCTGAACTGGAGGTGAGTTCCCAAACTCTATTGCAGGCTACGCCAAAAGTGTGAAATAAACCTTGAATCTCTGTCCAAGGTGATACTGACTGGTATACCGTGAAATCTGACGATCTGCCTGAGGTACATCTCTGCTAGTTGAGCCGTTGGCTGACCCACTCTGAATGGGAGAAAGTGAGCCACCTTCGTAATCCTGTCTATAATAACCCAAATAATATCTCTACCGGTCGGGGACCTAGGTAATCCAGTCCCAAAATCCATGGTTATATGCTCCCACTTCCACTCTGGAATCGGCAAGGGGTGAAAAAGTCCGGTTGGCCTCTGATGTTCAGCTTTAACTTGTTGGCAAACCAAACACCGAGAGACAAACCGGGCTATCTCCCTCTTCATTCCATTCCACCAAAAGTGCTAACGAATATCACGGTACATCTTCTTACCGCCGGGATGAATGGAATACTGAGAACTGTGAGCCTCTGCCATGATCTCTTGTCTGATATCTCCACTGGGTACACAAAGATGCCTTCTATGCCTAAGTGTATCATCGTCATGAATGCATAATTCTGGTCTTCGTCCTACCTCACACTCTGCTCTGAGTCGCTGGAGCTTGGAATCTGTTGATTGAGCCATCTGGATCCTCTTGACTATAGTGGACTGAACTTGCATACTGGCCATCAATGCCACGCTAGTAGGAAGGACAACTTCTATACCCATCTTTTGAAGATCTGCTAACAACTCTGGCTGCGTCGTTAGAAAATAAACTTCGCCTCTCCTGCTCAATGCATCTGCTACTACATTGGCCTTTCCTGGGTGATACTGTAGGTTGACATCATAATTCACAAGTAGCTCTAGCCACCTTCTTTGACGCATGTTAAGATCCTTCTGAGTAAAAATATACTTCAGGCTCTTGTGGTCGATAAAAATCTCTACCCTATCTCCGTACAAGTAGTGCCTCCACAACTTAAGTACAAACACTACTGCTGCCAGCTCCAAGTCATGGGTTGGATAATTCTTCCATGATCATGAAGTTGACGTAACGCATAAGCTATTACCTTCCTATGCTATATCAGAACACATCCTAAGCCTCTGCCTGAAGCATCACAATACACTGAGAATCCCCCGATTCCATCTGGAAGTATGAGAATGGGAGCCGTCATCAAACCTCGCTTCAACTTCTCAAAAGAATCCTGGCACTCTAATGTCCAAGTAAACTGCACATCCTTGCGGGTCAACTGGGTCAATGGCGCTGAAATCCGAGCAAAGTCTGAAACAAATCGCCGGTAGTAGCCGACCAAGCCAAGAAAACTGTGAACTTTTGCAACTGTGCTAGGTACTGGCCATGTCTCGATAGCCACGATCTTTTGGGGATCCACTTCTACTCCTCCTCTGGTGATGATATGACCCAAGTACAAAATGTGATCGAGCCAGAACTCGCATTTACTGAACTTGGCATACAACTGGTGCTCTCTGAGAGTCTGGAGGACAACTCTGAGATGCTGCTCATGCTCCGCTTCACTCTTGCTGTAGACCAAGATGTCGTCTATGAACACAATTATAAACTGATCCAAATAAGGTATAAAGATACGATTCATGAGGTCCATGAATACAGCCGACACATTGGTTGCTCCAAATGGCATAACAAGGAACTCCCAATGCCCATATCGGGATCTGAAAGCTGTCTTTGGGATGTCCTGCTCTCTGACTCTGATCTGATGGTATCCTGATCGCAAGTCAATCTTCGAGAATACTGATGCCCCCTTGAGTTGATCAAATAAGTCATCTATCCTCGGGAGAGGGTATCTGTTCTTGATTGTCACTGAGTTCAAGGTACGGTAATCTATACATAATCTGGACATACCATTCTTTTTTTCACAAGAAGCATCGGGGCTCCCCAAGGTGATCCACTAGCTCGAATAAATCTCTTGGTTCTAAGTTCTTCAATCATCTTGTACAATATCTCTAATTCTGACGGCGCCATCCTGTAGACTCTCTTCGACACTGGGGCTGTCCCGGGGATCAAGTCTATGATGAACTCGATCTCTCGCTCTGGCAGCATTTCTGGAAGCTCTTTTGGAAAAACATCTGGAAACTCCTCGACTATCCGGGGTAACTGCACTGCTGTTACTGTCATCCGCAATACTGGAGGAGAAGGTTCAACTTCGTCTCGGAAAAAGGAAAACTCTGGCTCGCCGGGAATGCTAAAAACAACCCTGCCAATATGGCAGTCTATCCTAGCATACTGGTCCCTCAACCAATCCATCCCTAAGAACATATCATAATCGACTATCGGGAATTCTATCAATCTAGTGGGGAATTCTCTACCGCTAACTACGATCCGACACGAAAAAAATACTCTTTCTAATCCCACAAGTCCGTTACCAGTAATTACATTGAGCCTTACTGATAATGACTCGGGTTCCAGTCCTTTCCGTATCGTAAATCGTACAGACATAAATGAATGCGAGGCACCAGAGTCAAATAATACTGAAGCTGGAAAGGTGTTGACAAGAATAGTACCTGCCACCACCTCACCTGGTGCTAATCCTTCTTCTTCCATGGTCAAAGCCATCACTTGACCATGTCCTCTGGGTGCGGGTCCCATCTGCTGAAAACTCCTCTGCCTGCTCTGGATCAGGGCTTGGGCTTGGACATACTGCTGCAGTCTCTGCTGCTGAGCCTGCGGCGGCAATGGCCTCGAAAATGGGTACTGCTGCTGGACTGGTGCTGGTCCTCTAACTGAAGGACTAGAGAAGGCTGATGAAGAGGAACTCCCCCTATTCGGGCAGTTCCCAACCATGTGGTCCGAGGTACCACAAACCAAGCACAAACCCTGTGCTCTGCGATACTCTGATACCACATGCCCTGGCTTTCCGCAGTATGAACATCCCACTGAGGAAGAGTGCTTCTGCTTTTACTGCTGAGGGTACGTCGGGGTTGAATGTTGAACCGACGTCACTGAGGCCGCCTGCCTTGGAGATCCAATGGTCAAAGCCCTAGCTGCCGGGGCTGGTGCTGAAGACTGATTCATCTGGCCATGGGATCGCTTCCGACCGCCGGTCCTATCTACGATCCTCTGGGTGGTATACTCATGCCTCCTGGCTGCTCTCAACATTGCATCAAAAGTCTGATGCTCAAACTGCTCCACTGCCAATAGAATCTCTAGATGGAGCCCCTGCTGGAACTGCTGGGCTCTATCGAACTCGGTCGCCAGCAAGGTGGAAGCAAACCGACTAAGTCTCAAAAACTCGGCCGTATATCCGTCGACCGTCCTGTCCATCTGTTTCAAATTGGTGAACCTCGTCTGTAGGTCGTACCGAGCTACAGCATCGAAGTACTTGGTCTGGAATCTCTCTCGGAATACTGTCCAGGCGATAGGTGCCACTAATCTAACGGCCTGTGCAACCCACCAGCTGCGGGCAAGATCCAATAACTGTAAGCGCACATGGCCACCTTCTCGCCTTATGGAGTCATGGCTGCTTCTAGAATCACCTCTGTGTCCTGAAGCCACGTATCTGTGGCAATAGCATCTTCGCTAGCATCAAAGAAGGGAGGGTTCAAGCGCTTGAAGCTGTTGGCCGTGCTGTTACCCTGATGACCACCTCTGGTTAGAGCATCTGCTACTGCCTAGTACAAGGCATCTCTCCAACGGTCTTGGGAAGCGAACAATGTCCTGATGAGACCCACAAAGGTGCCATCATCATCAGGCTCTGCAGGCTGGACGGGCTGAACTGGTGGCTCTTGACCCCCAGTAGGCATGACTCTGGAGGCTACTCCTGAATGCTGGGCTTGATCTCCGGGTTACTGCTGGTCCACAGGTGGTGCTCCGCCTTGCCGATCGGTAGGACCAGGAACAATGCCGCTGAAGAAGACGACATAGGAAACAATAAGGAAGGACCAGAATAGATCAAAGATACAAGCATGTGATCAAGTCAAGAATCCAGGGATTTAGAGGATACGAGTAGAGATCAAGGGCGAGTACTGATTGAGACATCTATTCGGTAAACCCTCACATATCTTGATTTACAAGACCTGTATGGGCCACCACTTAAACCAAGTAACGCCCCAGAACCAGAATACTGGAGAGCGGAGGCGTACATAGCCAGCTACATATATTGAAGTGCAACCCACCTCGCTATACGGTCACAGCTGTCTAGATACATGAGGGTTTAACTACAAGCCATCAGTCTCATATGGTCATGAACAAGCCTATTGTCTTAAATCTCAAGCAAGCAATAACAGTTTACAAGATGTCAGAGCATCTAATATATAATAGCAAGGCGTCCCATACATTATATACTTGGACGATCATGAAGCTAGTCGTACAAAATGTCAAGACTAGCAAGAGTTTCAGTCATACATGATCAACCCTAGGATTTGTCAATCATGTTACAGCCCGTAGGCAGACAGTAAATAAAAGTGCAATACGAGCTAACACGTGCTCGCCGGCTAAACGTCTCAAAAGAATAATTTTACAATAAAGTGGAAGGACAAAATAAACCCACTCGTTGCCAGGGTTACGCATGGTGGTCACCATCTGGCTGAAAGGTAGGTAGATCCTCTGGAGCTGCTCCGATATCTGGCCATACAAAACCAGCTGGGTCAGACCCCAGAAAGTACAAGTGCCACAAAGGAGGCTTCACTTAGGAACTAAAACCAGCATATCATAAATGAATAATAAAGGTAATTATAAAGATACTGATAAATAATAGGGACAACAATAATAAATTGAGTACGAGGAAACCATTCAAGTAGCCAGGTCGTAACCCTTAAACCAAACAAGGACTGGGGTTACAACCCTTCACCTGAATAGAAACCCGTCTCAAATACTGCTGGTAAAGTAAAACATGATGAGCTTGACATAGGGTGAAATAAGACAATAAATGAAGAGAGGATAAAGAACTGCTCCGGGAGCCAGGTTACAACCCTTAAACCAAACAAAGACCGGAGTTGTAACCCTTCACCTGAACAGAACCTTGCCCCTGATCTTTATTGTTAAGGCAAGCATAGGTAATCATGTCCTGTCACAATCTTGTAAAATATGACGAGTATGACATGGGATGCAATAGGACAATAAACGAAGAGAGCACACAGAACTGCTCCGAGAGCCAGGTTACAACCCTTAAACCAAACAAGGACCGGGGTTGTAACCCTTCGCCTGAACAGAACTGGTCTCCTGCTTATTATTGTTAAGACAAGCATAAGCAATCATAACGATATATGATAAGATAGCCATGGAACTATTCAGATAACCAAGTTACAACCCTTAAACTAAATAAGGACCGGGATTGTAACTCTTCATCTGAACGGAACTTGGTTTCTCATCATTTATCAGTAAGTAAAGCACAAGAAATCAGGTCATGTTACAATCTCGCACATGATCAGGACAAGACTAAGCTGGGTTAAATTCCATCCAACCAATCACGGCCAAGCAATGAGTACGGCTTGATACTTTAACTAACTAGGGTTATCACATGCCTAGTTACTAGCAAAATGCAATGAGATTATTCCAACAGCCATAAGTCCTGCAGACCATCCAGGTTATCCAGGTCAAATATCCATCCATGATAGGGGAAACACTTGACAGTGTGCTGGAAATGTGCCCTACTCATCGACAGGCTACAAGTCCACTCGAGCGCCCAGATAACGGGATTGCCTGTTGCGAGAAAATCTCTTCATGACTACTAATTTATTCTAGTTATTAGCCTTAGTCAATTTGCAGTAGGTACCCCGGACCGTGGTATTCAGGGGTTCCCTGTCCTAGACATGATACAAGACAACACTGGTTCATTTGTGCAAACACAATCGTCCACGGTGTCTAGGTTATCCATTCTTGTCATGTCATACAAGTCGTCACAACAGATTTCAATCGTTACCATCATGCGTACTTGTCATATCTTGTTATGTCATGTCATGTCAGCTACTTGACATACCATGCCATGTACAATTATTAGCTCGGTTATATCAATCAAACCGTGATTGTCAATCCATGAATAGTGCAATGGCATAAAAGACAATCGGGTACACAAGGGCTCAAGGCTCTACGCGAGTGTGCCTCTACGCTAGGCAAAGGGCCTCAAGCATAAAATGGCTCTACGCTAGCAAGAGCCAAGGAGAGATATCTCTACGCGAGTGAAGATGCACGTGGGTGGGGTTCTACGCTAGCCGGGTTATACGCAAGTGAAATTACACGCGCGTAAAATTTTTACGCGAGTAGAACTCTACGCGCGCGAACACCCGAGCGAGTTCTACGCACACGAGAATCTACTCGAGCAAGTCTATGCGAGGGGAAGTCTACGCGAGAGAAATACTCGAGCAAGACTTTACGCACGCGAGGGTCTGCTCGAGCCAGAGTTTTACGCGAGCACGAATTTACGCGAGCGGGAGGACCCCGAGCGTAAAATCGAATAAACTCAACGTAGAACGGAATATGCTGGCACGCAAACGCGTGTGCGTAAAAGGCTGAAATAACACGCTGACACGTAAAACGTGGGCGTAAAGGCTAATCACTATGCTAACACGTTAGAACATGTGCGTAAAACTTCGTCTTCTTCCTATGGCCAAGACAAGTATGCGTAAAGCTTAAGAACTCGAGGAACTCCGTCTCGGCCAAGACTTGGTGAAATTCGGCCATCCCAAAATCAAACTTGCGTAAAATCAGGAGGCCTACTACATGGAACTCTTAGTTTTCGAAAATAAGCCAGTTTGGAAGATCAAAACCAAGGGGATAAAATACTAAAAACTTAGATCTACATGAAACGAGCCATGGAATTCAAAAATGCTAAGTACTAAGGCGACTTAGAATTTTGTGGAGAAGAAAATAGAATAATAAAACTTGGGTTCCTCCATGAAGCAAGTTGCACTTGCCTAAACCTCATGTTAGGTGGAAGGGAGTAATGGTGAGGAAGAAGAAGAGTTAATAAAAGAAGTAATCAGGAGAGAAAGAAAAGTGGGCGGCTAATAAAGGAAGGAAGGGGTGGTAGGTGGGGGTTGGTCCATATGAAAACCAAGCCAAGCCGAACCAAGCAATGAGATACCAGGATAAACCATGCAATGAGACATGCAATATACGTATACGTATACAAAATACGTAATACATTCCACGGTCGTTACAAAACCGCTTAATTTTGACTTCGTATGAAAAAATTATACCAATTTATGTTCATATGTTTCGGCACATCTTCGGTACTGTAGGGACGATGAACAGTGCCATGCGCCCGTGCATCGTGCCTTCGCCCCATGCGCGTAGTGCACCCGCGCACTGTACGTCTATGCCATGCACGTCGTGCACCCGTGCGGTACACGTTTTGCACGTCGTGCGCCCGTGCCATTTATTGGCCTCGCGTCAGGCATCGTGTTTGCGTAATCTGTGCGTCGTGGACAGTTTTGCTCGCATGCGCAGCGTATTTTGTGCGTCGCGCCCGTGCAATTCATTGGTCGCGTGCCAGGCGCCGTGCTTGCGTGATCCATACGTCGTGGGCAATTTTGCTCGTACGCAGTACGTTTTGTGTGCAGTGTACTGTCTATGTATCGTGCTTGCGCGCACCGTGTACCGTAGGCAGTTTTGCCCGTGCACGCAGCGCACCCGTGCGCGAATCACCTTACATGACTGTTTTTGTCCGTTTGAGCTGTTTTGTAGCTAGAATCTTGAAAAAATCAAAACATGAAAGTTGTAGATCTCCATCTTGCCTTCAAGAATTTTTTTGTTTCTTCTTAACTAGAGTTCATATGCGACCGATAGTTTTAATCATAGTTCTTGATCTTTTATGCATGTTTCCAGTACTTGCCTAAATTGCGACGACCCGACTTGGTAATCTTGAGCTAGTAACTTTAACTTGAACTTGAACTTGAACATGAGAACATGATCCCATCTTAATAATCTTGATCGTAGCCCATCGAGGCACACTCTTGACATGACAAGTAAGCCTGTCATGATATGTGTAATCTTGATTGCTGTTACGACAGCTATCCCTGACTTGCTAAGTGTAACTCTTGTTTTGACTCCGTAGTTGATTGTGCATGTACAAGCTACCTATCTCGTCTTACATCATATCTAGAATATGGATTCCTGGTTACCACGGTCAGGGATTCATAATGAATCTGACTAGGTTAATGACTAGATTGATCAAGTAGTTCATTTAGAGAGATTTTCCAGTTACAGACGATCCCGTTATCCCGACCACACATGTGGACTTGTAGCCTACCGACGAATAGGGCGCATTTCCAGCATACTGTCATGTGTTGCACTCTAAGTCAGCTAATAATTCTCTTAATTCTTGATAAACTCTTGTAACCTCGCCTGGATAACCTGGATAGTCTGCAGGGCTTGTGACTGCGGGAATATCTCAACTGTATCTTGTTAGTAACTAGGCCTGTGATAATCCTAGTTAGCTAATGATAGCAAGTCGTAGGACTTGATTGGCCGTGCCTGAATGATTGTCTCATGATTAACATGGGTATTATATTTTACCTCTTAATTTCTTTATGCAAGCTAGTATATTCTTTAAAGCATGTCTTTTATGTTATTAAGTTATGCTCTTTTATCAGCTTTCCTATTCTTTATATGCTGGTTTTAGTTCCTAAGTAGAGCCTCCCTTGTGGCACTTACTCTTTCTGGGGTCTGACCCAGCTGATTTTGTATGGCTAGATTTCGGAGTAGCACCCGAGGATCTACTTGTCTACCAGCCAGATGGTGAACACCAGGCGTAACCATGGCAATGAGTAGGTTTTCTTATTTTGCTCTCCAACTCTACTATAACTTTTTTTAGGCGTTTAGCCATCGAGCATGTGTTAGCTCGTGTTAAAACTTTATTTTTGTCTGCCTAAGGGCTGTAATATGATTGACAAATCCTAGAGTTGATCATGTATGACTTAACTCTTGCTAGTCTTCGCATTTTGTATGACTAGCTTCATGATCATCTGAATATGTAATGCTTGGGATGCCTTACTTTGTATGTCTGATGATCTAACATCTTGTAACAATTATTTGCTTGCTTGAGATTGAGACACTAGGCTTGTTCTTGACCATAAGAGACTGTTGGCTTGTAGATAAACCCTCATGCATCTAGACAGTCATGATCGTATTGCGAGGTGGGTTGCACTTTAATGTGCGTAGCTGGCTGTGTCTGTCCCCCACTCTCTAGTATTCTGGTTTTTGGGCATGACACGGTTTAAGTGGTGGCCGATACAAGTCTTATAAATCAAGGTGTATGAGGGTTTTATCAAATAGATGTCTCAATCAGAATTCGTTCTTGATCTCTAATCGTGCTTTCGAATCTTCCTAAATCTTGGCCTGATAAGGTGCTTTATCCTTGATCTATCTTAGCCCTTATTGTTTTCTACATCATTTTCTTCAGTAGCATTATTCCTGGTCCTATCGATCAGCCAGGTGGAGTACCCCCAGAGAACTAGCAACAAGTGAACCAGCCGCAACCTGGGGACCAAATCCAGCACTCAGGGGTAGCATCCCGAGTCATGCCTTCCGGGGATCTAGAGCCACCAGTTCAGCCAGTCCAACCTGCAGAGCCTGATAATAGAACCCTGATGGGACTCGTCCGGGACTTGCTTGCATCACAAGATCGTCGGGGCGATGTCCTGCAGCAGACAGTACAAGATGCTATGGGCAGAGTCGGTTATCAAGGGAATAATACGGCTAACAACTTCAAGCGCTTGAACCCTCCTTTCTTTGACGGCAGTGAAAAATGTTATTGCTGCTGACGCGTGGCTTCAGGATATAGAGGTCATTCTGGAGGCAGCTATGATTCCAAAGAAAGAGAATGTGGCCGTTGTGCGCCTGCAATTATTAGATTTATACCGCAGCTGGTGGGTGATGCTAGCAGTTGGTTTGGTGACGCCTATCTTGTGGGCGGTATTCAGTGACAAGTTTCAGACGAAGTACTTTAATGCAGTAGCTCGGTATGATCGGCAGACAAGATTCAGCAATCTCAAGCAAATGGGAAGGACGGTCGATGGATATACGGCCGAGTTTTCTAGGCTTAGTCGGTTTGCTCCCACCTTGGTGGCGACCGAATTGGACCGAGCAGCAGCGATTCCAACAGGGACTCCACCTAGAGATCATTCTACCAGTGGAGCAGTTTGAGCACCAGACATTTGATACAGTTTTGCGAGCAGCAAAGGCGGCATGAATATACCTCCCAGAGGATAGTAGATCGAACTGGAGGACGGAAGAGGCCTCATGGACAGTTATCTCAGTCATCAACACCAGCACCGATAGCTAGGGCTTTGACCATTAGGAGCTCCTAGGAGGGCGAACTAGTTTCAGTCGGTTCAGCACTCGACTCTGACATACCCTCAGCAACAGAACCAGAAGCAATCTTTCCGCAATGGGCTACTCTCATTGTGGGAAGCCTGGACACGTGGTTTCAGAGTATCACAGAGCACAGGGATTGTACTTGGCTTGCGGGGCACCGGATCACAAAATTAGGTCATGTCCGCATAGAGCCAGTTCATCTTCATCAACCCTAACCAGTCTATCGGTTAGAGGACCAGCACCAGTACAGTAGCAGCAGTACCATCCTCCAAGGCCATTGCCGCCTCAGGCTCAAGCATTCTAGTAGCAGAGGCCGCAGCAGTATGTTCAGACCCAAGCTCAAATTCAGAACAGACAGAGAGGTCACCAGCAGAGGGGGACCAGCACCAAGAGAACAAGGTAAAGCTGTGGCTTTGACGGTAGCAGAAGAATTGGCATCAGGTGAGGTGGTGGCAGGTACCATTCTCATCAATTCTTTTCTAGCATCAGTATTATTTGATTCGGGTGTATCATATTCATTTACGTCTGCACGATCTACAACACAGATAAGAGTGGAGCCCGAGTCATTATCAGTAAGGCTCAATATACTTACTGGTAATGGTCTTGTGGGAGTAGATAGAGTCTTTTCCTTATGTCAAATTGTAGTTAGCGGTAGAGAGTTTTCTGCTAGATTGATAGAATTCCTGATGGTTGACTATGATGTGGTCCTAGGAGTGGATTGGTTGAAGGATCAGTATGAAAGAATAGACTGCCATGTTGGCAGGATTATTTTTGGTATCCCCGACGAAGAAGAGTTTTCGTTTTCCAGAGGCGAAGTAGAACCTTCTCCACCAGTCTTGCGGATGGCAGTAGCAGAAGCAGTTCAGTTTCCCAGGGTAGTAGAAGAATTTCCTGACGTATTTCCCAAAGAGCTTCCAAGTATGCCGCCAGAAGAGAGATAAAAGTTCACCATTGATTTATTTCCAGGGACGGCACCAGTATCAGAGAGAGTCTACAGAATGACACCATCAGAATTGGAGATCTTGTACAAGATGATTGAAGAACTCAGAACCAAGGGATTCATGCGTGCTAGCGGATCACCTTGGGGAGCCCCGATGCTTCTTGTGAAAAAAAAGATGGTACATCAAAATTATGTGTTGATTATCATACCTTGAATTTCGTAACAATCAAGAACAGATATCTCCTACCAAGGATAGACGACTTGTTCGATCAACTCAGTAGAGCAGCAGTATTCTCGAAGATTGACTTGCGGTCGGGGTACTATCAGATCAGAGTCATAGAGCAAGACATCCCGAAGACGCCATTCATATCTAGATATGGGCATTGGGAGTTTCTCGTTATACCATTCGGGGCGACCAATGCGCCAGCAGTATTCATGGATCTCATGAATCGTATATTCATGCCTTATTTGGATTAGTTTGTGATAGTATTTATAGACGACATTTTAGTCTATAGCAAGAATGAAGCAGAGCATGAACAACATCTCCGAGTAGTCCTTCAGATTCTCAAAGAGCACCAGTTGTATGCGAAGTTCAGTAAGTACGAATTTTGGTTTGATCGTATTTCGTACTTAGGTCATATCATCACCAGAGGTGGAGTGGAAGTTGACCCCCCAGAAGATAGTGGCTATAGAGACATAGCCAGTACCTAGCACCATTGCATAGGTTTACAGTTTCCTAGCATTGGTCGGCTATTACCGACGATTTGTATCAGATTTCGCTCGAATTTCAGCACCATTGACGTAGTTGACCCGCAAGGATATGCAGTTTGCTTGGACAGTAGAGTGTCAGAGTTCATTCGAGAAGTTAAAGCAAGGATTGATGACGGCGCCCATTCTCACGCTTCCAGATGGGACTGAAGGATTTTCAGTTTATTACGATGCTTCAGGCAGAGGATTGGGATGCGTCTTAATGTTGCATGGTAAGGTAGTAGCATATGTATCACGTCAGCTTCGTGATCATGAGAGGAATTACCCAACCCATGACTTGGAATTAGTAGCGGTGGTTTTTGCACTTAAGCTTTGGAGGCATTACTTGTATGGAGATCAGGTAGAGATTTTCACCGACCACAAGAGTCTTAAGTATGTATTTACCCAGAAGGATCTCAACATGCGTCAGAGAAGGTGGCTAGAGCTATTGGTAGAATATGACATCAACCTACAGTATCATCCTGGGAAGGCCAACGTAGTTGCAGATGCGTTGAGTAGAAGAGCCGGAGCTTATTTTCTAACAGTACAGCCAGAGTTATTAGCAGATCTTCAGAAGATGGGTATAGAGATATTTCTCCCTACCAATATGACATTGATGGCCAGTATGCAAGTTCAGTCCAGCATAGTGGAGAGAATCAAGATAGCTCAGTCAACGGATTCTAAGCTTTAGCGGCTTAGGGCAGAATGTGAGACATGACGAAGAACAGAGTTATGTATTCACGAAGATGGCACACTTCGACATGAAGGTGTCTTTGTGTACCCAGTAGTAACATCAGGCAAGAGATCATGGCAGAAGCTCACAGTTTGCAGTATTCAATTCATTCTGGTAGCGGAAAGATGTATCGTGATATCCGTCAACATTTCTGGTGGAATGGCATGAAGAGGGAGATAGCCTCGTTTCTCTCGTTGTTTAGTTTACCAACAAGTCAAGGCTGAACATCAAAGACCAGCTAGACTTCTTCAACCTTTACCGATCCCAGAATAAAAATGGGAACACATTACCATGAATTTTGTAACTAGGTTACATAAATCCCCAGCTGGGAGAGATGCTATATGGGTTATAGTTGACCGACTTACCAAGGTAGCTCATTTTCTTCCTTTCAGAATTGGTTAGTCAACGAATCAGCTAGCAGAGATGTATCTCAGGCAAATATTCAGATTGCATGGAGTGCCAGTCAGTATCGTATCCGACAGAGATTCGAGATTTACATCGCATTTTTGGCAGAGTCTTCAAGAGAGTTTGGGAACTCGTCTCAAGTTTAGTTCAACTTATCATCTGCAGACAAATGGTCAGTCAGAGCGCACAATTCAAACTCTCGATGATATGTTACGATCCTGTACACTTGACTTCGGTGGTTCGTGGGAAGATCACATATACTTAGTGGAGTTCTCCAATAATAACAGTTTCCAGGCCAGTATCCAGATGGCCTCATTTGAGGTACTGTATGGCAGGAAGTGCAGATCACCTTTAGCCTGGGATGATGTAGGCGAGAGGCAGATTATTGGTCCAAAAATGGTTACGCAGACTATCGAGGTGGTCAGACAAGTCAGAGATCATCTTCGAGTTGCACAAGATCGTCAACGCCATTGGGCCGATTCTCATCGGCGTCCACTTGAGTTTTCTATCGGCGACCATGTATTCCTTAGGAACTTGCCTACCTGTGGCGTCATTCGATTCGGCGTACGGGGACAGCTTAGTCCTAGGTATATAGGGCCGTTTGATATTCTCGAACGAGTAGGTGGTGTATCCTATCATCTCGCTCTTCCACCATCATTACGTGAGGTACACGACGTATTCTATGTATCCCAATTGCAATGGTACATCCCGGATCTGAGCTATATCCTTGACCATTCAGAATTGGTTGTTGGTACCAACCTTTCGTATGAAGAAAGGCCCGTATCCATATTGGACCAAAGAGAGAAGGTACTTAAGAACAAGACTATTAGTTTAGTCTGTGTTGCTTGGGGTCATCACTCCTTGGGTGAGTCAACTTGGGAATGTGAGGATGATATCCGATCATGATATCCATACATTTTTGACTCATAAGGTATAATGTCTTTCTTATGCCTTATTCTTTTAATTCCTTGCTTGCATGAACGATTACATGATTGACTGCTATCGTAGATTGCCAGTATTAGTGTAGCTTGCCCCGACACCTCTCGTCTCTTGATCAAATTTTGAGGACGGAATTCTTTTAAGGTGGTAGAGTTGTCACTCTCGTTTCTCGTTATACGTATTTTTTAGTATACATATACGAATTTCTGACATATGTCAGATGAGCCGTAGTTAGACTTGTCTTATTTAGCCTAGTCTTGGTTTAATCTTAACTTGATTTGGTTCTCCTTGGTTCAACTTGGTTTAGCTTTGCTTGGCTTGGCTTGGTTTATTTTGGTTTGAGATGAGAAGGGTTTGTATAAAAACCCACTCCTCTCTCTGTCTCCTCCATTATTTTTCATTACTTCTTCATCTTCTTCATTTACTCCTCTCACCTACCAACCCCTAGGCAAATGCAACTTGCTTCATGATGGACCTCAAATTTTATTGTTCCATTATCTTCCTTGCTTGATTCTAAGCCTCTTTAGAACTTGGAGTTTTTGGTTTTGATGGTTACATTTTTGTAGATCTAAGTTTATAGTTTTCTCGGTTTTTCTTATTTTTGATCTCTTAAACTTTGTTATTTCTGAAAACTAATGGTTACATGTTGTGGGAAATTCAATCTACCCAATTTTGGCTTTTGAACCACTTGATTTCGACTTCGTATGAAGAAGTTATGCCATTTTGTGTTCATGGGTTCCGGCACATCTTCGGTGTTGTCGGGAAGATGAACAGTGTCGTACGCGCCCGCACGCCGTGCCTTCGTGCCATGCGCGTCGTGCACCCGCACGCTGCACGTTTCACGTGCCGCGCGCCCGCACGATTTTCTGCCGTACGCCGTGCCTCCGCGCCATGGGCGCCGTGTACCCGCGCGCTCGCGCCATTCATTGGTTGTGCGCCAAATGTCGTGCTTGCGCGATCTGTACGCCGTGGACAGTTTTGCTCGTGTGCAGTGCATTTCGTACGCCGCACGCCCGCGCCATTCATTGGTCACGCGCCAGTCTCCGTACTTGCGCGATCCGTGCGCCATGGGCGATTTTGCTCGCACGCGTAGTGCCTTTTGCGTGCAGTGCGCAGACTGTGCGCAGTGCTTGCGCGCACCATGCGCCGTTGGCAGTTTTACCCGTGCGTGAATCACCCTAAATGACTGTTTTTGTCCGTTTTAGCTATTTTGTAGCTAGAATCTTGAAAAACTCAAAACATGAAAGTTAGATCTTCGTCTTGGCTTCAAGAATCCTCTTGTTTCACATTAACTGGAGTTCATATACGACCAATAGTTTCAATCATAGTTCTTGATCTTCTATGCATGTTTCCTGTACTTGGCCTAAATTGCGACGACCCGACTTGGTAATCTTGAGCTAGTAACTTGAACATGAGAACATGATCCCATCTTGATAATCTTGATAGTGGCCCATCGAGGCGCACTCTTGACAAGTACTCTTGACATGACAAGTAAACCTGACATGATATGTGTAATCATGATTGCTGTTGCGACAGCTATCCCTGACTTGCTAAGTGTAACTCTTGTCTTGACTTTGTGGTTGATTGTGCCTGTACAAGCTATATGTCTCGTCTTACATCATGTCTAGGATATAGATTCCTGGTTACAACGGTCAGGGATTCTACTAGGTTAACGACTAGATTGATCAAGTAGTTTATTTAGAGAGATTTTCCAGTTACAGGCGATCCCGTTATCCCGGCCACACCTTTGGACGTGTAGCCTACCGACGAGTAGAGCACATTTTCATCATACTGTCATGTGTTGCACTCTAAGTCAGCTAATAATTCTCTTAATTCTTGATAAACTCTTGTAATCTCGCCTGGATAACCTGGATAGTCTGCAGAGCTTGTGACTGCGGGAATATCTCAACTGCATCTTGTTAGTAACTAGGCCTGTGATAACCCTAGTTAGCTAATGATAGCAAGCCGTAGGACTTGATTGGCCGTGCCTGAATGATTGTCTCATGATTAACATGGGTATTATATTCCACGTCTTGATTTCTTTATGCAAGCTAGTATATTCTTTAAAGCATATTTTTTATGTTATTTAATTATGCTCTTTTATCAGTTTTCCTATTCTTTATATGCTAGTTTTAGTTCCTAAGTAGAGCCTCCCTTGTGGCACTTGCTCTTTCTGAGGTCTGACCCAACTAGTTTTGTATGGCCAGATTTTGGAGTAGCACCCGAGGATCTACCTGCCTTCCAGCCAGATGGTGAACACCAGGCGTAACCATGGTAACGAGTGGGTTTTCTTATTTTGCTCTCCCACTCTACTGTAACTTATTCTTTTGAGGCGTTTAGCTGCCGAACACGTGTTAGCTCGTGTTGTAACTTTATTTCTGTCTGCCTAAGGGCTGTAACATGATTGACAAATCCTAGGGTTGATCATCTATGACTTAACTCTTGCTAATCTTCGTATTTTGTATGACTAGTTTCATGATCATTTGAATATGTAATGTTTGGGACGCCTTACTTTGTATGTCTGATGATCTAACATCTTGAAACAATTATTTTCTTGCTTGAGATTGAGACACTAGGCTTATTCTTGACCATAAGAGACTGTTGGCTTGTAGATAAACCCTCATGCATCTAGACAGCCGTGACCGTATTGTGAAGTGGGTTGCACTTCAATGTACGTAGCTGGCTGTGTCTGTCCCCCGCTCTCTAGTATTCTGGTTCTGGGGCGTGACAACAGTATTGCGACGGATTTGTGAGCGCACATTTTCAATTTTTTTACAAAAGGTCATCGACGAAAATTTTTGTCGGTAAGACGACTGGTAAAATTATGCATATCAGACAGCACGTTACCGACGAAAATTTTCGTCGGTAACATGTTACCTTCCCTAGTTTTTCGTTGGTGATTAGTTGGTAAGACGTCACTGACCTATAGATATACGTCGGTAGTCAGCCACTAGTCAGTATCTGAGGTTAGTTTTATTGCCAGAACAAATGATTCCTGCAATGCTCACACCTGTCAATATATATATATATATATATATATATATATATATATATATATATATATATATATATATATATATATATATATATTCAATACAAATTGGCAATGTATTTGTACAATACAAATATATTACTTATTCAATAAACTCAAACACAAATATATATAACATTGAAGTAAATATACTCAAACTGCAAATATTTTATACAGTCAAATATTTCCTAATTACAAAGAAAAGTACATTTATACAAATCTACCAAATGATACAAAAATTACGTAAAGTTTTACAAAATCATCCAGTACAAAATTAAATTATACAAAACTCCAGCATATCAAACTGCTGGTGGAGGACGTGGAGGAGGTGGCGGCAACTGTCCGCACGCATATAACTAGTCAACACCATACTGAGGACTCGTTGTAGGTCCTGGGCAGGAACGCCGCCTGGAACAATAGGTGCAGGAGGCGCTGTGGTCGAAGGAGGAGCCGGTGTAGGAGCCGCTAAGGTCGAAGGAGGAGCCGGTGTAGGAGCCGCTGAGGTCGAAGGAGGAGTCGGAGCAGGAGGCGTTGTGGTCGAAGCAGGAGCCGGTATAGGAGACGCTTTGGTCAAAGCAAGAGCCGCTGGTGCAGTGGTAGCAGGAATCAGACCACAAGTGTCTAGAACATGGGTCACCTAAGTCATCTGACCCTGTAAGGTCACTAATATCTGTGTAATCTGCTCTAAGCTATAGGTGCCGGTAGTAATGCCGGGCTGTGTAGCTATAGGTGAAGGTGGAGGTGGAGGAGGAGCTCTCGAGTAAACGGACGGATGCGATACCAACGATCCGGTACCGTACACGCTGCTGCCTTTTCCTTTTCCTCCGACAGCTTGTATCCACAAGTCGTTCCTCGCAGCCGGTGCCGATGGCTGACTAGTCCCAGATCTCCCTCGGCACCCCTCTCAGCAGTACTCCCTCCCTCACCGACTCTCTAATGTCTCATACGTCTCTTATATTTATATAGGTAAATAGATTTAGAGTTAATATATGTATTTTAGTTACTATTAAGTATTGTTTTTAGATATTGTAGGTTTTGTCTTTGATTTTTATTGCTAATTAGGGTTATGGTTAGGATATTTAGAGTTAGATATAGCGATTTAGGTAAAATAATTATAGTTAAGTATAAAGAAGAATGTAATTAGATAGCACTGAAAAAAAATTCATAGGCTTTGGTCGACCGATCATCTACGAGCTTCCCATCCTTCTTTCGCTTATGGGTACGCTCGAAAACTTTGGGCAAGTCGACGGTGTTCGGGTCTCCGCATGTCCTGGCGACCTCCTCGCACTGTAACAATTAATAACTAAACATTAAAATTAAATAATTGAAAAAATAACAAAAGAATATATATGGTAAAGGTTTAGGATTTGGTTAAATTTTTTATTCCAAAATTTTCGTTCAAATCTTTGTTTAATGTTGGCTCTGTTCTTAAGGCTGGCTCGGGTTGTAAAAGAATATATATGGTAAACAGTGGATGACACTGTCAACCAGAGGATTTGTTTTAATTTTTAATTTTCTTTTTCGTTTCAATCCTTTTTATTTTTCTTGTCAATTCTTTTCTTTCTATCTTCTTATTTATTTTCTTATTTCTTATTTAATTATTCTTGACAAAAAATATTTATTTGATTTAAGTATTAGTCAGCGACATATTATATTTTTGTTATATAAATGCTTTTAACATTTTAAAACCACACACACACATACACACACAGAAAAATAGGAAAAACCGACAAAAAAAAATAAAAAAACGAAAAACCGACAAAAAAGAATGAAAAAAGGACAAAAATCGACAAAAAATTAGAAAACAACAAAAACGACAAAAAACGATAAAAACGAAAAAAGATAAAAAAAAGCGACAAAAAATAATCAAAAACGACAAAAAAGGACAAAAGCGACAAAAACAAAAAAAAAATGAAAAACATAAAAAAAAAGAGATCAAAAAGCGACAAATGACAAAAAAAAGGATAAAAAATGTCAACAATAACAAAAAACGACCAAAACGACAAAAACAACAAAACAAAGGCAAAAAAAAAAGACAAAAACCGATAAAAATGGAAAAAAAAAAACCAAAAAAAACGATAAACATGACAAAAATGACCAAAGAGACAAAAAAAAAAGACAAGAACTACATAAAAGAGATCAAAAAGCGGCAAAATAACGGTAAAAATATCAAAAAAAGGACAAAGCAACCAAAAAACAATAAAAACGGCCAATATAAAAGACAAAATCGACAACAAATCCAGAAAACAACAAAAAACGACCAAAAGGGACCAAAAATGATAAAATTTGATTTAAAAAGGGAGAAAAAGACCAAAAAAATAACAAAAAATGACAAAAACACGACAAGAATAACAAAAAACGATTAAAAAGCGACAAAACAACAAAAAATAACAAAAAAATGAAAAAACAAAAAAATACAAAAAAGAGATCAAAAGCGACAAAAATGACAAAAAAATAAGAAAATGTCAAAGTACGATAAAACAACCAAAAAACGACCAAAAAAAAGCAGAAATAACAAAAAAACCAAAAAAGGGACAAAAATGACCCAAAACGACAAAAATTGACAAAAAACGATCAAAATGAAAAAAAAGACTAAAAATGAAAAAAATACCAAAAACGAAAAAAATAATGAAAAAAGATGAAAAATGAAAAAAAAAAAACGATAAAAAATTTTTTGAAACAAAATTTTTTTTGCCGGGGCAAAAAATATATACCCACCTATTCTTAAGAGATATGGTTCCCATATTTCGTGGGTAAATTATTTACCTGGGTATTAATAATTTCTGGGAATAATTTTTGTATAGGTAAACAAACATGGTAATAGATTCCCTCATTAAATTTTCTCGGGAATAAAAAAATATACGCGTACCAAACGTCCCTTATAGTCAAAATTTGTTTATTCTCCAATGGGTGAATGATACTAAACAAAATTCATTTTTCAATGAAGGATATTTTTGGAAAAAAAATTCCACGGTGAAATCTACTTTTGGCATTATATAGTAGACTAGCATATATTCTATTTTAACCTTCTTTATTTAACTTAGGAACACCATCGTAATTACTTGGTTGTCCTTATTAAAACTAATGAACCATTTTAATTAATATAGATATGCAAGAATATTTTTGGAAGAAAAAATTCATGATGAAGTTTAACTTTTGGCATTGTATAGGAAGACCAAAGGTAGTCTTCGAAACCAACAAATTTCAAACCAATCCGAATCTGTTATCCGTATGTTTTCGGTCCAAAATTGAATAATGCTCACCCCTACTCATAGGGCTCAACCTGATGCAAAATATTGTAAATTTAGGCTAATTATAAGGGCACAGCTTTTTTTTTATCGGGGCTAGCCAGGATTAGGGCTAGCCAGGTTTTGAGAAAATTTTACTCGGGCTGTCAAAATTTTTCATTCAGGGGGCTGTCCAAACCCCACAGCCCCTCCAAACCCGAAAAATCACTCTCATTTCTAAATTTCACTCTCTCTTTTCACAAACCCTAGCTTTCTTCTTCTTCTTCTTCTATCCATCTTCTTCTTCTCCACCATTTCCATTCTCACATCTCCATCAAAACCCTAGTTTTTTTCTCATCATCATCATCTTCTTCTTCTCCACCATTTCCATCATCACCATCTCCATCAAAATCCTAGTTTCCTTCTCTTTCCCAATTTCGATGGCACCAAAAAAATTAAATAAACCCTAAAATGCATGAAAATAAAGGTTAAATACTTCTTTCCTCACAAAGAATGCATGGAAATAAATCCTAAAATGCATATTTCACTCTATTATCAAGATTGAAATAAACCCTAACATGTTTTTTTTTATTCGAGAATTTCGACTTTAGGACTGCCAAAATTGTGGCAGTCCTGAAAGGAACTTGCTGTACAGCAAGTATCTTTCAGGACTGCCTCAATTTCTGGCAGTCCTCAATTGTCTAGGACTGCCAGAAATTGTGGCAGTCCTGCTGTAGAGCATGTCCCTTTCAGGACTGCCACAATTTCTGGCAGCCCTCATTACTTCTATGACTGCCAGAAATTGTGGCAGTCCTGTTGTACATCGAGTCTATTTCAAGACTGCCACAATTTCTGGCAGTGCTCATTACTTCTAGGACTGCCAGCAATTGTGGCAGTCCTGTTGTACATCGAGACTATTTCAAGACTGCCACAATTTCTGGCAGTCCTCAATACTTCTAGGACTGTCAGAAATTGTGGCAATCCTGATATAAACCCAATTATTCTACAACTAGGATTTCTTCCATAGTTTTCTTCTACAACTAGGATTTCATGCATAATTCTTCTATTAATAAAAAAAATTGGTTAATAGACTAATAGATTAATAGCTTTGATAGATTTGATAACCCAATTTCTTCTACAACTAGGGTTTCATCTATAATGCCCAAACAAGAAGAAGAAAAATAAAGTAGGGTTTGGAGAAAGAGATCTGAGAAATTAGAAGAGAGCAAAAAATCAAAATAAACTAGGTTTGCAAAAATTGATGTTCTTGTTGTTCTTGTTCTTTTTGTTCTTCTTCTTGTTCTTCTTAGGAATGGAGAGTAGGGAAGAAAACATAAATTATAAGACTTATCTTTTATACCTACCACTTGGATAGTCCTGAGTAATTTTTCCAATGACAAACTTGTAAATAATGGAAAACTAACACTTGGACAGCCCCGATCAAAATGTGTTGCGCCCTTATAATTAGCCTAAATTTAGATGCTAGATCTACATATGATTTGCGGAAAATTTGATGAATCAAATGCTTTGTGATTTGATGAATTTTGGTGGAGGGACTCTGCATCTATATGTTGAAATGCACTAGCTCCGTTTAGCCACATTGACCATGTAAATCTTCCTGAACTTGCAACGGAACTCTACTTTCCTAGCATACAAAATTCCGCATGTTATATGACGAAACACCAAATTGTTCAAAGCTCATGAGTGCAATTCTTCACTCAACAATACTCCGTACAGAAGCAATAAGAACAAGATGTCACATAAAGCAAAGTGCTTCTATTTCTTCTTTCCCTTGTGATCAAGCACGAAACTGTATATATATGTATTATATTTTACTAACCACTTCTTCCTTCCCCATGTAATACACCTCTGTTTACAACAAAGTGAACCAAATCCCAAAATGATTAACAAAGGGATCTCGAAATAGAAAGAAAGCCGAACTTCCTAGTTATTGCTAAATGTACCGCCTCTTTCAAAAGCCAAACTTTGTAATCGAACAATGAGCAAAACTGCTGTCTGACCCCCCTGCAACTGTTCTCATTTCAAATGGCAGACCGAGCAGCTACAACCACTGAGCAGGTGAATAAGATGGTATAAACAGTGGCTCACTTTTCTTTCCGCTTCCCATCTCTGAACTAGATGCAACATTTACAAATCAAAATGCTCAAATGAAGCAAAACTTTTCTAAGTGAAGGCACTCGACAGTCTCATGCCATCTTTGTTTGGATTTGCCGATGGATGTGTACAAGAAACTCTACATAGGAAAGACCTCCAGGATTCTTGTCCTCAACCATGTATGAAAGGAATAGCATTCCTGCAAACAGAATATTTCAACAAAATCCGTGTCAAGATCTTTAGGCTACATAACAGATTATTCAATATAGACTATATAGTGACACTTACAGGCAGCAGTATCCCAATAAACAATTCCAGTTATCTACCAATAAGTATATTAATTACCAAATCATCAGCATATTCATAAATATGCTGTCAAATGATGAATAAAATCATCAGCTAAGGATTGCAACTATACATTTCAGCATGTCAAGACCATTAAAAATATGATATATGGAATTAGGTTGGAACCATCAACATCTAGCTCATCAAATTATGATCGTGTACAAAGTACCATTAGCCACCATTTTCCATGGGGTCAAAAAGCAAAAGAATTGTGAAATGGGAACATAACGGATTTTCATTCCATGTAACTGGCAGTTTTAATGCTGAAAACCATGTTCAACTAATACAAAAAATATGCTTGGAAACATAGCATAAGAAAGAAAACAGTTTGTAACAATCACTGTTCTACACAATTAAAAATAGTTGATAACTGATAGCTCCTTACTTTGGATGCCAAGGCTTGTACAAGAAACAGAATCACTGTTATATACCTACAATTATTGTTCGTTATGCAACTGGAGATAACATGCATGCATATTACTAAAGTATTAATTTGCATCTAGGGCAGGCTAAAGTATGAGTCAATATCTCAATGAAATTTGCAGAGGCAAACAATGTTGTTTGCTAAGAGTTAATATTCACTGACCTGATTGATCTCCCTTTTTGCATAGCCTCAAGCTGCACAAAATAAATTTGAGTTAGAAATCGCCACTACCAAATATGACAAGAATAACACGATCAGAATATCTGCATTACCGTAGGTATGAACATCTCTGCCGCCTTATCTCATTCACCACATTGTTTAGTTTCTTTGAGAGGTCATTGTCAAATTGCTCTAGTACAAGCTGAAAATACCAAAATTCTTTTTAGACAAATAACAAGTACTTTTATTTTAATTTTTGCTTGTTTACTGGAAGGATACTTAAATATTTAAAAAAAAACTATCACTAGCACGATTCTAGTCTATATCACTATCTTAAGCTCAAAAACTAAAAGAACGGCATAATGCCAATTATAAACACGTATATATTTTCCATTTGATCATGCTAGCTAATTAGGAGACTTGAAAGGACCAAAAGCATAACTCTAGATCACTCTCATATACGAAAGTTAAAAGCTTAAAATAGTGTACGTCTCACCCTAATTGAAAACCAGAGTGGACTACAGACTCAATAACAACAGGTCCATGTACTACTAGCCGTGTTCTAAAAATCAGCCTGTTTGGCCGCCTAAGCGCCTTCTACGAAAGCTAATAGCAGATGCAACAATAGATGGGATATTGACAATCTCAGTACCATGAAAGTAGTTAACTAGAAGAAGGATAAGCTGTCAGCAGCATAGTGACAAATTTTTAAGATAATTCTATTAATGTTATGAAATTTAAGGGTACCCTGATGAAAGCACTGATAAGTTTTGCACCATAGAGACCTAAGACTGCTCAAGTTCAATTATCAGCAATTAACAGATATGCATTCATGAGTCAAGACAAGTATAGAAGTAATTATTGATAACAATGAAATCTACTTGCGAAGAAGACCTTTCTAGATTGTTCATCAACTTGTAAATATAGTATGGTAATATAGTAAGGGCAACTGCAGTAAGTGATTTGCAGGTGAGATCACAATAAAGGATGAACACCTGGCTGGAGCCTACAGCTAAACTTTCAGAAGCAGGACCAATAGGCCACACTCAATTATCCAAACTATTCTGGTAAAAACATTTTCTATTTACTGGGTTAAAAGTCTCCTCATAAAAGTGTAAAACTCTTCTCTTAATGTATTAATCACTTGAACTAGAGGTTTTGTAATATGGAAGGCAAGAGAAAGATGATGGTTCACAATGCCAAACCGTCAATACAGGCTAACATTGGTGCACTTGTCTACCTAGGGTCAGAATGTTGGGGTTTTAGAAAATTACAAGCAACACACTACTTATAAAAGCACGAAAGACAGTAAAAAACTAATTTGACATATAATAATGTGATAAATACAAGGAGAACCACAAGTTCCAAACTCAAGCCATTTATGTACAACATACACTGAGAAAGATGTCAAACAAAATGTAGACAGTGCAACCAGATCCTATCACTAAAATGCAGTTAACTACAGAAGGCAGTAATTTGCAACATATTGGAAGATGGGCAATGTTTAAGTGCAGGACTCGTCAGTTATACCCAGCTAGTCTCAGTTGCCAAATGATCAGAGTATCTAGAAACTATTAACATCTAATATGAGGTCAAATTTGTATATCATATTATGTAATATCATCAATAGGAACTAGCAGCAGATGTATTTTCCATTTTGGAATTCACTTGAATAGAATTAGTTAAATTTCAGTTTGAAGTCCAATTTGTAATATTTACTAGTTTTATTTGGATTGTAGTCTTTTGTTAGAGCCTCAAAAGGGGTTAAACCTCATTGTATTCATTTGGATGATTGATAATAAAAGTTCCAAGTTATTCTCCATGGTCGAATGCCATCTTCTCAGTGTGATTCCAAGTCGCTTATCAAGTTGAGAAGTGGCTCCATTTTGCTAACTATGGTGTGGATTGTCTCTTCTCATCAGTTGATTTGGAATCTATCCTTCACCTTTCGTCACCACAAACCTAACCCTTTCATAATTAATATCTTCATACCTCAAACCTTGTCTGCCTTAAGCTTCATCGAATCCCATCGCTAAACCTAGATTTGAGTAAAAAGGCACTTGCTTCCACACACCCCAAGTCCAATTGGACACTTCTGTCCAACAAGCCCTTTTACTCAATAAAAAAAAGTCTTCAAGTTGATGGTGTTAGAGGAAAAGAAGACTGGAAAAACAAGAGTGAGAATAAGAGCAAATAGTGGAACTTCAAAGGAGAGAAGTTAGTACCTTCAAAAAATAGAATGATAAAGAAAGATGGACAATAGAAAAGGTACTAATGTTAAGTAGCACGGTATGTTAAATTGTGTCAACGAAATAGCGAAAGAGATATTAGGAGTTAAAGCAATGGGTGGACTTCAAAAGAAGTTGTAATGGAATGAGGAAGCCTCTAGCAAATAGAATCCTACAAAGGTTCGCGAAATTCATTCTTTCTTGTTCTACTGGTGTGAATGACGCGCCTCTTTGAACGATTCTAGGTTCACTTCAAGTTCCGCCGTTGATGTCCACTTTTTCTTCCACCATAGCAGAGGTCCGTTGTTCATATCTTTCAAGAGCTTGGGACATCCCCCTGTGACCCTCCGGGTTGGAGGAAAACAGAGGGGCTGAAAGCCTCCTACGCCGTTTGCGAGTTGACTCGGAGACAGACGTGGACGAAGGTTCGTCAATGATTAGCCTGTCCCCAGCCCAAGGTTAAGTATAAACAGACTGAGAGGGTTCCTAAGATCCTGCCCTCGACAAAAAGTCCAATGGGATGGGACTCTATGGGATCTAATCGAACTTGTGTTGGGTTTCAATCATGCATATCTCTATAATCTGGTATAAAGTGGTCGGGCAGAGTCCGGTCTTTATTCGGAGTTGTATTGGCCTGGGTGCCCTTTCACCCTAGGCCCTTTTTCTAAGGTCTGACAAGTCTTGGCTCATCATTGCATCTTGGTCCAAGGCGGTTGAAAACCTTGTTGAAGCATGAGCAACCATCCCGTCCTGGCTCCTTGGTTTCAACTGACAGGTTTGCAATTGGCTATGGAGAGTCGCAGGTTGTGCCCCTGGGGTGAGGTCAAGCAGCGATACCTAGGACGAGCAGACAGGTACTTCTATAGTCACGGGTCAGAACTGGTCTTCTAAGAGAATTTGGTTGCCATTTTCAGAAGGCGAGCGAAGTGAGCTAATACTGAATAATCGAAGTGAGGCTAACGCAGTGAGAAGGCGACCGTGCCGGAAGGTGATAGAAGTTCGACTCACTACGCTCTAAGTGAGTGAAAGCGAACGCGGCGTGAGGCGACCGAAGGGAGTATCCCGTGTCTTCCTTCATGGAGTCAAAAGCCCTTTTTCGACTTGTGGCAGAGTGAAATAGCTCCTGCTGAGTGAGTCGGTGCTGGTGGGTGGAAAATGATCCAGGTGATCTGGGCGAATCCAATGAAGATTTATGGATTGTGATTGGAGAGCAAAAGGTATCTATCCATCTGGAATATACTCTATTGGTTCAAGGTCAGCTCTGTTCTCTTGGTTGAAGGTTCAGCAGGCTACGGATTCTCTATGAGGAGCGTTCCAGGAGTAGCATGCCTCTATTTGATCACGAGAGGCTTCTTCGAGGGGCTTGGCTTCTTGTTCTCGTTCTGGTGCAACCCTGGTTCAAAGGCTTGATTGGCTGTTTAGGTCTTCCTTAGGGGGGACCTTACGGCTATAAGTTGTATAATGATATTCTGACAATCTTTTTAAGGAGAAAACAGTCGAGTCCGACCTGAGACTTTTTTCGAATGAAGTGCATTAAAGATAGGGCCACTGAAATATGCTTTGTGCGCTCATGAAAGACTGGATTAGAGGATATATGGATGGCCTGGCCGCCGGCAGTTTTTTTTCGAATGAATTTCGAGAATAAACCAACCGACAAATCCGTAGCCAAGGTGATTTACTGCCTCCCTCTCGCCAAAATGGGATGAATCTTCTCAATGATTATTCAGGGCGCAGCGAAGCCAATTTCCATCAAGGCAAGGGGGTAAATAAGGGGGAAGAGGAGTTGTCACGATAGAAAAGAGAAATGACTATAAGGAACCAACGATTCTCTCTTCTTAAACAACCTATATCCTCCACACTTAACCAGCATTTGATAGATTATCCAACCCCGAGCAATCTTAGTTATTGGTGGGGGTTCGGTCCGTTAGCTGGTATTTGTTTAGTCATTCAGATAGTGACTGGCGTTTTTCTAGCTATGCATCACACACCTCATGTGGATCTAGCTTTCAACAGCGTAGAACACGTTATGAGAGATGTTGGAGGGGGCTGGTTGCTCCGTTATATGCATGCTAATGGGGCAAGTATGTTTCTCATTGTGGTTCACCTTCATATTTTTCGTGGTCTATACCATGTGAGTTATAGCAGTCCTAGGGAATTAGTTTGGTGTCTCGGAGTTGTTATATTCCTATTAATGATTGTTACAGCTTTTATAGGATACGTACCACCTTGGGGTCAGATGAGCTTTTGGGGAGCTACAGAAGTGACGCCGACCAAGAAAAAGGTCAAATTCTTCTTCGTCTTTATGTTGACGACATCATCCTTACGGGGGATGATAGGGAGTCCATCGTTGAGCTGAAGTCTAACCAAGGTCTTTGATGTTAAAGACCTAGGTACTATGAAGTCTTTCTTGGGGAATAGAGGTAGCTCTTTCCAAGTCTGGTATATTCATTTTCAAGAGAAAGTACACCATGGATCTCTTACGAGAGACCGGGAAGTTGGGAGCAAGGCCTATATCCAGCCCGATTGAGCCAAATCCTTTACGTAATAGAACATTACAAAACTATTGAGCAACATTGAGAGAGAATTATCAAAGAAAAGCAGTTATTGAATTTAAAGCTAAGACCCACGACCATTTGTTTGGTAGGTTAGAACTAAGGATAGGCTCGTTAAGAGTAGGAAAGGAGTACAGACTCGGGTAAACTTAAATGTATCAAGAGTGATGACCAAAAAGTATCCGTAAAAGAAACTAGTATTAAAGAGACACTAAGGAGTTATTTTCGCAAGTTGTTTAATGAAAACAGAGAAAGTTTAACTATGGAAGTAAACAAGTTATTTACGGATAAGTCGTATAGCTATTGTCATAAGATTAGCTATTGTCATAAGATTAGGACTTCAAAAGTTAAGGAGGCTTTGATGAAAATGAAAACTGAAAAAATGCAGATCATGATGATATTCGTACATAGATTTGGAACTCTTTAGGAGAGTAAGGATTGATGGGGCTAATTAACTTATTCAACCAAATCATAAGGATGACTATAAAAATGTCCAATGACTGTAGTATTACGGTACATTTATTAAAAAAAAGATATAAAAGTTATACTAACTTTCAAAGAAACCAGTTTATGAATCATAATTTTTTGGCAAGAGTAATTAGGCAAAGACTAAGAAAGGAAACAGGAAATTCATAAAATCAATTTGATTATATGCAATGAAGATTTATTATGAAATCAATTTACTTGGTAGTTAAATTTGTGGAAAATTTTAGAGAGAAAGGGATGTTCTTTTATTGACTTTGAAAAGGCTTATGAGAGAGTTCGTAGGGAGATAATATGGTGAGTTTTGGGGAAAAAAAAGGGTCCATTAACTATATTGAGATCATAAAGGATAAGCATCATGGAGTTCCTACTTGCTCCTACCGAATGGACCATCGGAGGAGATGCATACCTATTCCCATCAGCTTAGTGTGATGCTACCCACCACTTCACTTTCACTTAGGCCCGGGCCAAGTCAGTGAGGGGACCCTGTTGGGCTCCCCCTCCCCCCCCCCCCCAAAAAAAAAAAACAAATTGTACGTGGGAGTTTTCCCTCATACGGCTCGAATCATTCTCAGATGCCCCGAGAGGCATCCTTTCCTTAATTCGGGGATGGTTCACGTGCGCGCAAACGAGCACCGGCCGCAATAGAAAGGAACTATGACCCATAGAGTCAGACAGAGCGTCATAATTTTCTTGTAATGGTTGAGGAGTTTCTTTATCTGAGGATGCGGGACGCTCGCGGAGTCCGTGCCTTCCGTACCACCACAGGTCGTTCTTGCGCGAATCCCGCTCCTAAACATAAGGGAGGGATAGGGGGAAGGGGGCCGGGCCTCTCATATAAATAGGGTTTCAATATAAATAGGGTTGTTGAAAGAGAACCCGGCCACCTATTTTCAAGGTTATAAATGGCGGTAGACGGGTGCGCGGCGGAGAGAGTCCGCCTACCGCCTAGGCGGTGCCTAGGCGCCGCCTAGGCGGTCGATATATTTTGAACATTTTTTACTATTTTACCACTGTTTTTTGCATAATATGCATATTTTAAGGGTGTTCCATGCATAACTAAGTTGTAGAACGAAGATTTATAAAGTTTTAGTTTTGTAAAAGTGAACCATAGGCTCATAATGTTTTAAAAACCTTTTTGGCCAAAATATTTTGTAAAGTATTTCTCCGCCTAGGCGCCCGACTACGCTGCATGACCTCCGCCTATGCCGCCAACCTCCGTTGGCCGTCTACTCCACCGCCTACAGAAAAGCGGTGCGGAGAGGGACCGCCTACCGCCTAGGCGCCGCCTAGGCGGGCGCCATTTAGAACACTGCCTATTTTCATTCGACGTTCCGAGAATTCGATCAACAAATTCGGCGAGCTGATCTGCTTTGATCCAGGAGAAAGCCCAGTCAGCCACCTTTTCGGTGCAGTTCACGTGACCTACAGCTCGACATGAAGTACTAAAATTAAGTCCTTACATGTTTGTCCTAGTTATGGATGCAGTTACTAGAAATATTTAGGATGAATTTCAATCGTGCATGTTGTTTGCTTATGATATTGCAATAACGGGACTATATAAGGACTCTAAAGTAAAAAATGTAACTCCGACCAAAGGTCAAAATGAAATGGGAGAGTACACATGGATAGACATGAGATACCTAAGACTCTTTTTTTTTTCAGTATTTAGGGTCAATATTCATCCCGATGGAGATATTGAGAAGAATATTCATAGAATTAAAATAGGATGGTTGAAATATAAGAGTACTTCTGGACTGTCGCAGAATAGAGTTGAAGTTGAAAGGAAAATTCTATTAGATAACTATAAGACCAGTCATGCTTTATATATCAGAGTGTTAAATCAAAAATTTATCAAAAAATAAGTGTAGATTAAATCAGAATGCTACGATGGATGAGTGGCAATATATATAGCTGAAGTTGAAAGAAAACTTCCAGAAGATAGCTATAAGACAACCATGCTTTATATATCGGATTGTTAGGCAATCAAAAGCTAACATGTCCAAAAAGTAAGTGTAGTTTAAATGAGAATGCTGTGATGAATGAGTGGCAATATATTGAAAGATAGGATAAGAAATGGACATACTCAAGGGAAGTTAGAGGTTGTGTCGAATGAGAATAATATGGGAGAAAAAATTGTCTATAGTGGTTTGGATTTATTTTTTGTTACTTTTACAGCAGAACTAGCCCTCAAAATAGCTGAATGGAAAAAAGGATTCAAATATCCGCACCAATATTTTCAGATAAAGGCTTTATTGTAGTTGTTTCCAGATTGAAACCAAATAGGTTGTGTACGGGAGAGAATGGAGATGACGGGGTACGGGAGAGAACAGAGAAGACATGATGGTTTATTTGATGATGTAAAGCAATGGAGGAACATTAGGCTAGCTTGCTTCCTCCACTAATTTTGAGGTTCTGGACAAGGCTTAGCACCAGCTATTTAACATTCTTATTTGTATGGCTAAGGCTCTCAAAGATTAAAAATACTTCAAAGCTTACTTTAAGGTTACGTCAGGGACACTTTACATTTTCTGATTAGCCAGTAGATTAAAAAAAATAATAAAGCTTCAGAGTTCAGACTAACCCTGAACCTGAGTAGAACCCGAACATCTAAAACAACAAATTTACAGCATGCTTTCCTAAAAGCCCGAATTAGCAACATGCTTCTATAAACCTATGTTGTAAATGTAACACATAAACCTGAGTATAACCCGAAATCTAATACAACAAATTTACAGCATGCTCTCCTAAAACCCTGAATTAGCAACATGATTCCATAAACATATATAGTAAATGCAATAGGTCAAATCAAGTTACATGGGTAGATAAAGTTAAACCTGAACCAAGTACCCCTTGTAGTAACCATTATCGTGCTTACTACTATTAGGATTGAGAGTGCAACCTTAGACAGAGAATTTGCAATCTCCCAAATATGTGTTGAATTGATATGAAAACATTCCATAGTAACTCTAACATGCATACCTGAGATGGAATTCCCTCCACAGAAGGAGTTCCAAAAATTTGTTGAAGGATATCTGGATTCACCATGTTACCAACATAGATTAAACAATCTTCGCCATTTTCCAGGAGGTAAATTCCATCATCCATTATATGCTCACTGGAAAGAGGAATCGTGGAAGAAATTATAGAATCGTCATCCTGCTAGAGAAAGGAAATCAAAAATTATATATGCAACTCAAATATAAACACATAATTGCCAAATTATTTCTAAGCCGTACTTGACATTACATACCTTGGAAGTGAGATCATGTATAGATAACATCCTAGGATATACCAGAGGAACAGCCAAGGTTATAGAAAGAGATGCAGCATAACTTGCCCAATATGAGCGATCATCCAACCGCCCATCATTTCGCAACCCAATGCTTTTTACCAATGCTATACACAGAAAAGTGTATATAGGTATATCAACTTATGTTCCATTCTTTACGGTAAAAATCTGAAAACTTGCATGTGGAAGAGCTATCAATGGTGCAAATGGCAATGATGCCATCAAATAAACATAAGAAAACATATATCCATGTATTAGTATCTTAATATATTGGAGAGATTACAGACCACTTTGAATCATTAGCGAACTCATTGAGAATAGACAGGCTTCCTGCTTCTAATTATGCATATCTGTCATATCACTCGGTGGATATAGACAGAGTAGAGATTTATCATTTCAGAACTATCTCATCCCTCTCATCTCACACATGGAAACAGGTGCCACACTTCCTGACAGTGTCACCTTTCAAGTTTTGAGAATCCTGTTCAGTTTTAATACAGATATTCATTAACAATGCAGATAATTACAAGTGGTCAGTCCCTTTTAACAAGTTTGAGGTTAATTTATTTGATATCATGGATCACTGGTTACAGAGAAATCCTTTCTCTTGGTAAGCTGGTTCAGCCTATTGCACTTGCGTTTATTTTGCTTTAGGGGGGAGGTTCTCAGGTGCAAACTTTCAAGTTCAGGTATACCCATAGACTCGTCCCTCTATGAACGGTTTTGATTTCTTAATCGTTGCAGTTTCTACTGTAATGACCCGCTCCGTCCTAGCGGAACGCCGATTCAAACGGCAAGTGCAACGACTCAAACGAGCCGTCGACCCGAAAAGTTGGCATCGACCTGATGAAGAATCGATGCAAGACTTACATTGGCCCATCGAAGATGAATCCAGACTTAGACTTTCAAAGGCGCGCTCGGAGTATCGCTCGGCCGATGCGAACATCGCTAAGGTGGGTGGCTCCGATGAACCCGTCTTTGCTTAGCCTTGACACATAACAATACGGACACTATTGCTAGAATCGCTAGGCGATAACACCGCGCATGTTAATAAATGACTCAACGCACCTAGCTAAGGGAATAATTCCATTTTGTATGCTTGTATAGAATATGGAAAAGGAATATGGAAATGTGAGAACTCTCGCCACCGCGCTCCACGCTCGTGCTAAGGCACAAGCTTACATTCAAGTCCCTTATGCGTTCAAACAATGAAACAATGAATGGTTTACAATAATGAAACGGGAAGACTATCAACATAGTCGTTCCGAGTAGAGTTTAGCAACATTGAAAGACTATGGGACCGATGGGTCGCCAAGACGACTCCCGCACGAGGAGTTGCAAAATGTATGAATGAATGGATGAACGAATAAGTGAATGAATGAATCAACGAATGAAAGAATGAATCAATGAACGAACGAACAAGTGAAAGAAAGAAAGAAAAGAAAGAATACATGAAAGATAAGAAAGGAAAGAATGGTTAGCGACAGGTGTGACGGGCACGTGCAACGGGGCTCGCTACCCGCGCTGCACGGACGCCAACCTGGTCGATAACGCAATATGGCTAAGGGTTAGCCTACGGCTCGGTGACAGCCGTTAAGTTAAATGACAACGAAAACGAAATGGTCGTGGACAATCCATTAGTATACGGGAGGTGGGAGATATAAGGGATTTCCAGTGGCACAGTCAAAGTGTGAAGGACGTGCCGGTCCGGACGGAAATCAAAATATGGCTTACGGGCTGCCTGAGTGCGGGCTTGGCCACCAGGGGACGTAAGGCCGAGTATTTCAAAAGACTATCAGGGTGTACCAAGCCGCACGCCATGATAGGTGAGAAAATTACCAAGGGAAAGACATGTCCAAATTGGCTTGTGATGCCAGCGACCGATGCATATAGATTAAGTGGGCTTGCTGGTGGCAATCCACGTGCAAGTTCTTGCATTGAAATCAAAGTAGCCTAAGTTAACTAAATGAAGTGCCTTCTGAACAGGCTTGAATATAACATACCAGATAATCGAGAGTACTTCGGCAAAGGAGTTTGAAAATACACCTACGATGCGCTAGGACCCGAGACAGGGACACGCCCTTGACATTGAAAGTTCACATAAATTACGTTAAGTTATTTCCTATGAATTGTTGACTAACTTGGTTTACTGTGGACAGGAAAGGCCGGACGGTAAGTATGGGTAAGTCGTGCATGTATTTCCATGCGACACTTGAATTCAGTAACACGAGATAGGTTATGATATGTGCCATGAAATTGACCCTAAGGCAAGATTAGAAAGACAATGAATGATAGAGATGCACAAAAGTAAATGGAACGTGTTTGGTAATGATAGCATTGTGGGCGAGCTAGCCTCCCCACCAGTGCATAACAATGTACTGATAACCCCAGAGTCTGCTTGCAGGAAGCAGAAAACATCGGCGGGTGCGGAGCTTCCCTCGAACGTACTAAGGCGCGGAGCTATCTCTCGAGCCTTGAAGCGTTACAAGGAGCTGGAGCACCATATACAGGACATAATGTATTGGAACATCGCCATGAATCACTCCATCTTGTAAGCCATTTGGCACGCCTTTTATGTTTCAGAGAGAGAGAGCTTGAGCGACTTGTAAACTCGGCCTAGCGCCGCTTGTAAACTTCTTGAATATCAATAAAGAGTTTGAATTCGCTTCAATTTGTGTTCATTTACTTTCCGCTGCAAATGGGGACACTCTGTGCGACTCTGTGGCCTAGCTCAAATCGGCCGTTTCTGGACTTGGCCTTGCACGGGCGCAACCTAGGCCCGTACGGCATCACGCCTTAGCGAGGACGATCGCTCCTACGGGAGCGGGGCGTGACATCTACTCCTGTGATTAGTTTAGCCCATTCTTTGATGCTACAATGCGACCTTGAAGCACACAGAGTTGTATTTGTTGGTTTCAAGCGGTCCGTGGACTTCTGTTGTTTTCAGTGGTGCGTTCAGACTAATAGGAATTATGTTCTGTAAATCGCGTACATATAGTACCTGATATAACAGTAGTACTAATAGTCTAATCTAACACTCTACTTTCTTCAGTTGGTTGTTACTCAAGACAATCATTGTTCACAGCGTTTAAACCAACCTAGATTCTTGGTTGGGGGGCTCAGTCAGTTATGTGAGCTTACCAATCAAGATCAGCTGTTCAAAGTTCCAGCATTCAAAAATCTAAAAAGTTGAGCATGCAGGTAACCCATCATTCATAACAACCAGCAATATCCACTGTTGGTGCCATTTAACCATGAGGATAAGGTTCAACGATCCAAATAATACCCAAGTTTCACCAACAAAGATTGTTTTATATCCCAAAAAGTAGTATATCAGCTATTGCCGTAAATTGGTAAGATATTGAGCATGCATTGATGTTTACTAAATCTGCCAACTCAACGCATCATCATCATCCAAGCATTATCCCATCAAAATGGGGTCAGGTATAGAGCAAGAGCTGCTCCAAAAAAGAATCAACAGTTTTTGTAACTGGTTCTCAAAACAGCATAGACCATCTGTGATGGTGACAGATCCTCGTGAAGGTAAGTATTGGCAGGACAGGCCTTAAGCATAAAACTTAGGACTGTTGGCAGATAACTAGAGTAAATTTTCCATTCATGTAACCATGGAGTAACCTCTAAGTTCTCCTAGACTAAAAAATAATTTAGCTAAGAAGTAGGATGATGTGATTTTCTATTGAGATTTGAGAAATGAATTCTTCTCCATGACAATTAAAAGAACACAAAGGAAGGACATCCCCAATCAATACATACAGATATGTTACATAATATAAGCTAAGCAGTATAAATCTATAGCAGTGCAGAATAATATGTAAAGATCATACCTAGGGTATATAGAGGAAAAAGCTTTAGAGCTTCTGGAAGAGTTAATTGTCCAGAAGATGATACGGTGGCACAAAATTTACGGTAGGAGTGCAGGATGTTGATGCAAAGATTTGTTATTTGCTCCCGTACTTGAGAAAGAGGGCTCGCAGGGATACCACTTGCAGCTATACATCATCAAATGGGATTGAAGTTAGCTCCATAAGAATGTCAATATATACATATAATAAGCTAACCGAGAAAGTTCCTGACAATTCTCATATTAAAGTTAAGTCATCAGAGGAAACAAAAGTACTTGCTTCTCGATCAGCACTTTTAAGCTTTACATATTACAGCAGAAAACATACCATAAACAAGCTTGGTCATAGGAAATTAAAGCACAAAATGAACAATGATGCATACAGAGACAGCAGAAAGTAGAATCGATTACCTTGCTTCAAAAAGCAAGCGAACTGTGTGTCCAGGTCGGCTGACCGAAATAGATTGCTAAGCATGCTTGTGCAGGGAAGTGAGAGATTTGTAACTCGAATTCTCCTTTGCCCATATACTGTAGTGTAAAGAAGGGCACACTGGCAATAAAAAGGATAAAGAAATTTACAAAAGAATCACAAATGAAGCTAAATAATACTAAATCATGGAAAAAACATGACTCACCTGAAAAGCACATTCTGTTCCCTCCTGGAACTTGTCATCATGCTTCAAGGTGACCATGATGGTTTTGTCACAGTCAATCTGATTTGACAATGTTCATTAGAGTTGAAAGTCGACACAAACCATCATATCAATCTATAACTACTAATCGCATTAAACTCGTGCTCGGGTTAAGCATTATGCAATTTATAAGATATAACTCTTCAAATATACTTTAAAATATGAAGTATGGTAATAAAAATGGGAATGTCTCCTTTTCACTCTTCCACCTACTATTTCATTGAGATGAAAGCAATTATAGAATTCCCTATGGAAAATTATTGTCGTCTTACCTCTGTCTAGGCTCTTTCAAGCCTAGAGGAACACTGAGGGTGCTCCACGGTTGCATGAATTAAATTCAAATAGTTAAAAGGTAGGCCTACCTGCCTACCAAAAGAACGTCTAGATTTTTATAGAATGCCCCTTTCGTGCTTGTAATTACCTTTGCTAGAAAGTTAGCACCAACATAGAGGGATGACATCAGGTTCACAACTAGTCATAAAAATGCCAATTCTTGTATGGAGCTTTCTTGTGCTCCATATTCAACCCCATTCTGATAACCTGGATGACGATGATGATGATAAACGACGAGGAGTTGCCAGTCACTTACGTCTAACTTTTTAGCACCCAAAGTTCCATTTTATACAATCGTTATTCTTAAATATTCCTCTATATAATGAGTTTTGTATATAACCCACGTTTTGAGGTAAAAAGAGTACATTAATTGCCTGCACAAAATTCAGAAAGTTATGGTAATATATATATATATATATATATATATAGAATTGGTTAGTTGAATTACATCTACCTGGTAACCCGGCCTAGGCTTGGGACTTGCTCTCTACACGGCAATCCTTGATTAGTGCGTATGAGTACTTGAAACCGGCCCAAGACCGAAGAAAATTTGAGATGCAGATCGAGTAAGTGGCCTCCCTCTTACTCGGCTTGTGTAAAGATTAAGCAGGAGCATAATAATAAATCGTTGCTTAATTAGTTAGCAGATTAGGTTACTAGATCAGGTTTGCATGCATACCCGTTAACCCAACCGTTATTGTTTCAAATTGATGAGACTTCCTTGGAGCAAAATGGAAGACAATAAGAATATATGTTGCATGGACATGGAAAAAGGTGTATGTATTTGTATCATATTCATACTAGCATTCGTGTCCGTATTTGTAAAACATAGGTAACTACTTATTGCACCTATCTTCAAATGTTTGTATCCCATATTTTTATCATTTCTTTATTCGTATTCAATGTCCATATTCCTGCAACATAGATAACAATTATAATGATAACGATTTGTAAATTGCACGGTCGTAATATCTATAGATTATTTGTTGTCTTGGCTTGTAGGATAGATAAATTATAAGGATGACGACAAGTATTAAACTATATAGTTGTAAGTTGTCGCTCTTCATTAACTTTATCGAGTATGGACCTCTTTTGTGATTTGTTTATTTGTATATTTTTCATTAACTCTATGGAGTGTAAACTACTTTCGTGTTTATTTCTAAAGACTTTTTGAAATTTTATCTACGTTTACATGATTTAGTGGTAAACTATATGGTCGTAGTATCTATAGATTTTTTTTCTTGTCTTGGCTTGTAGGATAGATAACAATTATAAGGATGACGACGAGAAATAAACTGTATGGTTGTAAGATCAATATATTTTTTATTGTCTTGGCTTGTAATTTGTAGCTCTTTATTAAATTTATCGAGTATGGAGTATGGACTTCTTTTGTGATTTTGTTTATTAATTTTTCATTAATTCTATGGAGAGTAAACTAATTTTGTGTTTATTCTATGACCATTGGATATTTTATCTACGTGTATATGATTTTTTTTCTAATTTTTTGTAAGAAACAGTTATGCAGTGTGCAATGCAATTAATTGCCATGTAATCTTATTAAACATTCAATGGTCCCAGACCAACGCATAATGAAACCACAGAGCTGAAGCTTGATTTCAAGTGGGGAAACTATCCTACATATTAAAGATAACTGCTAAATTATGTTTAGGATATCATTGTCTTAAATACTGAATTAAAGAAGACACTGTTCTTTTGACAAAATTAAATGCAAACAGCAACTTATTTATAATGTCTAATTAATAAGATATAAAATCACATTGATTGCAGAATATTTTAGCACAAGGGTGACAATTGCACAACAGGTCAGCACAGAAAAGATTGTCATGATCAGGGCCGGCCCTGAGTAAGTTCATCTGGAGCGACCGAACCGGGCCCTCTAATATAACGGGTCCTTAATCTTGGAAATCCGTTGTTATAATATGTTTATAATGAATAGTTATATACAACAATGTGGTAATGAAGCTCAAGTGGCAAAGTGCTTGTTTTGCATGTGGGAGGTACAAGGTTCAATCCTTACATCTCTCTATTGTATTAATGTTTTTTTTTGGAAACAACTTTTATATCCAAAAACCTCTTGCCTCTACTAGAAAAGAATACATGTGTCAAGAAATAATTTGATATATTGTTGAACAAAATTTTAATTAGCAAGTAAAGCACAAGTTTTTTGGGGATAAATATGTTTTTTTTTTTAAATTCGATGCATATTATTTGAATTTATTTTGTTAAAATAGCTTTTACATGCTAGAAACCTGTAGCCTTTGTTAAAAATAAATATAAGGTTGGAACTTGAAAAAAATTGGTATATTTTTTAACATAATCATAACAAGTAAAACACCAGTTTTTGAAAAATAAAAGACGATTCAAACCAAAATGCATTCGAATCAATAAATTTCTTGCTAGTATGTATATTGAATATTTTGATCAACATGTTTCATCTTCTCATTGCTAACAAACTTCTTCTGCAAATGAACTTATGTAGATTTTGTAGAGTTGAGTAGTATTTTTCAAATATTTCGACGTTATAGTCGTTTGATCAATACATTTCTTCTCAATACATGGAAGTAAAACGATATTTTCTTATTAATTTTTTACTTATACACGTTGGTCATTTTTTAAAGAAGAATTAAATTAACGTTAGCATCATTAATACAGACATCGAATTTTTTTATACATAAAATGGGATCTTATATTCAGTTTTTGAACAGGGCCATCTGAATCTGAGGACCGGCCCTGGTCATGATTCATCGGATCAAGTTTTGAGTAATCATTATCCTTGTCGCATCAACTTTTGCATAAATCAAGGAAAATACTACTTCCATGATATGCAAATTTTCCTCAAGGATGATAAAAGAAAACAACTTCAAATGGTAAAACTGAACTCAGAACAGACAACAAGAACAGAAGTAGAAGCATATCAAGATGTTATTTGTATCTTGTATAATAAAACAATTGGAAATGCTTGAAGAAACCAGATTCAAAAATGTCAACAAAAAAAATTCAGAAGCAAATAAGAAGTATTAGTGGGACGGATTAGAACTGGGAGCAAAGGAACAAACATGTAATGTATGATAAAGAAGACGTGCTACCAAATTAGAAATTATTTTTCAAATATTCTCTTTATAAAAAATAAACTAAAGTGCATCTTTATAAAGTACTTATAATATGTAAACAACTTAACCTGTCGAGATTGGATGACAATAAAACACAGTATCATGGTTCAGAGTGTTCATTTTCTTTAATGAATTAGCCATTTGTACCGATAAATAAGTCAAGACGAAGTGTCTCGTCATACTAGTAAAAAATAACCATTTATGTCAACATGGTCAGTCCTGATAGCCTAAGTAGTTTGATCCAAGGTTCGCAATATCAGCCAATACCAACCATATCGTATCGTTTTTAGTATGTCCAATCCGATACTCATCACCATCTATATTGGCTGATACCTAAATTGTAGTTTCTTGAAAAGGATTTATTATAAGTACTCTTATATTTATATATATTATAAATAAATGTTTCGTATTTTATATATTAAGAATAGGCATTAAATAAAATTTTCTAAATAATTTACAAATAACCATTTAGGCATTATTTGCAATTTCCTATTTAAGCATGACACCTAGTCATGCTAGGTGTCATCTTGCATGAATAGGAAGGTTAGATTGGTCTTTTAGTGGTGGCCCATGCTACAATCACAATAAAAAATTGCACAAAACGCTCCATAACATATATCCAATGAAACCTCAAATTAGTAACCTTAAATAAAAATTTAAATACAACTATGAATACCATAAATGAAACTAAGGTTCTGATTCTAAAGGTGCAAGTGTAACTAAGGATAAATCCAAATAAATATATGTCATATCAATGATTCCCACCAATCATGCCTCAAATTTGTTGTATATATATAAAACATGTCTCATTCTGATATTGCTTCACACTTGCATCCTAAGATTCTTTCTACACTTTCTAAGAAAGTAACTTAGGGTCTAAAGCTTAACCTATATAGGTTTTCTAAAAGCTCGACCTGCATGGGCCACCACTAAAAGATCAATCTAACCCTCATATCCATGCAAGATGATGCTAGGTGTCATGCTTAAATAAAAAATTGCAAATAATGTCTAAAGGATTATTTGCAAATTATTTTAAAAAAACTATTTAATGTCAATTCTTAATATATAAAAATGATAATTTTATTTATAATATATATAAATATAAGGGTACTTGTCATGGGTTATTTTCAAAATAAGAATTGAATAATATAAAAATACGGGGCTATGGAGATTGGTTATGGGGAATGGTTATGATCACTTGAAAATTTCGGCAAAGTCGCCTTTGTATATTGGCCTCCGAAAATTTTCACAGTTTATATAAACAAGACCCGGTGCAACTTTCCGTAGAATTCTCTTGGGTATGTCGATCCCATTCGGTGGAACAACTCAACATCGGAAACTCAACATCAGAAACACGCAGTTCATATATTGATATTCAAGTAACAAACAAGAACTTTCTTACCAAGACCTTAGCAATTAGCTATTTTAGCAATTTAGCACTGATCCAGATTTGCTGCACAAGTCTAGAAAACTCAATAAATCAATAATTATAAAGTTTCATAAACACTTTAGATAGCAAAACTGTAATGTAAAAAATACATCACTTAATAGCTTGAATATCAAATATCTCATTCTTAAGATAGTGATCATTATATATAGAATGGAATTTCCTTAATTAAGAACAAGTACTTCCAAACTTAGCAATACTTTGCTATAAATTTTGGAATTCCATATTTCGACAATTCCCAAGTACTAGAAACTTAAGGCTACCATAGAAATTGAAACCATTCACTTATGTAATCTAAATTAGAGTCATTATTCAACGTATGTGCTGAATTTTACAAGATCTGTTTTAAAATTACCGAAATGACAATTTCGGGTCCGATATGTTAATATTATTCTATTCTGTGAATAATTAGTGAATGCATCATATTCCCTGATATCAATTTGAGCGTAAAAACAGCCTAAATTCATATAAATGTTGAATTCTAATTTCAATTGGTTCCTACCGTTTAATTAGATCGATTTTGGACTGATACGACCCCCTTCCCGATCACTTTAGCAAAGAAAAATAATAATAATAAAAGAAAAAGAGAGAAGCATAGAAAAAACAATGTCAACACGTTGATTTGATCGTGCCAAAAATAAACATGCTCATGAATCTTTATATTAATCCATTCAAAACTATCCATTCCATGGATATATTGTCTAAAAATAGGCAATAAACTATCCGTTGTATGGGTACTTTGGTGTAATGTGTCATGGAGATGAATGCAATTCCCTATAACAAATTGTATCAGCTTGCCTCTAGGTCTAGACTATTTATACTCTATAAGGGAAGTTGGAGGATGTCCTTTGGTTGCATGAGCTTAAACTACAACACGAAAGGTAGGTAGGCCTACCTGCCAACTGGATGCCTAGGATTTATGACATGACATGACCCTCTTATGCTCATACTGACCTTAGCTAGGAATTTGGCACCAAGATAGAGGCTTGACGTCAGGTTGATAGTCAGACATTAAACTTTGTCAATCTTATATGGTGCTTTCTTATGCTCCATAGTCGACTCCATTTCTACTGGGAGAAGGCTTGGATGATGATGATGATCAACAACATAATTATTGCCCATAGTGATTGTTGTGATAAGACAGTTCACATGCTCGCTAAAAGATGAGTAATACAAGTTCAAGTTACTATAGTCATCGGACCCATTTTTCAAAGATTAACAATCTATGGCCAAAATTATAATTATTTCATGAGCACTTTAGTAGTATAAGCATACTGACCCCAGGAAGATCAATATCAGTAGGAATTCGCTTGCAGAAGTTCCCAGAGTACTCTTGAACCTGAACGCCCTAAAGTAAGCAATAATGACGAAATGAGAATTCTCCATCATACGAAATTATACTTTTAATAGAAAGGATTGGAAAAAAAAAAAAAACACAGTTATCTTACCGTGCTGCATCTTACACGCATCACAGCTTCAAAACCCTGTGGCCTGCTGATATTCCATCTAAGATCATTGTAGAGCTTGGCAGAATCAGAGATAGCAGAAAATGGATAGTAATAATACACCTGGAAAAAAGAAATTTTGGTGCATGTCACCCAAGAACAATCTAGCAGTTAGAGAGAAATTGTATTCTAAAAGTAAATATTACAAATTTTCTGAGATACATATGGGAATAACATTAATGGCAAGTAGCACCTACCTATAGGTACATACTAAGCAACATGAGCTAGATGCAAAGACTGAACAAGCAGCTCTCTTAAATAACTTTGAGCTTGGAGATTGTTAACTATATATATTAGTAAACACAACCAAGAATAGTTCATATAGCACTGGAATCTGGAGTTCTTTAACAAATATCGAATTGGTATAATATATAACTACTCTGTGCAACTTGATATTTGACATTTTTCTATTAGAAACAGCAGTAATACTATTATGCAGCAACAGTGGCAAGACAATGTAACCAAATGTAAGAGAAATGATGGGACCATATAGGGAATAAGCATACGAGTAATGCATGATAATAATTTTAGACAAAGATATCCTTGATTTTTAACATTAGAGAACACCCATATGTCTGCACATATTTACTTTATTTCTTAGCAACCTGAGGCCTGACAATATTTAGCTTTCTAGTATAATACAATTTCCAAGGTATTCTAATGTAAAATGAAATTCTTTAAACCACTTGAAACTTAAGGTGCACCCCACATTATGAAATGGGAGAGTCAATGCCCTAAACCTTTGCTTCTCACAGGATTGGAAAGTTGCTAATGTTGTCAAACGCGAAAACACAAATATCTTCACAATTATTTCGACGGATTATGAAGCTATAAAATGTAAATGGGACTATGTTTTAAGTCTTAACTTTAGGCTCCAACTTAAATTAAGGTCCATATATATATATATATATATATATATATATATATATATATATATATATATATATATGGGTTCCATCAAACTTTTTACGTTTAGGCCACATTTTATCCTCAAATTTAACAACATTATATTTAAAAGATAAGTTTCTCTCTGAATCCCCCCTTCTCCCTTCTTTTACAAAGAAATAAATCCAAGTGGGGACAGACAACCTGTGGTGACGGGCTGCCGTATACCTCTCCCTCCATACTCGCGCACCCTTCATTTGTGGTTGGAAAAGCTCTGGCAATGGAACTACAAGCAGAGGGTTATCACCCCTACGGTGCTTCATCGGCTATTGGCTTGTGAAATGAATAGAAGGGTGCTAAAGAGTGATAGATGCAGAGAAGGTTTAGTATCATTCCTTCTGTAGCACAACTAATAAGCCAATAGCAGTCCGGAACTGATCAACTAAAGTTCACATAGCATGCACTGTTCTGTTATAGCATAGTCTAACCTCTGATTTCATCCCACTATTAGCAAGGATGTATTTTCATCACTTGCAATATAGTAAAGTAATAAGAGGCATGAAAGAGAGATGAAAAGTTAATAGAAGAAAGATGAGCAAAGAATAGAGACAGAATGACAAATGTAATTAATTGTCCACAGTTATTCTCTGTTCAATATTGTCAGCAGTAAATTAGATGTTAACTACTCCATTTGTCCTCAAGAAAGAAAAAGGCCAGGGAAGCCTAACCTGTCCCCCAGTAGTTCTTGGAATAACAGAGATGGAAGCCATGTCCACATAAGTCTGAGAAGTAATGAAGATATCCACACAAACCTGGTACAAAAAATGTCTAGTACTTAATTTCTTTTGCACAAAACAGAGCAACCTTTCCCTGAAGAGCTGCTTGCTCTTCACCTTTAATAATTGAAATAAAACTCAAACTTTGTGTATCTAAGTAAACATATTGTGTTTGCACCTGATACTCAGCAAACTCTATTGCCATTGTTTTTAAAGTCTTGTCTGCAGGCTGGAGCAATTTATGAGCCTCCTGTAATTCACATAAGGATTTTCAAGAAAGAGCAAAACAAGTGATGTATATTTAGCTTTCTTTTAGATATGAGTCCAATCATACTAACATATAAGCATATATCGTAGTAAGCTATTTCGTTTATCTCCATATAATTCTCAGAATAATACTTTGTTCCAGTTGTTAATCAAATTATATTCCAGAATGAAGAATTGACAGCCAAAATTACATATATAACTATCCGTATAACCATTAAGAATCATCCTGCAGCAGCTATGTAGTTTATTTTCGCCAATACTTCCAAGTAAGATCAACTAGTGTCGTTGTAAGGTGTTTCAAGTCTTATTCTCTGATATTCAACCAAATCAGAGAGGCTCTTTTAAATGGTGCCTTCAACACTTCATTACTCAAGCACTATCCTCTCTCTGAGAAACACGGTTACGAGAGCGGTAGAAATATGCAGTTTTCCAAAAAGTTGAATCAGAATCAAGCTTCAGAAACTTTAGTTATAAATAGAGCATAGGCAATCATAAGGGAAATAGGTGCCCAAAATTCTGGCACTGATGGTAAAGAAGCAAGGGAAAAGAACAGGAAAATACTGCAAACGGCTAAACAAGTCTATGCAAACCTTTTCTCCAGAAGTGATACTAGTTCTTCCTTCAGCTTCCCTTGAAGATAGGGATCCAATTCCCACTGACGGCAAAACTGAAAGAAACAGAATATCCTTATTGTTGCCTGATGTTTTCACAAGAATCATTCAATATATGAACAAATAATGTTAACAGATTTATAGACCAATTCAGGACATATAAGAACACATGTTGGTGTACAAGATGACAGAAAAAACTAATGTCTGACTAGTCTTGAAAGATTTCAAAGCAAAAGGAATGAGAAAATTATGCCACATCTATGAGGTTTGATTTTTTTTTTTTTTTGTAGTATGGAAGTATATATCAGAGGATGAGAAATGCGTACAAATTATACAAATAGTGCACAAGGATGGGGAACGCAACATATTGATGATGTACCTAGTTGCAGATAAGTTCCTATGCAGTAATTTAATTTAAAAAACAATAAGTTGCATTTGTTTCTTCTCTAAGAAATCAGCATAGTGCAAGATACACCAAATAAAATGAGTTCAACTACGAAATAAAGTAGCACCACTACGATATGATCCTGGCAGGACATCACTAAAATTAGAAAGCAATAGCCATAAGCGTCAGCCAATTTTAAATATCAGCTACACTGATTCTTTAAGTGTTAGATGATAGATCACCCTGCTGATCATGATTTTCACTCATCTCCATTTCCTGAAACCTCAACATTCTTAACAAACCTACACTGCTCAACTTAGATATTAAATTGCATTCGTTTCTGCAATAAAAGATAATAATGTACAGGATACACCAAAAAAAGGGAAGTTCAACTAAGAATTAAAGGTCGCAGCATAGCATAATCCTGGGTAGATCACTATAGTTATAAGCTATAACTACAATACATCTTGTCAATTTTAAATATCAGCTACATTAATCTTCAAGTGTCAGTTCACCTGCTGCTCATGATTTTTTACTTTTATCTTTTTTGGGACCTCACCATTCTTAACAAACCTACCTGCACAACTTACTTAGACAATCAATCCATGTACAGCCAATGCTATTCATTTCCATCCAAAGTTCACCATACATGCATCTTAAGAACTTTTCTTATGAACCAGTCATGTCCCTGAACTTTTTCTTAATTGAAATTCATCCTTACAGCAATAATAACTGTATCTTTGTCATTTTAACAATTTAACATGCCCACTACCTACTTACTTCATTAAAAGTGTGTTCTCTAACCACGGTAGGCAAAGGCACACCTCGCAAAAAGGCGCAGCAACTGTGCCTCGTACCTCACTAGGCCTCGCCTTTTCTCCGAGCATGCCTTTCAGCAAGCCGCAACCAAGAAAAGGCATGTCTAGACACGCATTATATATATATATATATATATATATATATATATATATATAATGCGGGTGCGGTGCAGGTGTGGCCTTCGGGCCAGGAGTCTGTAACACAATTACCTCTTTCAATATATATATATATATATATATATATATATATATATATATATATAGTCTGTAACACAATTACCTCTTTCAATATATACAAAACTTGAGGCAAAGTGATAAGCCTTACCTCATACAAGTGGGAGGGACTATTGTCGATTGGTTTATCTACAATACATTCCTTTATATCACGTCCCAGTACCAGAATACGGAGACGGACATGGTCAGCTACCCGTATTAGGTACGAAGACATCATACGGAGATTACGGCTATCAAGAGACAAAGGGGTGCATGCTACAATTAAGTCTCCTATGGTCTCACAGAGCATCTATGTCTCAATCAATCAAAGCAAGAAGCAGAAATTAATGAACATATAAGGCAAAGCAGTAAGACGTCCCCGACGCTTCATCAAAATGATTCATAAGACTAGCTATACAAAATCATAAGCTAGTACAGTGAGTCGGTAGTACATAACCATACTCAACTACAATCTGATTTAACTACAATTATGTAAGAAAACTACATATCCAGAATGATCGGCTAAACAGTTGTCGATGGCTAAACGCCAAGTACAAAATTGAAAATATCATAGTGGTGGAGAAGAAACCCACTCATGATCCCCGGCGCCCATGGTCCTGGTGTGCATCATTGCCGGGTAGAAGGCTGGATCCTCAGGCTCTACTACGAAATCTAACCAAACAAAACCAACGGGGTCATGCCATGAATAGCAAGTACCACAAGGGATCACATATGAATGAGACAAAACCCAAGCAAAAATAAGGCCTAGACCAAGGATTATAGGCTTATATCGTATCATGGAGACAATGCGACACCCATACAATCAAACAAGGACAAAAGGTGTCGTAATCGTGTCGAGATAGGGTACAACCTATAATCATTGTCAGGTTATTGGCTTCTGCTTTGCAGCTTTAAACTATAGCCTATCGTAGCACAATAGTCCAACCCAACAACCAAACAAGGATATGGGTTAGACCACGCACCACTATAGTCCATGTTTCTCGACTACTAACAGAAAAAACAGATCACAAACAAGACAGTTTACAGACGGCCAATCAAACCTACAGCTTTCTATAGTTTGTCTGGATTATCCCAGTAATGCTTATATATAAGAATCCTCAGATTTGGTATCTAAGAAGGCTAGTTGAACCAATAATACATGCACGCACTAAATGCACCGGTCCCTCGAAAGGCCATCGCGCTACGACAAGAAATAACAGTTCCACGACAAGCAATAACAGTTCCTGCTCTCCTATAGAGAGAACTGGCTCGACATATAATAATCAGATACTGCACTCCACTAATGCGGATGAATATACAGCATCCGTGGTAGCCAGCAAGCATGCCATAACAAATGTCTGGGAGGTGGTTTGTCATGCACGATATCGAGATTCCGTTCTCTCCCAATGCTTCTACCATTTATTGTTGCTTAGATTAGCCTTTCTTATCTTGGAATCACATGTCGTGGTAACATGGTCATTCTCCTATATGTCATATCCCAGTACGTGTACCCTAACTATGAATCCACATCGACTCGTAAAGTCCTACATCTGGATCCATCCTTAGTGTAATGCGCCAAGCAAGCGATCAGTGTTCTAAAAATCGGAAGTGGGCGGCGCCGCCTAGGCGTTGGGCGGACACCCACCGCCCAAGAAACGGCCAGAATCGGCCTCTAGGCACCGGCAATCAAAAGACGGCGTTAGGCGGCCGCCTAGGCGCCGGCGCTCGGGGAAGAAGGCGGCCGCCTAAGCGGTTTTCAAATTTTTTTTAAGTCACTAGACCCGTGACCCGTTAACCCGACCCGAAACCCGTTTCCATACCTAAAGTCCTACTAAAAGAAGAGCAGCACCAGCATCAGCATAAGGAGCGGCAGGAGCAACAGAAGGAGCGGCAGCAGAGGTAAGTCGTCGGTCTTCTTCTATTTCTTAGTCTTCTTCTTTTTCTTTTCATTCTTCTTCTTCCTTTCCTTCTGCTGATATTAGTCTTGTTCTTCTTTTTCACTGTTCTTTTCTTTCTTTCTTTTTTCTTTCTTTTTCTTCACAGCAACAGAAGAAGAAGGAGCGGCTTCACTTTTTTTTCCTTCTTCACTGAATCACTGTTCAGAAACAAAAATATTTTAAAAAAAGTAAATAACAAAAATATTTTAAAAACAATAAATAACAAAAATATTAAAAAAAAAAGTGAAACATACCACATTTTCACTATTATTTGGACACAGTACTGTAAATTTGGGACTATGTTTAGTTGTTGTGAGATTTTGAATTTGGAGTATAATTTCCACTTAAGTATATTTTTAATTTCTAGTTTTTTTAATATGCGGGACGGCCTAATATTAGAAGGCCGCCTAGGCGGCCTAGGCGCTAGGCGGTGGGTGGCCGCCCGCCTAACGCCTAGCGCCTTTTACAACCTTGCAAACAATCATCATACCATGACACTGTTACTGACTATTTATCTTGACTTTGCTCGAATCAGAAATGTACTAACATATAACATACAAGATCATGTAGCACGAAGTCACACCTAAATGCACTCATATAATAGCAGTTGTTAAGTATTAATGTGTGTTAATTATTAGTATTGGGCTTTAGGCCCACATTGCCTAGAATAATAGTGAGAAGGCCTCTCCTATATATATATATATATATATATATATATATATATATATATATATATATATGTAACTCCCTCTTTAAGAATAAATTATCCCAGCATTCTACTCTACATGGTATCAGCATCAGAGCCATAACCCATCTACCCCTCTCTCTCCCCTCAATAAAAAAATCCTAACCCTAACCCCCTTCAACCGCCCACAACCCCCCTCCCCTCCCGCCATTGCTGCTGCCCTTGCCAGCGCCCCCACCAACCCGGTGTCACTCCCCCTGCTGCAACCCCCCCCCCCCCCCCCGCTACCCCCCCCCCCCCTCCTGTTGTTGCTGCCCCTAACCCCCCTCCCCCGCCTCCCCCTGCTGCTGCCCCCCCTCCCCCCCTGTCAACCCCGGCCACACCCCCCCCCCCCAATCAGCCCTCCCCCAACTCCATAGATCGAGATCCAAATCCTAATCCTAGATCTTTCCACGCAGCCGCGGCCCACCCCCTCAAAACCATAACTAATTCAAAAAAAATTATTGGGAATCTCAGAGGGTAAACATTTTGTCGTTTGCAAAAAAACCTCTTACTCTCAACAATTAACTTGGAATTCTCGGAGGATAAACATTTGGTTTGTTTGCTGGAACCTCCGACTCTCAATGTTTATTCCAGAAATTTAACAAAGAGCAGACAAGTTGCTTATTTTGTATGAATCTTTATTTCTTTTCGTACTTGATCTTCATATCAGGATCTAACAGAGGGTAACCTGGGTTCTCTCTCTGTCCTGGTTTGTATGATCCACATTCATCTCTGCTTCCTATGCACGTGCAGTTCTGACCACATTTCTAGCGCATTAGCAGAGTTGATGTGATTATCAATTTAGAAAGAACAAATCGACTATCGAATCAGAAATATTGCAGGATGACTAGCACGGGGGCAAATAGCGATGCTACAGATACTAGTGACGGAAACGCAACGGCGGGACCAACGGGCATCGGCGTGACGATTTTCTCGATTCGTCTTGTCGATCGACGATTGGAGGGACAAGAAGGTTACTCGACATGGCGAAAGAAGGTCGAGAAAATGCTTCGGAAAATGCGGTTGTCAAAATATCTGACTGACAACCCTCCAACAGTGACTGATCCCATATTTGAGCATTGGGAGACAGATGATAGTCGACTGTTTACACAGTTGATGAATTCAATGGAACCATCGGTGAAAGACATGGTTCAGAATACAGATTCCGTGAAGGAATTATGGAAGGTCCTGACAACGGCGTTTGATGAAAAATGTGATTTATCTCGTATCTACGACTGGGTTGTTGGAGTATACCGAACAAATCAGGAAGACAATTCTCACAAGGACCACTTCAGGACCTTTAAAGCTATGACTGATGAGATCAACCGCATATTGCCTCTAACGACAGATATAAATAAAGCAAGAGCTCAACGTAAGCAGCTTCATATCACGGCATATCTTGCCTCTTTCCGTCCTGATGCGGACTCTGCTCACTCATAGATTATTGTTGAATTTGATGTTCCGTCTCTGATGAAAGCACACTATCGTGTCCTTCGGACAGCAAAAGTCGTTGAGACCACTCCGGATGATGCTCCTGCTGATCTATCAATTCTTGGTGTTGCTCGTACGGACTTTCGTGGTGGTCGTAGTGGATGACGTTGTGGCCAAAATGCTAGTCGCGATGAGAGACGTGGCAATGGAGGTCGTGATGGAGGAAGACCGCGCAGGTGATTTCACTGTGATCAATCTGGTCCTAAAGCACCTGCTGCCCACGTGACACCTGATGTTCCTGATGATGGTGCTCGATCTGTTCAGATGACTGCAGTCATTCAGACTTTCTCGACTTCTAAGCTCAACGATGTGGTGAAGCATCCACTTCTCGATCCACAACTGGGTACTCCGCGGCATGTGTGATGAAGTCGAAGCAATGGGTAATTGGCTCTGGTGCGTCCGCTCACATGACTGGCTACGCAGATATGATACGCAACTATCTATCGGTGGGTCGGATTTCCGATGTTACCGTTGCCAATGGTGGTTCACTAATAGTCCTTTGACGAGGAAATGTCCGTCTTTCTTTCGGACTGTCACTTAGTTCCATATTACATACACAGAAAACTCATTCAATTTGCTTTCAATTAGTCAACTTACTCGTGAATTGCATTGCTCGGTAATATTTTTTCCTTATGGTTGAATTTTTCAGGACCTGATAACTGAAAAGACTGTCGGTATGGGACATGTGGCTGGAGGCTTGTGTCTGCTTGACGTTCCTTCTGTTGCTTGTGTTGGCGTAAAACTCGATCATTTCGAGTTACATTGTCAGTTAGATCATCCATAAATCCAAGCTCCTCAGAAAATGTACCATCTTTAGTTGTTCCAGTCAACTTTCATTGTGAGTCATGTCATTTAGCTAAGCATCACCGAACTTCCTATCCGGTGAGTCAAAATAAAATTGTATCCGCTCTATTTGAGTTGGTGCATTCTGATGTCTGGGGACCTTGTCTAGTTGAATCAATGATGGGTTTCAAGTAATTTGTTACCTTTGTCGATGACTACTCACGTGTCACTTTTATCTATCTAATGAAAAATCGCTCTGAATTATTTGAAATTTGGTACAATTTTTATGCCAAAGTCAAAATACAGTTTGGTGTTCCGATTAAATATTTTCGAAGTGATAATGGTCGTGAATATCTATCTGTGAGTTCAGTACTCATCTGTACCGAAACGGTATCATCCACCAAACCTCCTGTCCATACACACCACGACAGAATGGTGTGGTCGAACGCAAGAATCGTCATCTCTTGGAAACAATACGTGCTCCTATGTTTCAAGCACGTACTCCCAAAAGATTTTGGTCGAATGCGGTGCTTACTGCTTGTTATCTTATTAATCGCATGTCATCGTCGATTTTCAATTACTCCCTTTTCTTAGTTATATCTAAGAAGAGAACCGTTTCCTCTTCCTCTCAAAATTTTTGGTTGCTTGTGCTACGTTCGAGATACCCGACCGACACTTTCTAAAGGAGATCCAATGTGTTTTTCTTGGGTATCCTAAAGATCATAAAGGGTATCGGTGTTTCTACCCTACCTTGAAGAGGTATTTTTTCTCTCGGAACGTTAGCTTCGTTGAAATTGAGTTTCCTCCCCTTCTACAAACTTCGGATCCAGTTCCACGAATTTATTCAGACGAGGATTTCTTGTTGTTCCTATTCAAACACAATCAAACTGTATTTCGTGTCACTTTTGTTTATCTAATGAAAAATCGCTCTGAATTATTTGAAATTTGGTACAATTTTTATGCCGAAGTCAAAATACAGTTTGGTGTTCCGATTAAATGTTGTATTTGAATAGAAAACAACAGGAAACACATTGGATCGCCTTTAGAAAGTGTCGGTCAGATATCTCGAACGCTTTATATCCAGGATTTCTTGTTATTTCCTATTTAAACACAACCACCTCCTATAAGGATGCCCTCCCCTACTGAGCAAGTATCACAGTCCAACGGTCCGCAAATACGAGTTCTGTCAGTACCGACGTCACCCAAAAGAGCATTACAGATAGTGCCCACAGAGCCATCATCCTCCTCTAGCTCCACGGTTCGCCTCTGTCGCCTGTTCCGCCAGCTCAACCTCGTCGTGCTTGTCGTGATCATCCATTGTATGTTGACAACTACAAAGGGCTTGCCAGCCACACTCAATCCTTAGTAGCTACTACTTATGGGATTCAGATTTTCCAATACTGCCGAGGAGGGTCTCAAACATCCCGGTTGGCGTGTTGCTATGGAAGAGGAGATGAAAGCACTCCGAAAAAACCATACTTAGGGTCTGTTTGGATAGACTTTCTGAATTTTTTTTATGAAAACAGTTTTCTGAAAGTAAGTTATAAAGTTGTTTTATGAGTATAAATTTTTGACTTTGCGTTTGGTTACTTTCATCTGAAAAATAATTTTAAGAAACAAAAATGAATATTATGTTTGGTAAACTATTTTTAGAAAGTGAAACTGTATCCACAATGTTTGTGTCCAACTGTATTCCTTCCATAATTGTTCGTGTCCAAATGTATCCGATTTGCCTCCGGCGTCTAGGGCACGAGTTCCCTCCGGTTGAGTGCTGTTGGTATAAACTATCAAGTTGAGGTACATGTTCACCACAAAATTTGGGTAAATTAGTTCTAGACATAGGAATTTTATAGCAAGCTTTCTTCTCAAATACCACTCCTTTGCATCATGTATCTACAAAAATAGTTGTACAATTGGGAATGCAAAAAATAATAATAATAACAATAATCGTGGAACTTCTCTTGCTTGCAACCTGTGTTTCTTCCTTTCTACTCCTTGGATGGCTTGCGGCCGCAACTAAACCAAGAGATGGAACGTAGCCGGTGGCAAGGAAGACCTAGCAGCACCACCATCGTCGGCAGCTACGGTTTTCCCAGTTGGCGTCTAGGGCACGAGTTCCCTTCGGCGTCTAGGGCACGAGTTCCCTCCACCATCGACGAGCTTGGACTCAGATCCTCCGTCGTGGACCGAGCTCGAGGCCGTCGGGTCCATTGTCGACGAGTCATGGGCAGAGCTCGAGGCCGCCGTCGTGGATCGAGCTCGAGGAGGACCTTGCCCGCGCCGTCGTCGTTCCTCGAGCTGGTCTCCATTTTGTATTCTGGAGAAGAAAACGGAGAGAGAGAGAGAGAGATAGAGAGCTGGTTGGGACTTTCGGGGTTGGTGAGGGTGGGGTCCACATTTTTTAAAGGGAAGATTTATGAAATGCCCAAAAACTAAAAAAGTTTTATGTAAAACCCACCGCTAAAAAAACTTTCATCGCGTGCCCAGAATTAGAGAAACTTATCCAAAGCGGGTTCCAAATGACCCTTTTGCCCTTCCTTTTAATTTATTGGAAACACCCACAAAACTGCTCTTAAAAAAACGTTACAATACTCCATCTTCTTCCATACGCTGCTCACTTTCGAATCTAGGTTTTCTCCTCAAAAATCTTCAAAAACTCGTCGAAAAATTTCGGAAAGACCGGGACGAACGACAAAAGTGCTAAAACGGAGGTCCAAACATCATTTTTTTGCGAATCTAAAATTTCGAAAGGTCGTCTAACCGTGAAGCTGTTACTTTCAGTCTCCTCGACGATACGCTCATTTTGCGACAAACGGGACCTCGTTTCGACCTCCCAGTCAAAAGTTATGGCCCTCCAAAGTTTCAGCTAACCATAAAATGCAGGAGAATGGCATTCTCCGTCTTAATTTACACGGAGAATGACCATTCTCCGTCTTAATTAGGACGGAGAATGACATTCTCCGTCTTAATTTACACGGAGAATGGTCATTCCAGTGTTAAAACGCAGGAGAATGACCATTCTCCGTGTTAGAAACACGGAGAATGCCATTCTCCGTGTTAAATGAAACGGAGAATATCATTCTCCGTGTTAAATAAAACGGAGAATGGCATTCTCCGTCCTAATTAAGACGGAGAATGGCCATTCTCCGTGCTAAATTAAACGGAGAATGACCATTCTCCGTCTTAATTAGGACGGAGAATGCCATTCTCCGTGTAATTTATCACGGAGAATGGTCATTCTAGTGTTAAAACGCAGGAGAATGACCATTCTCCGTGTTAGAAACACGGAGAATGCCATTCTTCGTGTTAATTAGGACGGAGAATGCCATTCTCCGTCTTAAATAAAACGGAGAATGACATTCTCGGTCCTAATTAAGACGGAAACGGAGAATGTCATTCTCCGTGTTAATTAGGACGGAGAATGGCATTCTCCGTCTTAAATAAAACGGAGAATGGCATTCTCCGTCCTAATTAAGACGGAGAATGCCATTCTCCGTCCTAATTAAGACGGAGAATGGTCATTTCCAGTGTTAAAACGTGTAATTTAGTTTTTTCAGGAATAAAGAGTTTCGTTCTTCTTTCAAAGCGACGATAATTCTTATGGAAAAGAAGAAGAAAGATCTTCTCTCCACAATTGAAGATCTGAGTTCAAATGTCTCCACGATGAAGATGATGATGATGGTGATGATGATGACGAGCGATTATCTGAGTTCGACTGAAGAAAAACACACCGAACTACGAACGATCTTTGCGATCTCTGCTGAATATGAGAGCAATAGAATTCAGATTTCCCGTGAAGAAGAAGAAGACGAAAATCGCAATCCAGATCTGAGTTTTTTGAATTCAAATACATATAGATGACCAATTCGCGCGGAGGGGTAGTTTCGGTATTATAAAAATAGCAGTTTCTAGCGGATGGCATCTAAAAGGGAATCTTGGAATATTTAACGTGAAAATACTTAATTCTGGGTATTTCATAAAACTTATCCAGCGGGTGGGCATTTCATAAAAGCCCACCCCGAAATTGAGTTTCTCAGCAATTTCCAGTTTTTTAAAATACCTCTCAGAAAACAGATTTTTTCTGTTTCCAGAAAACTGTTTTAAAAGTAAAATTTGAGAAAAAATTTCTGGATGTGATGTTTAGAATGATGTTGTCCAAACGTTATTTGAGGGAGGAGTTGATTTATAACTCAGAAAACTGAGTTATAAATCATAAGCAAACAGGCCCTTAGGATTTGATAGATTTGTCTATAAAAACAAAACCATACTTAGAACTTGGTAGATTTTCCTACTGGTAAGCAGGCAGTCGGATGCAAATTGGTGTTTGCGATCAAGGTGAAACTGGATGACACTCTTGATCGTCTAGTGGCTAAAGGATATTCCCAGACCTATGGTGAGAATTATTTTAAGACTTCTTCTCCAGTTGCCAGAATGACATCTGTGCACGTACTCTTGGCCCTGGTTGTTCGCTATAACTGGTCATTACTTCAGCTGGATATCAAGAATGTATTTCTCTATGGAGATCTTGAAGAAGAAGTATATGTGGTACAACCACCCGGGTTTGTTGCAAGGGAGGGTAAAATGTTTCATCTACGGAAGGCCCTTTACGGTCTCAAACAATTACCTCGTGCGTGGTTTGATCGATTTACACAGGTTGTACTCAGTTTGGCATGTATCAATCAAAGAATGATCATTTGGTATTTTACCAACATACATCAGCTGGAATGATACTACTTGATGTCTATGTTAACGACATTGTGATTACGGGAGACGACAGTCAGGGTATTGCATGCTTAAAAAAGTTTCTGGGAGAACAATTTCAAACCAAAGATATGGAATCGTTGAACTACTTCTTGGACATTGAAGTTATACGGGTTAAGCGGGATATTGTAATGTCCCAGAGGGAGTATGTGCTAGACATACTAAATGATGCAGGAATGATGCAAGCTAAGGGAGCAAACTCTCATATGAATCCAGGGGCAAAGTTACTTCCAGATGAGGGGGTCCTGATGACCAATCCAGATGAGTATCGTCGAGTGGTGGAAAAACTCAACTACTTGGTGGTTATGCCCCGGACACACATCTCTTTCGTCGTAAGCAAGCAAGTAGATTTATGGCTTCTCCATGAATTCCATAATGGCAGGCAGTTCTCAGAATTCTATGCTATCTAGTCCAAGGTTGTGAAAGGCGTTAGTCGGGCGGGCTCTCGCCGCCTAGTGTCTAGCCTACCCAGGCGGTCGCCTAGGCGGTCACCTAGGCGGCCGCCTAGATCTAGGCGGTTCAAAAATAAATAAAAAAAAATCAAAAAATATATATTGAAAATTGCAAAAAAAAAGTCCATAAAATCCCAAAACATGCATAGTCAGACGACAGAAGTCTAGACGGGCACCTAAGCGGACATTGGGCAAACACCAGACACGGGCACCTAGGCGGCCGCCTAGACCGCCTTTTAGAACAGTGATCTAGTCAAGAATCCGGGAAAAGGAATTCGGATGGAGAATCATGGACATACTCATATTGAGTGTTTTACTGATGCTGACTCGGGTACAAGTCTGCTAAATAGACGGTCTACATCTGGTTACTCGTATTCATTGGCGAAAACTTTGTACCATAGAAGAGCAAGAAGCATAATGTAATAGCATGGTCAAGTTCAGAAGCAAAATATCGAGCCATTGCCCATGGTACAGAAGAGGTGTTATATCTTAAGCATCTTCTACAAGAACTGGGAGAAGAAGCAGGACCTAAAACAGCATATCTATGATGTGATAACCAATCTGCTATCCACATTGCTACTAATCCTGTATTTCATGAAGGACGAAGCACATCGACATCCACTTTGTCCGTGATGAGTATACAAAGGGGGTAATAAAGTTTCACCATGTGAGTATCGGTGATCAGATAGCCGATATCTTCACAAAGTTTCTATTGGGTCCTCGGATTCAATTTTTGTGTAACAAGCTGGACATGATTGACATCTATGCTCCAGCTTGAGGGAGAGTGTTAAGTATTAGTATTGTTAAGTAATAGTATTGAACTTTAGTCCCACATTAGCTAGAATAATAGTGAGAGAGATTAGCCTCTCCTATATATATGTAACTCTCCCTTTAATAATAAATTATCCCATTATTCTACTCTACAGCACCTCAGTGCACACTTAGATTGTACCCAGTACACACTTAGAATAATACTAGCACGTATACAAGTAATCAAGTTAGGAATATAGTTAAGTCAGGAACATAGTCAAGTCAAATAAACCACATGGAAGTCTCTTGGCACATATGTCACTTGGGTGCATAAGTCGCATAGGCGCATAGATTAAGTTACTCCTGGTACACTAAGGAAATCAATGCCATCCAGTAAAATTATCGAAAGCTAGATAAAACAGAAAAACAACAAATCGGGCACATAGGGTCATATGCGCGCATATGAAACCCATGGGACATGGAGTTCTCGACGCATAGGTTCGGGCGCATAAGCAACTCAGGTCAGGAGGGAATAGGCGTATGAACATTCCCAGGCGCATGAATAGCGTAGGCTCATGTGTCTTAAGCACAGCAGGGCAGGCAAGTCAATCCTGACGCATCCCACCAACAGACGCATGCAACCTGGCACATATGCGGGACAGGCGCATGGCAAGTCATGCACATGGCCACTCTGGCGCATGGCTAGACAAGCGCATGACCAATCTGGCGCATGGCAAGACATGCGCATAGCGCCAACATTGCATATGTGAGACACGCGTGCGCCTTCAATCCATGCGCATATATAGTGCACATGCTGTAAGAGGGTCATACGGCAAGCTTCTGTGCGGCATTGGCATTTCTGCCGCATGGCACCTTGAGCACATGGGGGTCGTCATCCCAAACAGCAAGTTCCCATGAAAATTTCGAGAAACTTATCATGGTCATAACTCTCTCTAGAACTCGAAATCCGACGAAATAAAAGCCAAAACTGCATAAAATCGAATTTTCTACAACATGGAACAATTGGTTCCGAACAAATTTTGAAAGATCATTTCCATGAAAACCCATATAACCTTAGTTGTAGAAACTTAGATCTACACCAAAATGGCCATCAAAACCGAAAATACCAAGCACTAAACATATAGAGAAGATGAAGATGCATAATATAGACTAAAAATATGTGGAAGAAATCAAGAAAATGAGATAAGCAAGTGGTCTCTCCATTTAGTGCAAGACGTACTTGCATATGGGTTGGTTGAGGGAAATGAATGAGAGAAATAAAGAGAGAAAAAGGAAGAGATATTTATAGGGGTAGGTGTTGGTTCACTAAACCCTAACCCTAACATAACCTAGTCCAAGTCTACATATCATGCTACACAATTACAAATAATTAAATAATACATTATTCTTATTATCGAAGCAGTGAACCATGCCTACAACCAAACAAGGACAAAGGGTGGCACACTACTCCATGGCGAGGCATTGTTCCATGACATAACTAGATACCAGATACAAGAAGGAACAAAGCATGAAAATACGTATATCAGAAACGGAGAGTGACAGTTTACATGCTTTTACAACCTTACTAGTCCTAGGCTCCTAGCAACTCCTTTAACTATTGTCCTATCTTCTTTACTGGAGTATCTATTGGTATATGTTGCAAAGGTATCTTCCAATCACGAAGTACTCCAAAAGTACTCCATTTCAAACAAAAACATAGCCTTTATCCCAAAAAAATTTAGGGTTGCCTAACTCCATTTGAACCAATAATGTTTTACTTATATGCATGACATGATTCTCAAATCTCTCTGTCAAGTCATGATGAAAGATTGATCATAAATACCGAAAACTATCGCATAGGTATCTCTTGTCCATCTATATGTACTCTCCCATCATTTCTCTTTACATTTTGGTTGAAGTTACAATTCATATACTTTGTTTAGTCCTAATTTTAAAACCTTAAATTACAAAGTTTTTATATGCGCTTATATATTAGCATGTATTATTTCTCTACTCTCACCGACTAACACAATTTCATTAGCAAACATCACACACCATGGAACATCCTCCTTGATATGCCTAATAATTTAATCCATAACTGGTGCAAAAAGGTAAGGATTAAGGACTTAATGCTAATCTTTGTTAGCCAACAATAATAGGAAATGGTTTAACTATCTGCTCTGAGGGTTCATGTGGTCGTCATAACTACATTACATATTTTCTTAATAGTCTCAATATAGCCTACTAGAAACTTGTTTCTTCTCCAAGTCTACCGTATTATCTTCCTAGGAACTCTATAATAAGCTTTCTCTATGTCACCAAAAGTCATATATAAATCCCTCTTTTTCTCTCTGAATATTTCCATTCATCTTCTAGATAAGCAAATGGATTGCAAAATAGATAAACCTTAGCATAAAACCAAAATGATTATCTGAAATTCTAGTTTCTTTTCTTAATCTTTGCTAAATTACTCTTCTTTAGCTTCATGGTATGGTTCATAATTTTAATTTCTCGATAGTTGTTACAACTTTGTATATGTCCCTTATTTTTATATATGTGGGTACTATAATACTAGTTCGTCGTTCATCGGCCATATTCTTAGTAATTAGCATTTGGTTGAATAAATTAGTTAGCCATATCAATCCTTTTTGACCTAAACATTTTCAAATCTCAATATGAATATCATTAGGCCCTACCGCGTTTCTGATTTTAATTTTCGTTGAAGCAATCCTTAACTTAGATTTCTTAAATTTAAGACGACAACAATATGACCTATCGGCTATCGCAAATTGATTTTGTATCTAATTAAGCTTATTTAGGTTGCTCTCATTAAATAACTTATGAAAATAACTACATATTTTCCTTAATATTACATAAGTCTCTACTTCTTTCTCTACTCTTAGCAAGCCTATAAATATCTTTTTCCTTTCTTAGTTTCTAACCTCCTATACAAATAATCCTTAAATTTAGCTTCATTAACTTTCATAGCTTCCTTTTTTGCTAAAGATACTAAAACAACTCTTAATATGTCTCTTAAGTTGTTAATCAAGATGCTCAACTTCATGAGAGAGAATTATATAAAGGTCCAGAAACACCTTTTAGACAGTTTCTACTTGACAATCCATAGGTCACCATATTTCATATATTAAGAGGTCTTTATCCTGGAAAGGTCCAGCAATTAACAATGTTATTTAGACATTTAACACACTTGTCAAATTGCTCTGGTGTCTAGGAATATTTATTGGGTCTGATATGTGTATAGTGTATAATTTGAAGAATCTTTGTACATATATTGCTTCAAATTATTATTAAGATGATTAAGAAATTTTGAGAGAGAAAAAAACTAGGCAAAATTAAAGTTGAATCTTAAGTGATATCATAATGATTTTATAACTTGTATCTATGTGCCCAAGCGCAAGAAGAATCTTGGTTTTTGAAGTGTCAACAAAACAGTAACCCTAGTCCAAGCAGTTCTAGCATAATATTCATCATCACAACCAAACCACTAGAAAAAATGGAAAAGCATGTATAGAAGATATGAAGATTGTAGCAACCGAGACTTAAAAAAGTAAAAGGTTCAGGAGGAAGAATACGTATGACACTTTGGCACACTTGATGGCATAAACTAAAAACAGAATGCAACTTACCTGATTGAAATACAAGAAGCTTTCCGCCTGTAGGCTTCATTGCCAAGAAAGCTGCCTGAGAGAGATTGCAAAAGTATTATTGACACAAACCATAAATGATGGAGATGATTAGTTGCCAATTATTCATATCTTTTGCAATCATTATGCAAACAAGTAAGGTCCAAAATGTCTGTCCATAAGATAACATTCCAAGTTGCACTTTTTTAATACTTCAATTAAGCAGAAAAATCAGATATCTAAATCTTTTAATGTATAATGTAATAATAGGAGAACCTTCCCCACATGGTTTGAAGTTTAAAAGACAAACTATAATTCAAAGTAGTTCTGTAATTAAGAACAAAAAAAGACAGTAGAAGTACACACCCTCCATGTCCTTCGCTGTTATTATAGATTACAGGGGGGAAAGCAAAGATGCCAGAAAGGGAACAAGACATATTCACGAACAATATTTTAGATTAGTTTATTACCTTAATGGCTGCACCAAAAGCAGATTCAGCAACTTTGTTACTTTCAAACATGGTTGGAATGCTCTCCAGCAACTGCTCCAAATGTTGTCGGCACTACATTCTCGGAAAAAAAAAAAAACAGATGCTCTAAGCATGAAAAGTTGATGAGTGACAATAAATTTGTGGAATACAAAAAAAATTGCATACCTCTGCAAGTTCAACAATTAGATCAGTATGGAGTGGAGTATAAACATCTTGTACATCTGGAACAATAAGCATCAGAGGCTGCAAAAAAAGGCAAAATTCACAACATTTGAAAATTTTATAATCTGTAAATGTGGAATCATATATCAAGTGCAGAACCTCTTCCTTCTGATTCTCGTCATCAATGTAAAGTTTCAGCAATGGGAAAGATTATAGCATTCTTAGAAATGCTACATTCGTAAGAATTGCATAGATAGATTCATAAAAACCTTATTTTCTGAATTTGAGTAAAATCTCTTTTACAACGTATAGGTGTTTCTCCTCTAGGGCTGAATATATTTGGGGGTATAGCGAAGCTACTTCAGATTAGTATATAATATAAAGTTCTTCAATCAAATATAAGGTGCAATTTTGGTATGATAAATTTATAATTCACCTTCCACCAAATTACACAGGTGTTTTCCTTTGTAATAGTACTAGAATGTTATGTATTTCATTCAAACCATGAGTGACCTAAAATATAGGCTAACCCATGGGTATTTAGTTTATCTTTCCAGTCTATTGGAAACCATGATTTTGTTTCCAGGATTCAGCCCAAATACAGTTGGTTAATAAAATTGTGGAAGTTCACATCTAGAAGGAATTAATTTCAGACTTCTTAATAAAAGTTACTTTGGACAATAATCCTTGATATATCATGGAACAACATTGGGGTTCTTTTCACTTGGGAACAGCTCATTAAAAGAAACAGTAATAAAAGGTTTGCATTCTTTTCCACTTAATTATGAGGAAGTAGACTAGAACTGGTAAACAGTTAACCAAAAGTAAACAAAATATATGCCTGCATCTGCACAAGGGTTCTCTTGCTACTTATCAAAAATGTACGAGACTGCGCCACTTTCAAATTTCAACATGTGTGTTTCCATGGTTATAATATTACACTAGTTTAATACTTTGATGTGGGTGTCCAGCTTGCACTTCATTAAAATTATGTTTAGGGTTGTTTACTTGCATGGATGAGCTTGATTCAGATCCCATAACGCAATATCAATGTAACAAAAAGGACCATGCTGTCTTCAGACAAATGCTCACCTCACATACCACATCTTTCATACAAAATTTTATAGGTTGACCGTACCTGCTGAAAAGCCCGTTTGAGATTGTAGAAATGGATAGTTGAATCAAAAGTTGCAATCCCAACCATTGTTCGAGGCCCTTCCTGCAAAGAATCAAATTATACTTGGAACTTAAGATGGCTTCAAATGATTTTCTACGTCTACAACCCAACTGCAACCCCAACCACAACCACAGGTGCACACATTAACAATAGTATCCTTGTTGTCTGGATCTTAATTTCCCTATCGTGGATCTTATGATCCAATCCGATTTTGACTCTTCGCAAGGATCCCCATACATGGATCCCTTGTTGTCAGGATCTTATGATCCGGAATGTGGATATTATGATCCGATTCGATTTTGACTATCCGAGATCGGGATCCCATACATAGATCGGCATGGACAAGAATCTTACTTGGACCACATGGATCGTACGATCCAACCCTAATCGGACGAACCCGCCCAAGCGGACTCGGTGGTTGGGACCACATTTGACTTCTCTTCTGAAATTGAGTTTTTTTTTCAATTTTAAGTTATATACTTTCGTATGTTACTCTTCATACTCCATTAGATCATCTCTCTATTGTTCTTTTTATCTTTCTTTTTATCCTCTCCCAAAACTAGGGTTTTGGGAAAAACCAAATTCTTCCTCCTCGTTTGTCTGAATCCGTTTTCGTTTTTTATTGTAGACTTCTACAGCTTAGAGAAGATAGAAGCACATGTTTGTTATGATTTATGAAATTCCATTTGAGGTGACTTTTAAATTGTGATCTATTTCTTTTCTCTTTAGTGTTGGAAGATGCGAAAGAAAAAGAATATGATATGGGAGCATTGCACGATTGTGGACAAGGATCAGAAACATCTACAATGCAAATATTGTGATTTTTGAATTTTAACATTTTTGGATGCTACTAACTATAGTTTTTGAGTCGATCGACTTGTTTTGTGCATGATATATGCTAAAACCTAATTGCTATGTGGATCTATTTATTATCAATTATCCTTAATCTCTCTTATATTTGAATTGTCCATATTTTTCATATTAATTTTTTATATAGATTTAATCAAGAATCTTACGACTTCACGATCCGGATCCGGATCCCGAACCAGACCATTTACGATTTCACGATCCGGTTACAATTTTGACAACATTGAATACTATGGAACGAAAATAAAGTCAATATACATTATTGAATCAACTGTTGCTAGACCCACAATTGTTTGGGAATTTTCCTTCAAAGATGCATATTCTCTCTGGAAACTTAAATGTCTTTAAATGACAACCTACACTTACCATGAACCCCTCCACAATGAACAGGTGCACATCTTTGCAAAAATAATTTTTCAGATCTAAGACTGAAAATTACAACACTTATAATGGCAACTACTGGAGAATGTAGTATAAACGTTTTACAAGATTGACGTTAGTTCATCTCAGGTATACTTGATGGTGGATGAGATAATCCTTGAAATGAAGTAAGCATGAAATAATAAAAAGGAAAAGAAAGTTACCGGAAGATCGGTAATAGCCTGGCTGACTGAATTACAAGCTGCTGCAGTTGCACCAGTCTGTATCGCATTCATTGAGACATCGATGAGGAAGAAAAATACTGCAGGCATTGGCTCACGAACCTGGAAAGCAAGTGACGTATAATAAATAACAATTCACACTTAACAATCAACAAAAACCAGTTTTTCATATATGAATCAATTGGCAATGACATTTGCAACCTTGCTATCATTGATGGTATCAAAGCCCATCAAGTACTAAAAAACACCATTATGTAAAAGTAAAACATATGCCTGGTTCATCATTGATATCATGTGCATAGACGTACAAAGAAATCAAACGAAAGAAGAAAGCCCTAGAGACTTGAGGTAAGACTATGAAGAGAAATGAACCACTCTAGTCATCATGCCCCAGCCTACAGGCCCAGCAGGGACATGACCATGCATGGACTTCAACTGCATCATCACTTGGCAGGGCCGGCCCTGAGTTAATGGGGGCCCTAGGCAAAATTTTAAAATGGGGCCCATATATAATATAAAAAAATTGAACTAAAAAATGATACAGCCAAGGCTAGAACCTAGGACCTCTTGTGTACAAGTATAACAATCTACCACTACACTACAAATGTTTTATGATAGAAGAGGATCCTATTATATATTAGTTCTATTTTCAATATAAGATTACTAATATATATATATACATTTAAATTAATTTTTTTGGGCCCCCAAATTTTATGGGGCCCTGGGCGGTCGCCCTGGCCGCCCTGGGCCAGGACCGGCCCTGTCACTTGGTTTATTTGCCAAAATAGTTAACCCGGATGTACACATGATACTCAAGCACTTAAATAGGCTTAATTGCAATTTGATACCCTCAACTATACCAGTTTTCCAACTTGATACCCTAAACTTTATACTCGACAAGTTGATACCATCAACTATTTAATATTTTCAATTTGATACCCGAGCTTTTAAAAAGGACAGAACTACCCCTTCATTTCCATCCCAACCCCCCACCCCTTCCGGCCACCCTCGTCCTCTCCACCCCCCCTCCAGCCACCGTCCCCCCCCCCCCCCTCCGGCCACCCAACCACACCCCCGCCCCCCCCCCCTCTCTCCGCGTGTGGCAGCAATGGCGAAGGGGGGGTGCCGAGGTGGTGTAGTCAGTGGAGGGAGGGGGTGGCGGACGGGGGGCGAGGTGCCTCCAACGCGGGAGGGCGGCAGGCGAGGGAGGAGGGGTGTGCAGCCGGCGGGGGAGCGGGAAGGGGGGTGGTGGGTGGGGGCAGCTGAGGGAGGAGGAGAAAGGATGAACATGGGCAATTTTGTCCAAAAAAATTTCATGGTATCAATTTGATACATATCAAAGTTTAGGGTATTAAGTTGAAAAACTGGAATAGTTGAGGGTATCAAATTGCAATTAAGCCACTTAAATATAAACCAATCTAACTCTAGTATCATTCCGATTCAAACTAAATATTGGGGTTTTCAAATAAAGGTCCTCACCGCATCCTGTTTGGCCAAGTCACACCCACCCAAATAAGACACAACCACGCTATGACACCATCTGTCACACCCTAGCCCACGAGCCCATCAAGGACATGACATGCACGGGCGCATGCATCATGAATTGGCTTACTTGCCAAAATAGTTGTCCCTGATGTACACATGAGACTCAAGTATTCATATATAAACCAATCAAACTCTCTATCATATCTAATGTGGGAATAAATCTTGGGGTCTCACAGAGTGGCAGTCGATAAGTTTATAAACAAGGACCACCATATAAAAGTAGTTCTTAACGAAATTTAGAAGAATCAGAAACTTTAGCAGACCATGAATTCTTTAGTAGCAACAAATTCAACTGTTCCTCTACACAGCTCAGGCCTCTCGTCTGCGTCCCGACGCCTGCCGTCCGGTCCAAGATTACAGAAATAATCTCGAGGAGTCTCATCAGTAAACCCTGCCAAGAATAAGAGCTCCATCATGATGTAATCCAATTTTTTTAGAAATTTAGGAAGCAATGGGCAAAGAGAAGAAAAGAAAACTAGAAAATTATGAGTGCTACTGCTATATCACAGAGTGCATAACCGCATAAATATATTCTCAATACATGAGTGGGAAGATCTTCATACAAATTTTGATAAGTTTTTGGACTGAGGAGGTTGTATTGTCACATGTCCAAACAACATGGTCAACCCAAATTTCTCTGTTAATTATTTTCTGCTGTATCTCTTCACATTGTGTCTTCATTAGGAAAGCTTTCTTCTTCTAAGGCCTGGTTTGGGATTGAGCAGCTTTTGAAAGCAGTCTCCCACCTGCTTTCAAAAGCTACCCCAAAATTGAACTAGCATTTCAGAAATTTTTGAAAAGCTGCGATTATAGTATAACTTCTGTGACTGCTTTTCAGGAAAAAAAAAAAAAAAGCAGAAGCAACCACAATAAGCAATCTCAAACCCAGCCTTAGTCAACTTATGTTTGTTGTCATTACAAATCTTTGTGTCGATATAGTATAAGAGGATATCTCTAATTCTCTTGAAATAAAAAGCCCTGAAAGAAACCTTGTCTCAACTGAGCTCGTCAAACCAACCTAACAATCCAAGCCCATCCATATCCTTTCCGTATTAATAAGCTGCATCTCATGACCAATGTCCTAATCACCAAGGAGATCACTCTCTAGAGCACTCTTGTGCTGTTAAGAGACATGTCTACAAGATGTAACTTTGACTTTGGATGCCTTGACTCTATGATCACGACATTGTCATGTGGTACTTGAGAATGTCCATAAAGCAGCAGCACTGTAAAACGGTGATGAATAATGTTCTTTAAATTGTCTTATCCTCCAATACGATCCCCACAAGGTCCTCAAAGAGAGGGAAGAAGTTTACGTCGAGAATAAGGTGAGGTTGATTAAGATGTTGGAGATAAGTTTGTCATGCCTTGATGTATACTGGCAAGGGCTCATCAGTAATCATAGTGCAAGCATGTGAAATATTCCTTGAAGGATTTAAAGAGGTTGTTCATACAAATGGTTTGTATGCCTTACCTTTTTTTGTATGTGCATGACCCAGAAACATAACGAGTGATCAAGAAACTTGACATAATGTTTAAAATCCAAGAATTATTTTGTTTAGTTTCATTCCAGAACATTTTCAAGAGTCAAATTAGTAAACATTCAAGAACAAGTGTTTCCAGAGCAACTGATTGAAAAATGGTTTTCTTACTTAAATTAGGTTCACTATTTAGGTTAAAAAAGTTGTACCTTAGAGATTAAAGGTAAGCATCCTATAAAGACTTGTATCAGTTTAGGGCATAGTTACCAGGGTTGCAGTACACGACACAGGTACGAGCTTAGGCAGGCTACTTCTCCTGGTACAATGTACAATGGATCTCACTGGATCTCATGCCTTTTTTGTATGTGCATGACACAGAAACATAAGGAGTGATCAAGAAACTTGAGATAATTTTTAAAAGAAGAGAATTGTTTTGTATAATTTCATTCCAAAACATTTTCAAGAGTCCAATTAGAGTCTACCATTCGAGAACAAGTGTTTCTAGAGGAACTGATGGAAAAAGGTTTTCTTACTTAAATGAGGATTCACTATTTAGTATTTAAAAAGTTCGATTCTCGAACACTATAAGTAACATCCTATAAAGAGTTGTATCTGTTTAGGGCACAATTACCAGGGTCGCAGTTCATTTTGATGTGTGATACAGGTACAAGCTTAGGCAGGCTACTTCCCCTGGTAGAATGCATGAGGGATCTCATGGAGATAGGCTTAGGTACCAATGTGTTCCGTTTCTCTAATCTTTTTTTTTCCTTTAAAAATCCAACACGTGCGGGCTCGGCGTGTAGGCTTCATTATGACAACTAACTACTTTAGTTGATATCTTTGTTGATCTTAGGCCGAGTTCGGGATTGCTTATCATGGTTGCTTCTACTCTTTTTTTGAAAAGTAGTCCCAAAAGTTGTTGGGTAACACTAACTTATCAAATTGAAAAAGTAGTTCAATTTGGGGCAGCTTTTGAAAGTAGGTGGGAGCAGCTTTTGCAACCCCAAACCAGGCCTTAATCTTGTAAGCTCTGGGTCACCCGGGTCACTTTTGGCTATGCAACATCAGGAACCCGCCGCATTTGGATAAGCAGGATTTGGAATGCTACTCCTAGGGGTCCAGATAACTGTGGTTTGGGGGATTTTAGCTTTCAACACTCATGATGAATGTTTCCGTTGTACTATAAGTTTGTGTTCAGTCCTTGATTTGGTTTCATCCTTACCATGGTCGAAAACTAGGTTGAATTCAGAAAATGTTTTTCTTATGAGATTTGGTTATTTGGAGTAAAATTAGGAATAATCTCGTAAATTCCGCGTCGATCAATATAATTCTTATTACTTAATAGCTTCTCTAGGAGACCTTTTACCTGGTTGGAAATCACTCAAGTGTTTTTGACATTCTGTACACGAACTCAGTCATATGCACCAAATTGTATGGCAAATTTTGGATTATGTACTTGAACCTTTTGAAGGTGTTAGCTGTCTTCTATTTTTATATCTTCCTCTTTCACCTCTCAAAATCTTCCTTGTTCACACATTTCCTTGTTCACACATTTCCTCTCTACACAATTAATCTCTCACCATATCATAACCTCGTCTAGGATGCATATTTACATGATATGACCATCATGAGAACAATATCATAGTACTTCCCCGCACATTCTTTAATCAAGTTCCAACAAATATGACTTTGGAATGGATTAGTATCCTTGCACTCTTAGTCACCTTCTCGTTTATGATTCGCCAGTACATAACAATTTATTTTCAGAACTTTGTGGGCACAGAAACAATTTAGTAAATTCTCAAATTAGACGTAAGATATGTGCGTAACATAAGCTGAACATGCTACCCGTACAGGGTCAACTCTTAACCACAAGTCTATTAGCATTTCTTTGAAGTTTATCCTTGAAGCATGAGAAGAGAAAGCCTTCAATAAGTATTTTCAAATAATTACATATATAGGTCTGGCATAGTTATATAAATTACCAGCTGCTCTTGAAGCCAAAGATAATACATTTAGTAGCAAATTATATGAGAGAACACTTCAAAAGGACCTAACAAATATATACATCTCAAAGACCATTCCACAGCTACCAGATGAAAAAGTTAAGCTTTAATACAGGGGGAAAATTAGGCTAAATGAATTGACAAAACATAGTTTCAGCAAACAGCAAGTGAGGTAGTTACCACATAAATTGCAGATGAATCGTCTTCCATGATCGACAAATCTCATAAAAGGATTTATGTATCCTTTGCAACGAGAACAACGAAGAGGCCCACTTTCCCCAAAGTCTACCACCTGAGAAACAAAGAAAAATGACAAACACTAAGACCGAGTAGCAAACAAAAATATGGGGCTTTCAGTAGGTTTTGAGAAATTGGAATATAAGTTGTTGTTACTTGGACAGGCTCTTCTTCTGGATGAGGCAGCGCCAAAGGTTGCACCATCAACGCCAATGGCATACTAGAGGTTGACAAAAGGTCTGCAGTGCATGGTATCTGTTGAAAAGTTGTAATTACAAAATAAAGAATCAAATTCAAGCTGAAAAGGTCTGAAAAGGGAGACAGACAAGACAAGAAATAGGAACCCCACCTGATTCATAGTGCACCTCATCAAACGTGGACTACAATTACCAGTATCCCGCACAATATATTCGCTTCCAGCAGGCTATATAAATAGAAATATATGGGCAGTCAAGCTGAGTAGTATAAGAAGCATAACTACTTACTACAGATAAAGGGCAATGGAGCCAAACTTTTACAGTATGACATACCGGAGGATTGCCAACTTGATTCCCCTGCCGGGTCTCGAACAGGGTAACCGAGGAACTTGGTATGGGGCGAGGAATTTGATTTGGGTCGATCTTTGATGGAGTCGACACCTGAGTCCCTCCCAGAGATGAGTGGCCCATTACCTGTGGTACTGGAGGCAGTTGACCCATCTGGCCTGGTGGCATGCCAAACATTCTGGGAGGTGCTTGCATGCTGCCCGGCATTGGAGAAGCACCCTAAGAACAGGTGTATCGCTATACTAATTAATGCAAATATAAGGAAAAATAAGAAACTGTCCATTAAACTAAAGTGATGAAATTTCCTGAACGCATGCTTATTTATGGTTCAAATTTAAGAGTACAAAAGACATACTAAATTTAACTGACTGATTGTGGATATCTTACTACCCAAAGGAAAGGAAGGAAGAAAAAAGCAAAAAAGAGAACATCTTGAAGACTAAAAAGGGTGTCTAGGGAGGAACAAAATGTGTGCCGCCTTTCCCCAATATAAGGAAAGTTGTTTCTGTGATTGGAACCCGCATCCTCCCAGATGGAAGTATCAATTAGAAAGGTGTTTTATAAACAATTCTCTTAAATTTTCGTTTTGATATGGGTTTCCCAATCATATTGTTTGCATACAGGCCTTGAAAGTTGAAATGTCTAGATATACCGAACCAACAAATTGTATCATTTGTTTGATATATGTCCCTATGGGAGTCCTTATAACAAGAGTTCTATGTAATTTGAGAGCAGTTTGAGCAAATAGTAGGAGTTTTTTTTTCAAATGAAGTTCTTTGCACCGCACTCTAAATGCATTTAAAATTTGTTGCATGGATACAAATACAACATGAGTCAGAAACTTTCTCGTTTTTGGTCTGTCCTACTAAACTTTGCAGTATCTGTGACACTTGCGATACGCTTCCGACACAATATGACACGGCAACGGATTTTGGAGTGTCCGTTGTTTCTAGATTCATCTCATTTAAATTATGGGTTTCGTGTGCGACAATCAACATACAATCACCAAAGAACAGCCTTGCACTAATAAAACAACAGTTCATAACAGTCTAATTTCGATTCTTATTAGCTACTTATTGAAGAAAGAAAGAAGCTTTAACAGAGAGCAAGACCAACTCACCGGTTGGGCCTGTGCCTGCCACATCGGGTTCCCAGACGGCGGCATAGGCGGACCTGCTGGCTGCACAGAGAACGGTGCCGGCGGTCCCGCATAGGGTTGCTGCCCCAATTGCGGCCCCGCAGCTGCCGGGAAAGGCCCAAGAGGCCTCCCATATGGTTGTGGTGGTCCCGATTGCGGCCCCAAGGCTGCCGAGAAAGGTGCTGAAGGCGGTCCAGCATACGGCGGCGGTACCGATTGCGGCCCCGAGGCGACCGAGAAAGGAGCCGGTGGTGCAGCCGAGAAAGGTGCTGGAGGAGTTCCTGCGTTCCGTTGCAGCCCCGTGGCTACCGAGAACGACGCCGGAGGTCCTACCGGTGGTGGGACGCCGACGGCAGCAGTTGCAATCGCAGGAGGAGGAGGGGGGCTCCCGGGGAAGGGAGCTCTCAGTGCTCCCTGGGGCGGGCCCACCGGCGGGGCCCTGATGCCCGGAGGGAAGCCGGGTCCGGCGGCGGGAGCGGGAAAGGGAGGCGGCGGGCCGTTGGAGGCGGCGATAGGGGCCTGCGGAGGAGGCCTGGACGGTCCCGGCGGTCCCCGTGGCCGCCCGATCTGGAGGTTGCTCATGGCGTCCGGAAGAGAATTAGGGTTAGGGTTTGGGGGGAAATTAGGGTTAGGGTTTGAGGGGTGGAAGCCTGGTCGGGGGCGCGGGAAGGGGGACGCCATGGATCCGGAGATCTCTAGAGTTAGGATTTGGAGAGAGAAAGAGAGAGAGATCGGATCTAGTCGATGGAGCTATTGGAAGAAGAAGAAGAAGAAGGAAGAGGAGAGAGAAAATTTATCGCCAGAAGGAGTGATGGCACCTGGAGCAGTGTGGGTCCCGGTTAAACGACACGACGTTGGACGAATTGGCGGATGACACGCGGATATTATGTTGACGTGTTTTTTCCCTAGTGGTTGTATTTGTTGTTGGTGAGCCGGGTGCATGGAGGAAGAGTAGAGATGGACTGCTGATGGACGTTACGTAGTTGGAGCTTGGTAACGTAACAAGGGGAGGGCACGTGGTGCTCGTGACTGTAAGCATGATAGATCATCAATGTGGGAAAGATTCCAAATTTACAACATAGAAATCTAAAAGACAAGTTATATGGACACATCAAAATTTGATCATAGCTAGTCTATTTTGAACTTTAGTTTATTTATAAGTTTACCATTGAAGAAAGTGATCATGGCTATTCCACTCTTTGGTATAAAAGTCAATTTTTCTAATTTTGCTCTTCTTCCTCAACTCATCCAAGAAGAAGAACAACAAGAAGAACAAGAAAAAGAAGAAGAAGAACAAAAACAACAAAAATGAGAATTTTGATAGGGTTTAAACCATAATTTTCTTTCTCAACTCATTCTCACTATCTCCAAGTATAATGGGGTTTAAACCCTAATTTTCTTCCCATTTCGAATTTTGATTTTCAATTGACGGAGAAGAAGAAGATGAGAAGAAAACACCCAAAAATTAAACCATAATTTTTTTCTCATTTCCAATTTTGATGGCACCCAAAGGCTCCTCATAATGCACAAATCCTAATATTGGTGGAAACCATAATATTGATGTTCAACTAGTGTAAACAAGGACTGCCCAATTTTCTGGCAGTCCTACAAACTGAATGGACTGCCAGAAAACTGGGCAGTCCTAAGTCACAGCATGTGAAATAAAGGACTGCCCATTTTTCTGACAGTCCTAACTGTATGTTGGACTGCCAGAAAAATGGGCAGTCCAACTCACAGCATGTGTAACTTTGGACTGCCCAACTATCTGGCAATCCAGTCTGTATGTTGGACTGCCAGAAGAATGGGCAGTCCTTTGTTAAACAGGCTCTGCCTTAGGATTGCCCATTCTTCTGGCAGTCCACCATACAGACTGGACTACCAGATGGTTGGGCAGTCCATGTCGACACAGATTTTCTCAATTCGTGAATGCTAGATTTTGATTTAAAAGACTTTAATTTCCATTAAAATACTTACAATTAAACAAAGAATGAAACGTAATGCACAAGAGATCATTTAAACAAACAATTCTAGAGTTTCGAATGGAAAAAATTTTAGAAATAATGGGTAATTTCTAGGGTTTCAGATTTTCTCAAAATTTAATCATGGCTAGCCTATTCTTCGATGCCATCGTTCTTCTTCAAAAGAGGAGGATGGTAGAGGAGAAGAGGATTTTTCTTGTTCTTAGGGTTTTGTAATTTCTTCTTCAAAACTTCAAAACTCAAGAAGAGAAGGGTGAGGGTTTTGGAAGAGAGAGAAGGGATTTTGCAAATAAAGGGGAAATAATGGGTTTGGGGGGGATTTAGGACAGCCAAGATCAAAAAATTGGGCTAGCCTTGTGAAAAACAAAAAAAATTTGGGCTAGCCACAATCCGGACTAGCCATGATCATATTTTGATGTGCCCTTATAATTTGCCATCTAAAAGTGGGTGCATTCCTGATTAACCAAAAGTACGGTAGAGGATCGGTCAATTGGATTATGGTTTTTACAATCAGGGACTGTTTTGTTGACGAAGTGAGTTAAAAACATAAATCGTTAAATCTGTATATTGCATATGTATTGTATATGCACATCATAAGTATCTATATTTTCTAATTTCTATTTTGAAGAAGTGAAAGTTGGAAATAGCAAGACTAAATTATAACTTGATACCTTCAATTATTCGAATTATTCAACTTGATAGCCTCAAGTTTGATAGGTACTAACTTAATACCCTCGCTCAACTAATATTTTCAACTTGGTACCCTCCGTCATCCCAAACGTTAAGTTTTTCGTTAAAAATAAAATATTGGTACGAAATTGCACCTTCCACCTACCATGAACCCCCCTCCTCCCACCCCGGCGACCCACCACCACCCATGCGGCGAACCCCCACGATGTAAGCCCCCTGAATTTCAGGGATTTATTTTTTATTTTTCTAAAAGAATTATTTTCGATAATAATTCTTATTTGATTATTTTTATCATTAAATGCTCTTTTCCATGACTTTGATTTCTGGAGCGTCAGAGATCTCAGTCTCTGAAACTCTCTTTATGAGTTTGTAGTAGACAATATTATCTTCATTTTGATATATCATGTCCCACTTAAACTTGTTCTCTTGTACTCTGTTTGCATCGCACAACTTTCGGGTCAATTTAGGTCAATTGATCATCTACCGTAAAACCTGATCCAACTTCCAATTTGATTTCGGGGCCCGACATCGGTCCAATCTGATCGACCCAATATATGATTCTGACCTGTTTTGAGCCTACTATGCACGTGCCACTTGCGTGCCACCCAATTGATCTTCCGTGTGCTCCTATTTCATCCATGATTATAAATGATTTAAATTTATAATTATAATCATCCCAAGCCCAAACTTGTCTAAACTTGACCCAACGTCCAACCCAATTTTATATGACCCCTCACATGACTAAACATACACCACACTAATATATCACTCCTTCTCCCTACACAAAAATATCTCTCTTTCTCTCTCTATTTTATAAAATATCCCCTTCTCTCTCTTTCTAATAAATAATTTATATATATATACAACTCTCTTTCTCTCTCATCACTCACACACATAACCCCCTATCACCATCACAATAGCACCCCCCCCCCCCCACCATCAGCCGACATCATCCCCCCTCATCTTATTTTTTCTTCTTCTCCTTCATCATCACCACCTCTTCCAAAACCCCCATGGCCGAACCTGTTGGCACATTTATTTTGATAACATTAACAGCATCTTCGTGGTTTAGTTTTCTCTAGATTTTAGCAAACAGATATTCACTAGAAGCCTGCTAAGAGATCCTTTTATTCAAGCTGCTCTTCAAATTGAAGTTTAATGAAGTCTCCTAAAAATCAAGACTGAAGAAAAGACCAACGTACACTCAAAGACTGCTCTCAAATGTTCCAAGATTTCGAGTCTGTACAAGGTCTAGGATCCTCCATGTAACACCTAAGATGGATGACAAAACGTAAGCCTTCCTTCTGGCTTTTCACTCAAAAATCAATGTCTACAGAAACGGCATACCGACGGTATACCGTTTCTGAGCAAGAAATATGTTCTGTGACGAAATTCGGCACACCGACGGTATAACACAGTGTAACGATTGTATACCGTTTCTGAGCAAGAAATATGTTCTGTGACGAAACTCGGCATGCCGACGGTATACCGCAGTGTACCGACGGTATACCTTTTTTGAGCAAAAAATATGTTTTGTGACGAAACTTGGCATACCAACGACAGACTTTAGTATACCGGCGATATACCTTTTTGTGAGCCAAAAATATGTTCTGTGACGAAAGTCGGCGTACCGACGGTATACCGCAGCATACCGTCGGTATTCCGATCTCGACATTTTAATTTTTGAATGGATAAGATGCTAGCATTAAATGCTCCCAACGGCTAGATTTATTACCTTTATTGTTCAGAACGGTGTGCCGACGGAATGCCGGTCCATACCGACGGTATTTCGTTAGCACTAAATTTTGGAGCATTAAATGCTTTGTTCTCTTGGTTCTCTATAAAAAGTGATTGTGTCTTCTCCTTCAAGACCAACCACTTGAGCCATAAATTTTCTCAACAACCAAGAGCTCTCACCATTACTACTCTACCTAAAGCTTTCATTTGTCATCCAACCCAAAAGTGCTAGAGTATTAAAGAGTTGTAATTTTCGATCTTCAAGTGTTGTAGAAGATCAAAAGCCTCCTTTCTCTTTGTGTTGAAGTTGACGAGCCTTCGTAAGAAAACTCGTGTGTAGAAGTTGGCGAGTTCTTCGGATTAAAGCTTGTGTTGAAGTTGGCGAGTTCTTCGGATCCAAACTCGTGTAGAAGTTGACGAGTCTTCGGATCCAAACTCGTGTAGAAGTTGACGAGTCTTCGGATCCAAACTCGTGTGTAACTATTTACTCAAATAGTGGATTTAAGCCTGAGAGAGTTTCGGGACTGGATTGCCTCTAGGGAGGAGACTAGGATACATCAAGTGTTTAATTTTCTCTCTCTCTCTCTTTTACTCTCAGTAAAATAGCTTTAAATTGTCAGTAATTATTTTATTACCCTATTCACCCCCTCTAGGGTTCTTCAATTGGTATCAGAGCTTTGTTCTCTTGATTTGGACTCACATCCTGAGAGTGATCCATGGTCACTAACCCTAGTTCCAACTCATTTCACAGTGAGGGACACTCCACAAATAGGTCTCCTCTATTTGATGGAACCAACTATAACTATTGAAAAATTAGGATGAGCATTTATCTGAAGTCGATAGATTTTGATTTATGGGATTGTGTGATAAATGGTCTCCCTACTTCTTTCGGAGTTATTGAAGAAATTGCTTCTGACACCCTTAGGGATAAACTCACCGAGAATGTTAAGAAGCTTGCTAGTCAAGATGCTAAGGCTATGAATGCTCTCTACTGTGCTATCGATAGCAATGAATTCAATAGAATCTCCACTTGTAAGACTTCAAATGATATTTGGAAATTGCTAGAAGTCACTCACGAGGGAACGTCTCAAGTAAAGGAGTCAAAGATTAGCAGACTCATGCAAGAATATAAATTATTTAAAATGAAACAATATGAGTCTATTACTTATATGTTCAATCATTTTGGTGATATCATTAACCCTTTTTCTTATGTTGGTAAGGAATACCCTACTCATAAAAAGATCAGAAAGATCCTCAGAGGACTAACCAAAGGATGGAATCCTAAAGCTACCGCTATCATTGAGGGGAACAATTTGACTACTATAAACCTTGAAACCCTCATGGGGAAGCTTATGACCCATGAACTTGACATGAAGGATCAAGAGAAATCTTTCATGAAAGAGAAAGAGAAGGAGAAGGCGAAAGAAAAGGAGAAGCCCCTGGCCCTCAAGGTTACGAAGTCCTACTCAAAGGATAGCTCCGATGATGATGATTCAGATGATGATGAAGAAATAGCTCTCACTACCAAGCACTTCTGAGAGTTCCTCAAGTTCAACAAAACCAACTGATTTAGACGGGACAATGATAAAGAGCCTGCTTGCTACCAATACAAAAGAACTGGACACATCAAGAGAGATTGTCCCATGACAAGAAAGGACTCCAACAAATACGAGAAGTCCAACAGAGGAGGCTCATACTCCAAAAAATATGCCAACACCAGTATTTGGTGTGAAAGTGACGCTAGCGATTCCGACAACGACAAAGAATGCAAACACAATACAAATGTTTGTCTCATGGCAACCGATGAAGTACTCGATGACCTCTCTTTGAACACTTTCTCTTATGATGATTTGGAAAATGCCATTCTTGAATTACACGAGGAACACAAAGGTGTTAGAAATAAGTATAAGAAATCTCTAAAAGAGGTTGAGGCATACAAACAAGAAATAGAAAGACTCTCTAACATCGTTATGGATGTAAAGGGAAAAACTCCAGCCTCTGACACTGATGATGTAGAGTCCTTGAGACTTAAGCTAGTAGAATCGGAAGACATCATTAAGAAAAAGGATGCTGAGATTCAATCCCTCAGAAATGCTTATAAATTTGCTATGAACAAGACTCTTGCTGCTAATCAAAAAGAGTATGCCACTTCTATTAATTATAATGATTTTCTTGAGCACGGTAAGAAACAAGTAAATAAGAACACGGTTCGCACAAGACACACCTACACACCTCACAACACAAATCATAATGATCATGCATACGAGAACACTGCACATAGATCCTTTTCTAACACCGTACACACAAGAAAGGGACCCTTTGTAAAGAAGAACACATCACGTCATGCTTTTTATTATCATCACCATAACACTCATGTTAGAGCTCCTCACACTAGAGCGCCTCATGTTCATAATACTCACTCTCATGTTAGAACTCCTCACACTAGAACACCGCATGTTCATGATACTCACTCTTTCTCCTCTAAATCTATAACACCTATGATGTGCAACTATTGTGGTCTTCTTGGACACACCTCTCATTATTTTTCAAATGAGAAAACATGTTGATATGAAATTTTTTAAATGGATTTCTAAGACTAACAATCAAGGACCCAAATGCTCTTGGGTACCAAAGTCGTCATCTTCAACTTTTGTTGTAGGTGAACCCTCTCTCACATGCTAGAAGCAAGTGGATCCTCGATAGCAGTTGCTCACGGCACATGACCGGTGATGCTTCACTTTTTGCAACGCTATCGATGAAGAAAGAAGGGCACGTTTCCTTAGGTAACAATCTCAAAGGCCACATCATAGGAAATGGTAATATCAGCTCACCTCCTTATCCTTGTATTAAAAATGTTTGTCTTGTTACTAATCTCAAGCACAACCCTCTTAGTATTAGTCATCTTACGGATAATGGCTATGATATTAAGTTTGTTAAACACAAATGCTTCATCACCGATAGCACTAGTAGATCTACGGTGTATGAAAGCATTAGAGAAAATAACATTTATGTCCTTTATCTTGTTGAAGGTACTAACAATGATAGGTGTCTAATTGTAAAGAACGATGAAAGTTGGCTATGACACATGAGACTTGGACATGCCAACATGGATACCATCTCCCGACTTGCCACTAGGAAGCTTGTAAGAGGGCTTCCAAGTATTTCCTTCAAAAAGGACATAGTATGTGAAGAATATGAGAATAGTAAGTTGACCAAATCTTTCTTCAAATCCATCAACTCAGTAAGCACTACTAGACCTCTTCAACTCATTCATATGAATTTATTTGGTCCTAGTAGAGTAGCTAGTCTTGGAGGTAAACTTTATGCTTTCGTTTTTGTTGATGATTTTTCAAGATTTACTTGGGTTATTTTTCTTGCAAATAAAAGTGATACTTTTCGTAAATTTGTTGCTTTTTGTAAACATGTTCAAAATGAGAAAGGTATTACTATAAACAAAATTAGAAGTGATCATGGAGGAGAATTTGATAATGCCGATTTTAAAAGATTTTGCAAAAAGAATGGTTTTGGTCATGATTTTGCTTGCCCTCGATCTCCACAACAAAATGGTATTGTGGAAAGAAAGAATAGAACCCTTGGTGATATGGCCAGGGTTATGTTAAACCAATATAAGCTTCCCCAATATTTTTGGGCGGAAACCGTTAACACGACATGTCATGTTATAAATAGGGTCTTAATTAGACCTATTTCTAAAAAGACTCTATATGAGCTTTGGTTTGACAAAATTCCCTCTATTAAGTATTTTAAAGTTTTTAGATGTAAATGTTTTATTTTGAATACCAAAGATAACCTAGGCAAATTTGAAGAAAAAACCTATGAAAGTAGTTTCCTTGGTTACTCAATATATAGTAAAGGATTTCGTGTTTTTAACAAAAGAAGTCTTATTGTCGAAGAGTCAATTAATGTCTCTTTTGATGAACTTAACTCTTCTATATCCTCCTTATCTGATGATGTTGATGACATCTCTTGTGGTTTGGAAAACTCTTCTATTGGAGACTCTCGTCCCTCTTCATCAAACAATGGAGTAGTGACCCCTGCAATCGAAGATTCTCCACCATTAGAGATTCCTCACAAGGACCTCCCAAAAGAATAGAGATTTGTCCCACATCATCCCAAGGAACTTATCATTGGTGATCCTTCTTTACGTGTTAGCACTAGATCCTCCACTCGTGATCTATGTGCAAATGTGGCTTTTATTTCTCAAATAGAGCCTAAAAATATTAATGATGCTTTTAATAATGAATTTTGGATGATAGCAATGCAAGAAGAGCTAAATCAATTTGAGCGAAACAAGGTTTGGGAACTTGTCCGTAAACCTCACAACTACCCCATTATTAGAACAAAGTGGGTGTTTCGCAATAAACTTAATGAAGATGGGTTCGTAACTCGTAACAAAGCTCGATTGGTTGCTCAAGGCTATAACCAAGAGGAAGGCATTGACTACGATGAAACCTATGCTCCGGTTGTTCGTCTTGAGTCCATACGCATGCTATGTGCCTTTGCTTGCTTTAATGACTTCAAACGCTTTAAAATGGACGTTAAAAGTGCTTTCTTGAACGGTATTATTAAAGAGGAGGTTTATGTTAAGCAACCTCTTGGCTTTGAAGATTTGCAATTTTCTCATCATGTTTTCAAATTACAAAAAGTCCTCTATGGCCTCAAACAAGCTCCTTGTGCTTGGTATGAGCGCCTTAGTTCCTTTCTTCTTTCTCACAACTTTTCTAAGGTAAAGTCGACACTACACTTTTGATTAAATCTCTTAACGGCACTCTTATGTTAGTCCAAATTTATGTTGATGATATTATCTTTGGTTCCACTAACAATGTACTATGCGTAGAATTTGCTAAAGCTATGCAGGACGAATTTGAAATGAGCATGATGGGAGAATTATCCTTCTTATTGGGTCTGCAAATCAAGCAAGGTCCTAAAGGAACCTTCATCAATCAAGCTAAATATACAAAGGATATTCTCAAACGTTTTGAACTTGACTCTTCCAAATCAATGGGAACTCCTATGGCAACAACAACAAAACTTGATAATGATGAAGATGGCATCTCGGTCGACATTCGTAAGTATCGAGGTATGATCGGTAGCTTACTCTATTTAACTACTAGTCGTCCCAATATTATGTTTAGTGTATGTCTTTGTGCACGATACCAAGCTAATCCAAAATAATCTCACTTATGTGCCGTTAAGCGCATTTTTCGGTATCTCAAAGGCACCATCAACATGGGTCTTTGGTATCTAAACTCCTCATCCTTTGAGCTTATCGGCTACTCGGATGCAGATTTTGTCGGATGCAAAATCGACCGAAAAAGCACTAGCGGCACATGTCAATTCCTTGGAAAATCTTTGGTATCCTGGTTTAGCAAGAAACAAAACTCTATTGCTCTTTCCACCACTAAGGCCGAATATAAAACGGTTGGTTATTATTGTGCACAATTTTTTTGGATGTCACAAACACTTATAGATTATGGTATTTCTTCTACTTGCACTTCCATTAAATGTGATAACACTAGCTCCATCAATCTCACAAAAAATTCGATTTGTCACTCATTCACGAAGCACATTGAGATTAGACACCATTTTCTTCGTGACCATCAACAAAAGGGGGATATTCATCTTGATTTTATTGACACTACTTATCAATTAGCTGACATCTTCACTAAGCCCCTCCCGGAGGATCGTTTTGCTTTTCTTTGCCAAGAGTTAGGCATTATCAATCTTGAGTTCTAGTTCATTACTCGAGCGACATACCGACGGCACACGACGGTATACTGACGGCCTACCGATTTTTCTTCAGAATTATGTTCTGTAAACAAAATCGACATACCGTCGGGATCTACCAGTATGCCGCCGGCATGCCGTCTACGACGGACTGAAACAGATCAGCTTACTTATTTCTAAGAGGGGGCCCACCATATCATTTTTCCTCCTATCTCTCTCTCTTTTCAAATCCTTCTCATAACCTCCTGTCACATCATATCCCCTCTTCATTTAATTCTCTCACATCTTTTCAACTCCTTCCTTCTTTCAAAACATCCCTCACATCACTTCTTATTTAATATTTGCCTTTTCAAAACCCACCATTAACTCCTCACTCATCCCTCTTTTCAAAACCCCCCTATTTATTATCCATCCATTCACCACTTCTCTCCTCTCTTTAAAACCCTTCTTCCTCCTCCATCTCTTCTTCTTCTTCTTCTTCTTCTTCTTCTTCTTCTTCTTCTTCTTCTTCCTCCTCCACAACAATTTTCCTCCTCTCTACTTCTCATCTCTACATGGCCTACGCCAAACGCCCCCGCACTTCCTCTTCCGCTTCCAATCCCTTCACACCAGTGCTCCTTCCTAACGGTGGTTACGATCCTATGATCTTTAAATCCCATCTTGCTGCCGATGCCTGGTTCTACTACTTTGCTGACCATGTCGTATACAAAGGGAAGGCAATCAACTGGAACCTCTTCTCGGTCATCTATCTCTCTTTGAGACTGCTTGCCTTTCCACTCTTCTCCGTCGCCAAGTTCCCATTTATTCGGCGACGATCAGACTCTTCTACTGCAATCTGGTGCCAGACTTGGCCAACAACGCTCTTGAGACTCTTGACAATGACCGTCAATTTTGTTTCACTGCCCGTGACATTACAGATATTCTCGAGATCCCTAATCGCGGGGATGTACTCCCAACTTTGGCCGATCTCTATCCTACCGCTGAAGTATCCTTTGACAAGTTCTGTGCCATCATCTGCAAGGGACCTAACCCTCCCGCCATTTTTGCCCTCTCTAAGCAGCTGGAACCCTTCTACTATGAGCTGCATCACATCATTTGCCACACCCTGTACCCCAAGTCTGACAACTATGATGCCATCACCAACGATGCTCTGGTTTGCATGTACTACTTGTACTCAAAGAAGACTTGGTCCTTTGCTAAAACTCTGCTAAATGCCTTCTCATCCATCCACTCATCGGGAAGGCAAGCCCTCAACTATGTCATATTCATCACTCTCATTCTTGAGGCTAAGGGAGTCGACCTCTCTCTTTGCCACTCGGACGGTGTTCCTTCATTCTTAGCCTTATCCCGCTCTGCATCTCGTGCTTCAGCCTTTCAGGAGTCACAACCTACTCCACCTACTGCAGCACGATATGATCCTCCTTCCTCTGCCCGATTCATGTCTCTGATCCAGCAACACTTTGATATACGCATGGCTCAGGCAGAGGAGCAGATGAGGACAAATACCCGTGGCCTTGGCAATCTGATTCAGAGTCGCTTTCATGACCAAGCCTACTTCATTCAACGGACTCTTCAAGATCATAATGCATTTTTAGATCTTGATCTTCAGGATCCCCACTTTCAAGGATCTTGATTCTCTGACCCCAATGCCTATGGGTTCATGTATCCCGATGGTATTGATCCTTTTGGTGCATTTTATGGGACTCTGGGCGATGGTGGTGATGATCCAGCAGATCAGTAGCTTCTGGCCTCCTTCTGTGTTTGGTCCAATAATCTGTGGTGTCTGTTCTCAGTTTGTCTTTTGAAGTCCTCCGGGGACTAGTGACGTTGTTTGGTTTGTTCAGTTGTCTTGTGTGATCCTTTGAGGATCTTATGTTGGTTGTTTTTCCTTCTGATAGGGAGCATTATGTTGGTTGCGCTCTACTTGCATGTACTCTTCAACTCTCACATTCAATATATGCATGGTTTAGCTATATCTTCCGCTCTCGTATATACCCTTTTTTTACCATCTTTGATTAAGTGACAAAGAGGGAGAAAATATATTGAGGGAGAGTAGTCTACCTACGGGGGAGCCACTCCCCTAAAAGATGCTATCTTCCAGTTTTTGTCAATTATCAAAATGAGGGAGATTGTTGGCACATTTATTTTGATAACATTAACAACATCTTCGTGGTTTAGTTTTCTCTATATTTCAGCAAACATATATTCACTAGAAGCCTGCAAAGAGATCCTTTTATTCAAGCTGCTCTTCAAATGGAAGTTTGATGAAGTCTCCTAAAAATTAAGACTGAAGAAAAGACCAACGTACACTCAAAGAATGCTCTAAAATGTTCCAAGATTTCGAGTCTATACAAGGTCTAGGATCCTCCATGTAACACCTAAGGTGGATGACAAAACGTAAGCCTTCCTTCTGTCTTTTCACTCAAAAATTAATGTCTACAGAAATGGCATACTGACGGTATACCGTTTCTGAGCAAGAAATATATTCTGTGACGAAATTCGGCACACCGACGGTATACCACAGTGTACCGACGGTATACCATTTCTGAGCAAGAAATATGTTCTGTGACGAAACTCGGCATGCCGACGGTATACCGCAGTGTGCCGACGGTATACCGCAGTGTACCGACGGTATACCTTTTCTGAGCAAGAAATATGTTCTGTGATGAAACTCGACATACCGAAGGTAGACTTCAGTATACCGGCGGTATACCTTTTTGTGAGCTAGAAATATGTTCTGTGACGAAAGTCGACGGACCGACCGTATACCGCAGCATACCGCTGGTATTCTGATCTCGACATTTTGATTTTTGAATGGATAAGATCTAGCATTAAATGCTCCCAACGGCTAGATTTATTACTGTTACTGTTCAGAACGGTATGCCGACGAAATGCCGGTCCATACCGACGGTATTTTGTCAGCACTAAGTTTTGGAGCATTAAATGCTTTGTTCTCTTGGTTCTCTATAAAAAGTGATTTTGTCTTCTCCTTCAAGACCAACCATTTGAGCCATAAATTTTCTCAACAACCAAGAGCTCTCACCATTACTACTCTACCCAAAGATTTCATTTGTCATCCAACCCAAAAGTGCTAGAGTATTAAAGAGTTATAATTTTCGATTTTCAAGTGTTGTAGAAGATCAAAAGCCTCCTTTCTCTTTGTGTTGAAGTTGACAAGCCTTCGTAAGAAAACTCGTGTGTAGAAGTTGGCGAGTTCTTCGGATTAAAGCTCGTATTGAAGTTGGCGAGTTCTTCGGATCCAAACTCGTGTAGAAGTTGACGAGTTTTCGGATCCAAACTCGTGTGTAACTATTTACTCAAATAGTGGATTTAAGCCGGAGAGAGTTCCTGGACTGGATTGCCTCTAGGGAGGAGACCAGGATACATCGAGTGTTTGATTTTCTTTCTCTTTCTCTTTTACTCTCAGTAAAACAGCTTTAAATTGTCAGTAATTATTTTATTACCCTATTCACCCCCCTCTAGGGTTCTTCATTTAGTGCCCCGTCCCTACATCGTGTTCCGTACTCCATCCACGAGGTGCGCGAGAAAGGAATACTGTCGCTATCGATTTGGTCGAGATCGATCGAACGGGAACGGTTGAATTAAGATCCATTCCCGTTATGGAATGGCTTCTTCGGAACAAAGTCCCATATTCAGCGGATTGCGCCTCAAGGATTGACTCTGCGGCTGAGTCGGGAGAGACCTCCCGTTGCTCTGCTTTTCACGCCGCTTGCGTTAGTTTTGGCTTTGTTTTCTGAGTGCATTTTCGTGAATATTTTCGATGGTTTTTATGGCTTGCATTTCGAACTCGCATTTTCTATCGAACTTCTTGAATAATACAGTGTTCTAATCGGTTGCTTGTGCGATTTCAGGTAATCGCGTAGGCGACGTCTAGCACGACCAACAAGTTCTCTCGCCTAAAGTAAACTCAAGGTGAGTGGCTGACCCTTCTCTTCTCGAACCCTTCTTAGGTAAATTGACAGTGTTGTTGCGAATGAAAGAATGAATGCAAAGGCACGGGCACGGTAAATGATCAAGTTTTTAAAGTGAACGTAGGCAATACCTTAACAACTAAATAATGTCTTAACTCGGTCATTGGACAACTTGTCGACAAGGAGAAAGTTTCCTCGAGCGACAACCCGGGGCCACGGGACCGACTCGGCCTAGGAGGAAACACGGTATAGCTGTGTTGGATGATAGCACGGGTTAGGCGGGGACTTTCAGCGGGGCTCGCTACTTGCGTTGAAAGGGTCCCGACTAACAAAGCTATAAGTCCAGGATGGCTTGTGGTGTCAATGACCAATCACACGTAATATATTGCACATGGTATGAAAAATGATAACAATTGACAGGAAAGAACATGGTAAGTCTCATAAGGCGCGGCGTGGTCCGCCGTGGGTAAGTCTCAACATATTTCGAATTATTCTTGTCATATGCTCGTTTGAAATTCATTAGGATGGTTAGAAACATTCACAAGCTAAGTCATATAAACTCTTCAACCAAATGAGAGCGTGGAACTTAAATAGCCACGCACCAGTACAAAGTGTAATGTACTGATCCTCGCTCTCCACGCAGTTACCCCGAACCACGAAGGATGTGCCACTTAAAGCTCAAGGCGACGTGAACCCTTTTGAAGCCTCGTCCGCGTGTGAAGGCTTGTGTTCTGAAATCCTTTTGAAGACTTCGCACTCAGTACAAAGAAGAATAGATGGCGACTCGGTTTCCCTCGATCGTAGGTAGAAAGTGTAACTATTTTGCTTGTAAAAAGGAATGTAATGTATGGAACGACTATCTCATCAGCGTTCATTTTGTAAGTCGAGTCATGTTGTAGCCCGCGCGACAATGATTGTAATGAATTCAATGTAAATAAAGTTTATTATAAATGAAAAGTCTACTTCTATTTCAAATGTGTCAACCAATTTCTCTGCGTACTCTAACTTGATGTTGTGTTTCAGATGACCTTATGACTATGCCTTGTGCGATCGCAACTTAGGTTCACACGGCATCACGCCCGGGGGACGACTATCGATTCTACGAAAATCGGGACGTGACATAATGGTATCAGAGCACGGCTTTATATCCTTTGGCCTCGCGTCTAGAGTTTCAGACCTTTGACCTCGCTTCGATGAGATAAGTTGTTCCATACAATGAGTCTGTAATAATTTATGACTGATGTGTTTGCCTTCGTATCGCAGAAGTGCCGGAACCTACGGCCGGGCAAGAGCAGAGCGCTTCTAGCGGCTCTAGTAGTTCGCGTCGTTCGCGGGCCGGACCTTCTAACGATACCATCGAAAGGATGCTGCGCATGATGGAGGCGCAGTGGAACCAGTCCGAGAACCGACCTCAACAGACAAAGGAATGGCAGGCCCAGTTCGACGCTCGCTTCGAAGCTAGCTTCGACGCACATACGAAACTTCAACAAAAGCAGCTGGATACCCTGCAGTAGATCGTCCAGACAATGGCGGCCAACGAAAATTCTGCTACTGCACCTACCATCACCGTACCTACTGCCACCATGCCGACGATCCAACCCACTGAAGTCGACACGGAGGAGCCCGAGCGTCAACCAGCGGCACCGAAAAAGTACAACTTTGAAGTGTCAAAATTTAAGAAGGCGTGCCGCACTTCCTTCAGCGGTATTGAGGGTCCTTCCATGGCAATCGATTGGTTGGAAGAGCTGGAAGATCACTTCGAGCTCCTCGGCATTGAAGAATCAAAGCAAGTCGCCTGCGCACAACTTCAGCTACGGTTGAACGCACACGACTGGTGGGCCGTGCACAAGCGAGCGATTCGACGCGACAACAACTCAGCGCCGATCTTTTGGGCAACGTTCCGCAAAGCCTTTGAAGTCGAGTACCTTCCGTCAGCCGTTTGTCAAGCGAAGGAGAATGAATTCATGCTGTTGAGGCAGGGGAACCGGACAGTAGAACAGTACGCTACAGAATTCAACAAGTTGTCCAAATTTGCTAGTATATTTTTGCCTACAGAGGAGTGCCATGTGTGACGGTTCGAAGTGGTCCTGCGATGCTCTATCGGTGCGCATATCCGGGTTTCGGAGTACAAGACCACGGGCGAGGTTCTGAATCACGCTCTCCGCCTTGAGAGCCTGCATCCTTCCGCTGCTGACGACGTTATGCGCCACTCCAATCACAAACGACCTAGCTATACGGGAAGCAACAATTACGCATCAAAGTGTCCAAACAACGGTGGCTATAGAGGACAGAACCCATCTCCTTCCTGTACCAAATGCAACCACCATGGGCACACTGAAAGGGACTGTGCGGTCTTAGATGGGGGATGTTTCTTTTAGGGAAAAAGGGGGCACCAATTGCGCGATTGCATGGCTCGAAGACCAAATCCCAATGCACCACCACAACAACACCGTCAAGAGAATCGACAGGCGCCCCGACCTCCTTAGCCCACTCAACCGAACAACCAAGCCCGATGCCCTAATGCTCAGGGGCATGCCTTTGCTTTGACTCGAGATGAGGCGTTCGCTTCCGACACTGTCATGACAGGTATATTGAGTTTCAATAATGTACCTGCTCGTGTGTTATTTGATTCAGGCGCTTCGCATACTTTCATATCGGCGGACTTCACCGTCGAGCACAAATTTCTTGTAATGTTGTTAGGCCTGGATCTTAGCATAAGTATGCCTTCGGGCATGCCACTACTCACAAACTTAGCATGCGGGAGAGGAACCATATGTATTGGGGGTCAAAACATCGGTCTTGATGTGATAGTTCTAGATATGAAGAACTTCGACATCATACTGGGCATGGATTGGCTCGGTCCTTGCAACGCCACCATCGAATGCGCATGAAAGAGGGTCACCTTCTGCATACCTGGAGTGCCCGAATTCTGCTATTCGTATGGTGAAGTATCGCCGACCTGCATGGTGATCTCGGCAATTTTTGCTCGGAAGCTGCTTCATTCCGGATGCGAAGGCTACTTGGCGTCCGTTCGTGACATGAGACGGGATGGTGCAAATGCGGGTCAGACCGACGTTGTGGCAGAATTCCCAAACGTATTCCCGGACGAGCTACCCGACATGCCGCCCAATCGAGAAATATAGTTCACTATCGATACATTTTCTGATACCCGACCGATTTCGAAAGCTCCGTACAGAATGGCCCCTGCATAATTAAAAGAATTGAAGGCACAACTACATGAATTACTTGATAAAGGGTTCATCCGTCTGAGTGTCTCGCCGTGGGGTACGCCTGTGCTATTTATGAAAAAGAAGGATGGATCGATGCGGCTCTGTATCGACTATCGAGAATTGAATAAAGCCACCGTCCAGAATAAATATCCCTTGCCCCGCATCGACGACTTGTTCGACCAGCTCAAAGGTGCAACAGTGTTTTCGAAGATTGATCTACGATCGGGTTATCACAAACTCAAAGTCAAGCCAGATGACGTGTCGAAGTCTGCCTTCCGCACTCGTTATGGCCACTACGAGTTCTTGGTAATGCCGTTTGATTTGACAAATGCTCCTACCGTCTTCATGGATCTAATGAATCGGGTGTTCCGTCCGTTCGTTGACAAATTCGTAGCAGTCTTCATCGACGATATCCTCGTCTACTCGAAAGATCGAGCATAACATGCAGAGCATCTACGGACGGTACTCCAAATCCTTCGAGAGAATCAATTGTATACGAAGATGAGCAAGTACGAATTCTTGCTGAACAACGTCTCATTCCTTGGGCACATCATCTCCGCCGCGGGCATCGCAGTCGATCCGAAGAAAGTCGAGGCAGTTGCTGATTGAAAACTGCCTGCATCAGTTAGCAAAATTCAAAGCTTTCTAGGCTTGGCGGGATACTACCGACGCTTCATGAAGGACTTCGAGAAGATTGCATCACTGTTGACTCGCCTCACCTAGAAATGAGTCGCATTCAAGTGGTCAGACGACTGTGAAGCTTCCTTCCAGGAGCTCAAACAACGGCTCGTTTCGGCCCCAATACTTGCTCTTCCTGAAGGGATGGAGGGATTTCAAATCTTCAACGATGCTTCTGGCCAGGGCTTGGGGTGTGTGCTCATGTAGCGGGATAAGGTGATATCTTTTGCTTCCCGACAGTTGAAGCCATACGAGAAGAACTATCCCACGTACGACCTAGAATTAGCGGCGATTGTGTTTGCATTGAAGCCGTGGCGTCACTATCTCTATGGCGTGGTGTGCAGGATTTATACAGACCATAAAAGCCTCAAGTATCTCTTCACCCAGAAAGAACTGAATTTGCGGCAGAGACGATGGCTCGAACTGATCAAAGACTATGACTTGTCAATCGACTACACGCCGGGCAAGGAAAATATGGTAGCGGATGCGCTGAGCCGGAAGTACTTAGCTTCGTTATGCATCAACGATCGACTGCTGCATGACTTGGAAGGAATGGACATTGAACTCCGAGTTCATTTTAGAGACATAAAGCTAGCGTAACTGCGGGTGGAACAGAGCCTACTGGCGAGGATCAAGTCTGCTCAGAAGGACGACCCATACCTGGAGAAGATACGAAAGCTGACATCGACAGGAAAAGCGTCCAACTTTGTAGAGGACGAGTCGGGAGTGTTGCGCGTGAAGGGACGACTATGCGTACCGGACGACGCAGAACTTAGAAAGGAGATAATATCGAAGGCTGTAATGCCTGTGGTTCGTATTACGTATTTCTGGAATACGTGTACGTATTTATTCTTGTATTGCATAATTTCCTTGCTTAACTTCCTCCCTGGACTTGGTTTATTCTTGGTTTGGGTTGGCTTGGTTCGATTTGGGATTGCTCTTGGTTCATCATGAACCAAGGAGTGAACCCCCTACCTACCACCACCACTACCATTTATTAACCCTTCTCCTTTCTCTCTCTTCATTTATCATCTTCTCCACCATTACTTCCTTACCTACCAGAGAGAGGGAGAGAGAGGTCTAGGCAAGTGCAACTTGCTTCATGGAGGAACTCAAATTTTGTTGCTTCATTCTTTTCCTTACAACATTTTAACTAACTTTAGAACTTGGCATTTTCACTTTCCATGGCTAGATTCTTCTAGATCTAAGTTTACTTTATTTTTGGATTTCTTGGATTTTGATCTACTTAATCCTATTATTTCTGAGTTTTGAGGGTTCTATGTTGTAGAGAATCTCGTTCTACCCCATTTTGACCTATGGAAGTTCGGATTTGGGCTCCGGATGATAGAGTTATGCAGCTTGGAAGCCATGGCTTATGGTGTACTTCTTCTCGGAAATTTGGAGAAGAAGCACAGTCCCGAGCCGCATGGTGTACTTGACCGCATGAACATTCATGCGGCAAGTCAGTTCCAACCGCATGCACTATTGCCTTGACTTAACTGTGTGACAAGTTCATACGGCAAGTATTCCCGGCCGTATGGGACCTAGTCAGTTCAGCCGCATATGGCTGAGGACCTTATCCTGTCGCATCAGCTTATCTTGGTCGCATGAGTTGGACCCAGCCGCATGTGCACAGCCTTGACGAGCCGCATGAACCAGACTCACTCGCTGGCCGCATGATATCATGAACCTTATAAGCCGCATGAACTTTCCCCCCCCCCCCCGTCAGCCGCATAAGCAATCACCTTGACCCAGCCGCATGGGGTTCGACTTGGTTGAGCCGCATGGACTCATTTCCGTTAGCCGCAGGAGTACCCTTGCCCTCCTGGCCTCATGTGTCTTGCCCTTCTCTTGGCCGCATGAGTTCGATTTATTCCAGCCGCATGAGAATCCCTCTCCTGCGAGCCGCATGGGTCCTTAGTTCCCCCGTCCCGCATGAATCTCTTCCCAGTCGCATGAACCCGACTCCTTCCCCAGCCGCATGAGATCCATCCTGGCCGCATGTACCTTAGCCGCATGGCTCTTCTATAGCCCTGTATATTGATATTTTATTAGATATTTAACGTCCATTTTATATCCTTACGCCTTTTGTCCTGAACTTGAAAATCATGAATTCATTTGATATGTTTGGAATTGATAATTGAGCATGACGTGATAGTGATCCATAGTGGTGCACTCCTGACATAATAACCTGACATGACCTGATAGTGGCCCGTCATGGCGCACTCCTGACTAGTACACTTGATATGATAAACCTGACATGATTATCTCGAATAGCTGTTGCGACGGCTACCTGACACGACATGACCTGTATAATGACCTGGACACCGTGGGCGATTGTGCTTGTACAAATAAACCAGTCCTGTCTTGTATCATGTCTAGGATAGGGACTCCTGAGTACCACGGTCAGGAGTACCTACTAAAATGGACTAAGGCTAATAACTAGATTAATACATTAGTCATGACGAGATTCCCAGCTACAGGCAATCCCGTTACCTGGGCACGCCTTGGGATCTGTAGCCTGCCGTCGAGTAGGGCACATTTCCAGCACACTGTCATGTGTTGCACCCTTCAAGCAACCTAAGGGTGCATTCGTTTCCTGGACGATGTACCCACCTGAATTCAACTCTAAATCTCTTAACCCGGGTAACCTGGATGGTCTGCAGGGCTTGTGGCTGTGGAATAATCTCACTGCATCTTGTTAGTAATTAGGCTTGTGACAACCCTAGTTAGTTAAAGTATCAAGTCGTAATTCTTGCTTGGCCGTGAAGTGATTGGATGGAGGCTAACCAGTCTAGCCTTGCCCTGATCCTGTTCCAGATTATTGAATGACCAGAATGCTTGTATTTATTTTACCGATAAATGGTGAGAATTCCAAGTTCTGTTCAGACGAAGGGTTACAACCCCGGTCCTTGTTTGGCTTACGGGTTGTAACCTGGTTATCAGAATAGTTCCATGGTTATCTCGTCGTATATCATCCTGATGTATTTTCTTTATTTCCAGTTCTTACTTTTATTTATATTTTGTGCTGATTGCTAGTTTTAGTTCCTAAGTGAAGCTTCCTTTGTGGCACTTGCTCTTTCTGGGGTCTGATCCAGCTGGTTTTGTGTGGCCAAATTTCGGAGCAGCTCCGGAGGATCTACCGACCTTCCAGCCAGATGGTGACCACTAGACGGAACCCTGGCAACGAGTGGGTTTATTTTTTGATCTCCCACTTTATTGTAAAAATATTTTTTTGAGGCGTTTAGCCGACGAGCACCTATTTAGCTCGATTGCACTTTACTTACTGTCTGCCTACGGGCTGTAACATGATTGACAGATCCTAGGGTTGATCATGTATGACTAAACTCTCGCTAGTTCTAACATTTTGTAACGACTAGCTTCATGATCAGCTGAATATGTAATGTTTGGGACGCCTTACTATATTTAATGATCATACTTCTTGTAACCTTTTACTTACTTGCTTGTGATTGAGACACTAGGCTTGTTCATGACCTTAAGAGACTGTTGGCTTGTAGATAAATCCTCATGTATCTAGACAGCCGTGACCGTATAGCGAGATGGATTCTATTTCATATACGTAGCTGGCTATGTCTGCCCCCGTTCTCCAGTATTCTGGTTCTGGGGCGTGACAGAGGTGCATTGTGCAAAATATTTTTTGCATCCTGGTAGCACCAAGATGTATAAGGACCTCCGCGTCATCTTTTGGTGGCACGGCATGAAGAGGGACATAGCGCTCTTTGTGTCAAAGTGTATGGCCTGTCAGCAAGTCAAAGCCGAGCACCAGTGACCATGAGTGGAGATGCAAAACCTTGCCATTCTAGAGTAGAAATGGGATCATATCACTATGGACTTCGTTATTGGCTTGCCGAAGACGTCGTGGAGAAACGATGCTATCTGGGTCATCGTCGATCGACTAACCAAGTCAGCGCACTTTATCGCCATCAAAGTTACTTGGAGCGTCGACCGCCTTGCTCAGATATACCTTGATGAAATAGTTCGGCTGCACGGGGTCCCAGTATCTATCATCTCGGATCGGGATGGATGGTTCGTAGCGCGCTTCTGGAGTAGTCTTCATTCAGCACTGGGGACCAAGTTGAAGTTCAGCTCAGCTTATCATCCTCAGACTGACGACCAAACAGAGCGGGTGAACCAAATTCTCGAAGACATGTTACGACTCTGTACGATCGACTTAAAGTCAAGTTGGGACGTTCATCTACCGCTGGCCGAGATTGCATACAACAACAGCTATCAGTCTAGCATCCAAATGGCACAGTATGAAGCTTTGTACGACCGGAAGTACAGATCGCCCATTTGCTGGGATGAAGTCGGAGAACGGCAGATACTTGGTCCGAAACTGGTAGAGCAGACGGTGTAGAAGGTCAAGTTGATACGGAAGAGATTGAAGATAGCACAAAGCCAGCAGAAGAGCTATGCCGCCACGCACCGACGCCCCCTCGAGTTCTCGGAAGGCGACCATGTATTCCTGAAAGTAGCGTCCATGCGTGGAGTTTCCAGGTTCGGTGCGAAGGGGAAATTGAGCCCAAGATTTGTTGGTCCATTCGAGATATTGAAGCGAGTCGCCCCGGTAGCTTACCAAATCACCTTGCCGCCTGCATTATCAGAGGTACACGATGTCTTCCATGTCTCACAATTACGGAAGTACGTGTACGATCCGAGCCATGTAGTGGATTTAGGTAAGCTGGACCTGAAGACGGACTTGATATATGTCGAAGAGCCGATACAAATCTTGGAGTGTAAGGATAAACTTCTCTGCAACCGTGCTATTCCTCTCGTCCGCGTCCTCTGGAGAAACCATTCGGTCGAAGAGTCGACGTGGGAGCTTGAGTCGGAAATAAAGAAAAAATTCCTTTCATTGTTCTCGTAGAGGTAGGTTCTATTCTTAAGTTTCGAGGACAAAACTTTTTCTTAGTTGGTTATGGTGTAGTGCCCCGTCCCTACATCGTGCCCCGTACTCCATCCACGGGGTGCACGAGAAAGGAACACTATCGCTATCGATTCGGTCGGGACCGATAGGTCGGGATTGATCGAGTCGATCGAACGGGAACGGTTGAATTAAGATCCATTTCCCGTTATAGAATGGATTTTTTGGAACCAATTCCCATATTCAGCGGATTGCGCCTCAAGGATTGACTCTGCGGCTGAGTCGGGAGAGACCTCCCGTTGCTCTGCTTTTCACGCCGCTTGCATTAGTTTTGGCTTTGTTTTCTGAATGCGTTTTCGTGAATGTTTTCGATGGTTTTCATGGATTGCATTTCGAACTCGCATTTTCTATCGAACTTCTTGAATAATGCAGTGTTCTAATCGGTTGCTTGTACGATTTCAGGTAATCGCGTAGGCGACGTCTAGCGCGACCAACAAGTTCTCTCGCCTGAAGTAAACTCAAGGTGAATGGCTGACCCTTCTCTTCTCGACCACTTCTTAGGTAAATTGACAGTGTTGTTGCGAATGAAAGAATGAATGCAAAGGCACGGGCACGATAAATGATCAAGTTTTCAAAGTGAACGTAGGCAACACCTTAACAACTAAATAATGTCTTAACTCGGTCATTGGACAACTTGTCGACAAGGAGAAAGTTTTCTCGAGCGACAACCCGGGGCCACGGGACCGACTCGGCCTAGGAGGAAACACGGTATAGCTGTGCTGGATGATAGCACGGTTAGGCGGGAACTTTCAGCGGGGCTCGCTACTTGCGTTGAAAGGGTCCCGACTAACAAAGCTATAAGTCCAGGATGGCTTGTGGTGTCAGTGACCAATCACACGTAATATTGCACTTGGTATGAAAAATGATAACAATTGACAGGGAAGAACATGGTAAGTCTCATAAGGCACGATGCAGTCTGCCGTGGGTAAGTCATAACATATTTTATATTATGCTTATCATATGCTCGTTTGAAATTCATTAGGATGGTTAGGAACATTCACAAGCTAAGTCATATAAACTCCTCAACCAAATGAGAGCATAGAACTTAAATAGCCACGCAACAGTACAAAGTGTAATGTACTGATCCTCGCTCTTCACGCAGGTACCCCGAACCATGAAGGGCGTGCCACTTAAAGCTCAAGGCGACGTGAACCATTTTGAAGCCTCGTCCGCGTGTGAAGGCTTGTGTTCTGAAATCCTTTTGAAGACTCCGTACTCAGTACAAAGAAGAATAGATGGCGACTCGGCTTCCCTCGATCGCAGGTGGAAAGTGTAACTATTTTGCTTGTAAAAAGGGATGTAATGTATGGAACGACTATCTCATCGACGTTCATTTTGTAAGTCGTATCATGTTGTAGCCCGCGCGGCAATGATTGTAATGGAGTCAATGTAAATGAAGTTTATTATCAATGAAAACTCTACTTCTATTTTAAATGTGTCAACCAATTTCTCTGCGCACTCTAACTTGATGTTTTGTTTCGGATGACCTTATGACTACGCCACTTAGGTTCGCATGGCATCATGATCGGGGGATAACTATCGATTCTACAGAAATCGGGGCGTGACACTTCAGAACCCTCTTCTTTTTCTTCACATCATCTTCTCCACCTCATCATTCTCTTCACCATCATCATCAATACCATAACCATCCTTATTTCTTCTTTCTCTCCTCCTCCTCCTCCCTGGCTTGCATGCGATGCCCTGACCACCACACGCCACCGCCGGCGATGGCAGCACGTGTGTTCCTGGACAACAGTAGCAGCTAGCTACAACAGCAGCAGCAGCGCAAGGCAACAACAGCAGTCACGCCACCGCGGGCCGCCGTGTGGGCGGACCCCCTGACCCGACGAACCTCCAGCGAGCCTCCCCTGATGTGCACCTTCATCCCCAACGCGTATCTGAGTCGATTCGTGCGTTTGGCACGAGATCCCACCGTTACGCGCGCGGGATCGGATTCAGAATTGTATTTCGGGACAGTAATTTATGCACGTTTTTCTAGAAATCTGACCGTTGGTCGAGGAACTCTTTATTCTGTCACAATCTCGGTATGTTCTTCTTCACTCTCCTGAAATTTCAACCGTTAATTATGTCGTTTGATATGTCAAAATCGGCCGCCAAGTTGACACTTTAAATTATACTATTTTTGGACAATTTTGTGGAGCCAACTTCGTCGAATCGTATCTCCTCCATCGCAGCTCCATTTGGCGTGCCACTAGTTCCTATGTACAGCTGGTATGACCCTCTTCCTGTCCCTTATGTTTTATTTTATTGTGAGCTTGTTTGATTGGTTGAATTTGATGTCAAAGTTGGCCATCCGAATTCGTAATTTCGAACTTGTAAAATCTCAATTTTGAACCCGGGACTCCGGATTCAATTTCTGACACCACCAGTAGACTTGTGGCATCGTTCTGGCATAATTTCATATAAAGTTTGTTAGATTTAGAGGACGTAGGCCCCGACACATATTTCAGTGCAAGACGGGCTCCACAGTCCGGGTCAACGGGCCATTTTGAGATGGCTCATCGGAATCCAATTCCGGATATACCGTTGAGTTCTTATCGTCATTATGGATTCGTGGACACATATTTTGCTAGGTTTTGAGGACTTTTATCCTGGCACATTTTTCGGTGCAAAGTGGGTCCAACACGGATACCGCTTTGATCCGAAATTATCTTTTTGCCCCTGTGTCCAAATTGGACTTATAGGTAGGCTATTCTAGCTATTTTGACCATTCTAGACACATTGGTGATGTTTGTTTCATCATCCAACAACATCTGTCGACTTTCTCCTTTATCTATCATCATTTGTTATAATCCTTCTCTTTTTGGTTCGTATTTTGAGATCCGTGCATCGAAATTGAGATCCGTCGATTCCAGTGATTTCATATTACTGAAATTGGCCAGTTGTCTATGTGGATGATTATAGAGACTAGCTTTGACCTAGTTTAACCTAGAGTGGCCTAGGAGTTGACCAGTTGACCAAAGTCAACTATAAGTCAACCTCTGATCCGTTTGACTGAGTTTGACCTAGAGTAGGCCTAGAAGCATAGAATTAATGTATTTATATATATTGTTTACTCTAGAACACTAAGTAACCCTGTAAATTTATGTTAGGTCTCTGTGACGTCGATTCAGGCATAGACCCTCACTTATTGCTCAGGACAGTAGGCGAGTACATTCTATAATAGTTTTCATTGTCTTGATATCTACTATATTCGATTCAGTTGTAGTGTTTTACTTGATCCCCGACACGATGGTACACGGACTAGTATACGTCGAATCCTGTCATGAGATGTTATTCCTGGTTACCATGGTATATTGGTACATTGTTTGATCTTGTTTTCTTGTACTTGTATAGACGCCGATTCCTAAGGGGATTTGCTACCCTCTTAGAGAATCTCGCATCATGACGTGACATGTCTGGATCCATTATACTACTCGGGGATGGAGAATTATTAGAGGTTATATGATCATATCCCACTGGTTACTACTTGCATTATAGCTTTACCCTCGCCTCACGTAGGGTAAAGCCTGACCTGATACTACTTGTACCATAGCTTTCCATTTTGGCCGGCCTGATCTCCAGGTTTACCTGTGCTTGTTCTTGCACCATAGCCGGTCAAATGGAAGAGCCTAATCTTGACCCAAGCCGATCACATAATGCTCTAATATCTCAAACACTGTTTATATTTACATTATACATCAAATATTACTGTACTGTTCTACATTCCAGTATTTCATACCCTGACATGATATCCAATTTTACATATCTTGTTTATATTACAGTCTTGATATTTTATCTTGTATTTCATTATAATTGTCTCTTATAGAATTTGTCAATTCACATGGAACTGCTGTTAGTTTATGTACTCGTTCCCATCCTGACTGGATACGTTGACAATATTTTTAGGAGTTGTCACACTACAAAAATATGCTCCATTAGTGACATAAATTTAGCGACGTTCGTATAACGTCGCTAAATTTTGCACATTAGCGACGTTTAAGTGAAACATCGCTAATAGTTGCTACTAGCGACGAAAATAGCGACGTGATAATAACGTATATTAGTTACATGAGCTAGTCGTCGTGAAACGTCACTTTGACGTCGCTAATAGCAACTAATTTAGCAACATTAAAATGAACGTCGCTAAATTCTAATTAAATCCCCCCAACGATTTATTTCCCCCCATTTTACTCTCTCACACTCTCTCCTTGCCCCTCCGGCGCTTTCACTCTCTCCGGCGACTCTCCTCCCTCTCCGATACGTAACTCCCCCCTCTCTCTATTTTGGTTGTTGGTGGTTGGGGGGTACAGGTAGCTCGAGGGGAGGGGCGGCGGGGCGGCGGGGGGATACGGTTGGTTTGGGGGGTGAGGAATGGTCCGATGGGGGAGGTGAGGGACAGGGGGGATGCGGGTAGTTGGGTGGTGAGTGGGGGGTGGCTGGGGGGGGTGGAGCAGGGGGTGACGGCGGCTGGGGGTGAGGAGGGGGGCTAGGGAGAGGGAAGGGTTAGGGGTGGTTGGTGGGGGAGGGGAGCAGGGGAGGTGAGGGAGGGCTGGTGGGGGAGGGGTTAGGGATAGGGTTCGGGTTAGGGTTAGGGATGGAGTAGGGGGAGGGGTGCGGGCGGGCTTGTTCAGGGGCACTGATAGTGCCGAAAAATCTGATAATTTAGTAATAATTATTTGTTTTCCGACACCAAAAAAATCTGATACTCCGATTCGAAAGCACCGATACTGCCGATATTTGTAACAAGTAGTTTTGTTGGTTGGTTAATTGGTAACATTTTATTCATGAAATGGGTTGGATTGGTATTATTCTAGATACGGCAATCCAACCCATTTCCCTCGGCAATGATGATATGACAACCTATCACTATATCTTTTAGTAGAGATGATGTCTTAGTATTACATTATGTGGGTTCATCTTGATTCTTTTATATCCTTCAGATACTATATTCGATAAAAACATATACTATACCATATGTACAGAACATAGATGATTCACACTAATATATGCTAGAATGAATTTTTGGTTGTGTTCTGAGCCATCCGTTCTCACACTTAAAACAAATATGAATTAGTACTATGTCAATCTTTGTTTTTGTATTTTCGACGAACCCAGGGATTGGATTCTGTATTTTGTATTTTGGATTCTGTATCAACTCCAGCTCAATTTGCATTAATCTACGGTACGACATGGTGATCAGGACATAGTCCCTGCAGCCATTCGACTGGCGAGGCAGAAACTATGTAGCCGTAGATAAAGTTGATTGTCCTCCGACCCTCATCCCTCGGCAATGATGATATAACAACCTATCACTATATCTTATATAGTAGTAGATGATGTCTTGGTGTTACATTATGTGAGTTCATCTTGATTCTGTTACATTCTACAGATACTAGATACGATAAGAGCATATACTACACCATATGTACAGAACATAGATGATTCGTACTAATGTATGCTAGAATGAATTTTGGGTTGTGTTCTGAGCCATCTGTCCCCACACTTGGCAATTAAGCATGTGAAATATATCGTTGAAGAATATTACTATATATTAGTCATATGATATATTTGTAGGTCCTAAAAAATCAAGTTGCACCTATCAACAAAGTCATGAAAATCAAGAAAAAATAGCTTTCAAATGAACTGCGCAGACATCAGATTGCGCATCATCCAGATGGCGCAGACTGGACTGCGCACATTTTCAAGTGCGCAGGCTGATGTGACAATATCATCATTACCTGACACAATCAAATCTTCTGACAACTGACAGCACAAAGAACGAGGAGACTGTTCGTTTATTGCGCCGCACAACGCTCGAGGACAGCTGTACATGCAGCGCAATCTGTTTGCAGTACAATCCAGCCCAGCGCGGTCCATCTCAGCGTAATCCAAAGTCAGTGCAATTCATGTGGCACACTTCATCATGACAACTGACAAAAGTACACGTGGTATTCATGCCATCAATTGTTCGTTACGTGGCAACCGTCTGCACACGATCATGCGCATTTCAATCAAATGATACCATGTGTCCAAGACAGTTGGCCCACGACCAGACAACTGCCTGCGCAGTCTGATGCTGCGCAATCCAGTGCCTGCGCAATCCAACTTACGCCATTCAGAATAACTAAAAGTTAGTTATTTCCAGAACTCTATAAATAGAGTTTAAAGTCTTCATTCAAGGGGATCAGACATAAAATTCAGAAATATCAGAGAATTCAGGAGTTCTTGCCCAAGTGCTGCTGCATTCTTTCGAGGCTTTTGCCTTTAAAATTCAGAGGCTACCGTCTTTAAAGTTTACATCGTCCAAGGGATAAAGCAATCGTCTTCTAGATTGGATTCCTATAGTTGTACTTTCCCAGAATTCTTGTAATCTCTTTACAAAGTTTGTATCAATAAAGTTCATACTTTTATTTTTGCAAACAAAATGGCGACTCTGCTGGGGACGACTTTCTCCTCCGACGAGGAAGTGACAACTCAATGTGACGTTGCGTCTATCGGGAAGACGCAGAAGACGCTGGTTGTGAAGGTCAACCAGACAGCCTATGAAGCCATGATCAACTCCAGGACTACTCCTCGTACTACAGCAACTTCTGCCACGAGCAAGGTACGCCCAGTGTGGGTCCCCAAGACTGCTGCGCAGTCTGTTGATTTTGTCCCTAAGACTGCTGTGCAGTCTAAGATCTCTGTCACTAAGACTGTTGCACAGTCTAAAGTCTCTGCTGTTGCACAATCTGCCTCTGCCACTCATGCGCAGTCTGATATGGCCAGTGCACAACCTACATCATATGCTGCTCTATCAAAATACAAAACTCCTGTTCCTCTGGCGCAGTTGGCTGCTACTCTGCCTGCATAATCTACCATTCCAGCAACCAGAGTACAACTCAAGCACTCTGGCAACAGGACTCCTGCTGCGCAAGCCACTGTGACTGAGGCTAGAAGACTCTCTGCTAGAGTTACTCCTGCGTAACCTGCCAGTGCGCCATCAACCCATGCGCAAACCATGCCTGCGCAATCCAAGAGAGATAGCCCTTTGGCTAATCTCTCCTATACTCATAGCAAGGGGAAAAGCTCTGCTCCTCTCCAACACTCTGCTGCTCCTGCGCAATCCACTGGGGGTAGTCTTTTGGCTATTCCTCCTCCTCTCCAGAACAAAGGAAAAGGTCCTTTGGTCTTTTCTCAAACTTTCTCGTCCCATGACTTGGAAGACAACAGAGGAAAACGCTTTTTAGCTAATCCTTCTTTCCAAAACAAAGGAAAAGGCCCTTTAGTCTTTTCTCAGTCTTCCTCGGTCTTTACCGTTGAAGATCAATCTGAATGTGCTCCGGCATCAGTCAGTATAAGAACTCTCTCCAACAAGGGTTCTTCTTCTCTCCTTGCTAAAGAAAAGTGTACTGATCAGAGAGGTATTCTGCCTACTCCGGTAGAAGAGTTCCAAGATCTCCCAACCCTCAAGATCTCCCGCTCAAGTCAAGGAAAATTGCTGGTGTCTCAGACCGAAACCCCTGGGGGTGAGTTTCCTGATCTAAGAACTTATCTCAATCGACCAACTTCGGTGAAACGTAAACAGCCAATGCCGAAGACCAATCAACATCAGAAGCAAACTTCCAGGATCAAGAATCCGGACACCTATGCCAATGAAATGAGCACTTCCCTATACACTCAGGAAACAAAACATTTAAAGAATCGGAACCATGTTCCGAATGTTATCAAAGAACACATCCCTCAAACTTTTGCTCGTCCTGTTGCTGTTCCTGATCTACGAGAACACCTTAAGCAAAAACGGGACAACACCTCAACATCCCCAGTGCAACCACTTGGACACCATTGCAATCACAAAGTGGTCATCAAGTGTTGTTGTCAGACAACAAGACGATCTGTCTTCGATCGTCTGAACTTTTCTAACTCTGAACCTAGGTCGAAAGATGAAGACGAGGTTCTGTACGCTTCCGTCAACATGACTTCTAGAGACACTGGGGGTAGGAAGTGCTCTAAGCACGGGAAGCTTCACAAGCCAAGCCAGCGGTATTTAGATTTACTTCAAGAATCCTCTGAAGGAGTATTCCAACATACCCGATCCCGAAGCCGAGACACAATCGGTCAAAGGAATCTTCAAGATCCTTCCGAACGTCGCCTTTCTTCTCACTCAGGAGATGATTCTTTCTCCGACTATGATGCATACAGTGAAAGCTCAGAACAAACAGTGTCCTCCACTGTACCCAGAGAAGTGACAGCTTATGTTGTCAATGAAGATCCCGATGCTTCCAGTTCAGCCAGCCAAGAATAGAGAATAGCTGCACTAGAAGATAAGCTGAAGACAATGGTTGAAATGGTCGCAAGTATGCATTCCATCATTGTGGCCCAGCATACAGTGCCACCGACCGTACCTCCTACAAATCTTGAAATCATAGCATCGTCGGTGCCTGTCAATACAGGGCCGGGGGTAGCATCTCTTCTAGTACCTCATGTGCAAATCCAACCTACACCCAGTCAATCAGGTGCTGGAGGTAGTGCTTATCATGCTGTTCCTTCCCCTAACACCGTGGTTCAGCCTGCTCCTTCTACATCAGTGGAAGATGCCAATGAAGCTGTGAAGATCCTGCGGACTCAGTTCGAAGCTTTCAAGGAGAAGGACAACTTGCAGAGATTGGGGATCAAGCAACCTTACCCACTTGAATGGAAGGAAGTCCCGTTTTCTCTGAAGTACAAGATCCCAACCATTTCGCTGTTTGATGGTAGCACATCTTCCAGTCAGTTCATTAACCACTTTGAGGTTATGACTGTCCAACTTCAACCAAATGACACTCTTCTTACTAGAGTATTCGCCGGCTGTTTAGCTGGCGTAGCATACGATTGGTACAGAAGTTTGCCTGATGGTTGTATCACCTCCTTCTCTGGCTTAAAGCAAATCTTCCTGGAACGATTTTACGAGGGGATCAACGACATAACTATGTCAGCCCTCAATAAAATCAAACAAAGACACAATGAAACTGCTGAGACTTTCATTGAAAGGTTTCGTCGGAAAGCTTTAAAAATGCCTCCTGGAACTCCGGCTACTGTTACCATAGACACCTGCAAGGCAAATCTGTTGCCTATTATCAGCATGTTGACGGGGTCAACTCAGTTCCAAGATTGGCCATCTTTCATTGTCAACGCTAAAGCAGCTGAAGTTAGCGCCGATAAATTTAAGCAGTTAGGGGTACAAATGTCTAACTCCGACCGGGATGAACATCAAACATCAGGTGGTGGCAATCGCCAGAACAACCGCAAAGCAAAAGAAACTTTGAACATCAATTTGAACAAGAATAAAGAATTTCTGGCAGTTAACGTAGCTCCCCCTATGTCTACTTCCACTCCTTCTGCACCTCCACAGAGAGAACCTCGTCCTAAAGTAGAATATTCCTTTGACGAGAATGACACAGCGAGCATCTTTGATTGCTTAATCAAAAGCAATAAAATCTAACTTCTAGATCCAAAGAAGCCCGATGAAGTCGGTAAGACTGATCATCCCAAGTACTGTGTCTATCACAGGTTCATCGGACATCCCACTCGAGCATGTTATGTGCTCAAAGGCAAAATCCAGGAGCTGGTCAACGCTGGCGTTGTCACTCTGCAACAAGACGAGAAGACTGTTACTGCAAATATGGTATCAGTTCAGTTAGGTGACTTCCCGCCCCAGATGGTGCAGCACGGTGTCATTCATATCCCCAAAGCTACTCTTGAAATTGAAAATCTCCCTTCTCCACGAAGTAAAGGTCTCGTCCCCTTGTCTCTTGACAATGGCGAGATTATGTGGATTCATCCGGATCTTGCTTCAGAGTTCGAACTTCCCTCTTCCTCCAAGAAGAAAGACCGCTCCAAGGGCAAGGCAAAGACTTCAATATGGTATCTTTTGACCCCATAGTTGATGAAAAAAATCCTACTAGTCACCAGATCAGGGAAAGCCTATCTAAAGGATTACCTGGAAGCTCAAGAGAATCATGCTTCTTCTTCTGAGCCTGCTACAGTACAGCCTATTTCTACTGAGGATATTCCTACTGCATCCTCACCGGTTGTAGAGTCTACTCTTCCCAAGCCGACGGTAGCTGACGAAGGCAAACAACAAGTCCGCTTCAACAAACCTTTGAAGAAGACATCTCCTTCTGGACTTGAAAAGCCCTACAACTTTGATATCCTGGCTCAGTTAGCCAATACACCGGCCTGGCTATCAATTTTCGAGCTCTTGCGCCTCTCCAAAGAGACTCGGGAAACTCTGAGTGAGGCTCTCATGCAAGTCGAAACCTGTTTAGCTCTTCTGAAGAAGCCGAAAGCAGAACCAGTCTCTTGCCTTCATTGTCATAGTGTTCTGGAGTTAATTCTAAACATAACTTTCACACAGGATGACATGTTGATGGAAGACAACAGGCATGATCGTCCTTTGTACTATACAGGATATGTCGACTCGATGAAAGTCGATCGTATTCTGATAGATCCTGGATCTGCTCTCAGCATTATGCCGAAGACAATGTTGGATGCGCTGAAAATCCCAGTGCATAGTCTCTCCAGTACAATCACCACCATCCTTGGGTTCAATCAGGGAAGGAGTAAACCTCTGGGCAAGATTCGCCTAAAACTCCAAATAGGCAATCTTCGTACAATGGTTACCTTCTATATTATTGACAATCATGGTTGTTCTTACAATGCTTTGCTGGGAAGACCATTTCTGCATGAGCATAACATTGTCCCGTCGACTCTCCATCAATGTTTTAAATATGTTGATGACAATAGAGAGGTGTAAAAGGAGGTTGTTGATCTCTATCCATTTAAAGGCGTCGAAGCATATTGCAATGATACTCGTATGTACAAGGATGAATTCATGAAGGTTGTCCTGTCATTGGATACTGAAGAAGAGCCAGAAGCAGTGCCTAATGATACCCTTATCATACATGTCAAAGGGCGTGTTTCTCGTCCTCAGTCTTCCAAGCCACTGGCTATTCACTTGCCAGTTCAGAAGCAATTAATTGATGATCAAGATCAAAAGGAGCTCACCACTTCTGAGCCACTTGTTATTGACTTACGTCGTAACAAGGAAAAAAGGCAGCTCACCTCTTCTGAGCCCCTTGTTATCGATTTAACTCATAACATGGACAAAAAGGAGCTCACTTCTTCTGAGCCGCTTGTTATCGACCACCGTCGTAACAAAGCCAATCCTCCTCCACGTTCTTTTTCTCCCTCTCTTGTAATCAATCTGACCAAGCCTGCTAAGGCTAAAGGTCCTGCTGTAAATACAAATATACAAATCAATGAAAAAGCATCTACTTTCCAGTATACTGATGTCATTTATCATGCTAAATGCTATTTGGACATGTTAGATAGCTTTCAGTCATTTACAATAGGAGTTGTACAGTCTCTTCAAACAGAAGTCTCATTTGAACACCCAAAGGATTCATATCGTATTGTTCCTGCTCGTAAGAAAGGCGAGAGTCCAATACTTTTTAGTAAAGGACCGGAACAACAATTCAGCTATACAGACGATAGCAAAAGCAACGACACGGGGCATCTTCAGCTCCGTTGTTACAGTCAACAATCAAAAGACATCATCCGAAAGATGGGTTATGACTTCAAGAGTGGCCTCAACTACGGTAAAGGACGGAGAACTCCTATCCGTACGACTGTGCCGATAGGAAAGTCAGAGATGTACTACAACAGGACCAAAAGAGGTCTCGGATATGCTTCTCCTCCAGTGTTATCCCCAGTAGGCTCTAAATCCGATAGTGAAGAGCGCTCTAACTCTTCTGATTCCAGATCGTGAGATTCTGACACCAGTATCGGTCAAGTTCCTCGACTGACTGTATCTTCTAACATGGTCTCCGTCGAACTTCCAGAAGGCTATGACAAGGATGTTGAAGAAAATCCCGAAACTGATCCTTGGGCTCAACGAATGGATACCCAGTGGGAACTCTGATTTGAACAAAGAGAACCTCCTACCGAAGATCTTAGTTCAAGTCGATGTAGGAGAGAACGGATCACCTTGTCCGATATTCATCAGCAAGAACCTTCCAGAGGCAGATAAACAAGAATTAATTCTTCTGATTAAAGAATACATTGATGTCTTTGCCTGGAGCTATGAAGACATGCCAGGATTAGATCCCAAAGTTGCTACTCACAAATTGAACATTCTGCCGAATGCAAAATCGGTCAAACAACAATAACGACGTTTCAAGCCAGAAATGATGGACGCAATCGACGATGAAGTCAAGAAGCTCATCGCTTGTGGCTTTATTCGAGAAGAACAGCATTCTGATTGGGTAGCCAATGTTGTCCCAGTTCTAAAGAAAACCGGCAAAGTTCGAGTTTGCATCGACTTCCGGGATCTTAATGAAGCATGTCCAAAAGATGAATTTTCTCTCCCTATCACGGATGTCATGATCGACAATACTTGTGGGTTCGAAAGAATATCTTTTATAGACGGATTCTCCGGATACAATCAGATTCGGATGAATCCTGAAGATGAGAAGCATACTTCTTTCCGCACTTCTCGTGGAGTCTACTGCTATACTGTAATGCCGTTTGGTCTCAAGAATGCTGGTGCAACATACCAACGAGCAATGAGTACCATCTTTTGAGATCATCTACGCAAGATAGTTGAATGCTATATTGACGATATTGCTGTCAAGAGTCGTCTAAAGGAAGATCACATCCAAGACTTGAGAACTATCTTCAACCTCATACGCCAACATCAACTCAAAATGAATCCTACCAAGTCATTCTTGGGTGTCTCTAGTGGCAAATTTCTTGGCTTCGTCATTACCTCTAAGGGTATACACGTGGATCCCGAAAAGATCAAAGCCATTCAAGAGATGCATCCTCCATGCTACCTAAAAGAGCTACGAGGATTCCAAGGTCGACTTACGTACATTAGGAGATTCATTTCGAATCTGTCTGGACGCTGTAGACCATTCACTCAACTCATGAAGAAGGGTGTATCTTTCGTTTGGACTGAAAAATGTCAACGAGCATTTGACGACATCAAGCGGTATCTCATGAATCCACCAGTCTTGGTGCCACCGATCTCAGGCATACCATTCTTAATGTATGTCCGTGCTATGGACCATTCATTGGGTGCTTTACTTGCCTAAAAGAACAAAGAAGGCCACGAACAAGCTATCTACTATCTCAGTCGTACTATGATTGGTGCTGAACACCGTTATAGTTCGGTTGAAAAAGAATGCTTAGCTCTTATGTTTGCTGTTCAAAAGACTCGGTATTATATCATTGGTCAAACTATTCATTTCATATCCCGAGTTAATCCTCTTCGGGTACTGATGAAGAAGCCTAGTACACTCAATTCTCGACTGGCTACATGGGCCATTTTGCTAGCCCAATATGACATGGTATATGTTCTTCAAAAATCTGTCAAAGGTTAAGCACTGGCAGATTTCTTAGCAGCTCATCCTGTTCCAGAGACGTCCAAGCTCTACGATGAAATTCCAGACGAGACTTTGGAATCTAATACAATCTCCGAAGAATTTTCTACTTGGCATCTATTCTTTGACGGTGCATCCAGGATTGGACCCAATGGTGACATTGTCGTAGGAGTTGGAGTTGTCCTTGTTTCTCCAGACGGATCAACTATCCAAAAAGCCTACTCTCTAGATGAACCATGCTCCAACAATGTAGCAGAGTACAATGCTCTACTGATCGGCCTTCAGCTAGCCAAGCAACTCGACGTCGAGTATCTTGAAGTCTATGGTGACTCCAAGCTGGTTGTTAACCAGGTTAGAGGGACCTATGAAGTTCGCCATCAAGATTTAGTGCCTTACTTTGAAGCGGCAATCAATATGGCTACATCATTCGAAGCCTTCTTCATTGAATATGTACGCCGAGCTTGCAATACTGAAGCAGATGCTTTGGCTAATCTTACAGCAGTCTTAGCCATCCCTATCAAAAGACAACAGGTGGTGGTTATCTCTAATCGGAAATTGTTTTGCATCGAAAACAATCGTAATATTGAGTTCAGTAATCTTACTGAAGCCAATGTTATCAGTGAAGATTGGAGAGCTCCCTTCATCGACTTCGTAGTTCATGACATACTCCCTGAAGATCCCAAAGAAGCTACGAGTATTCGTCAAAGGTCTCTACGATTCTACAACAATCAGACCACCAAGACTCTCTATCGGCGGACTTATGATGGTCTACTCTTGCGTTGTCTTGCTGGTGATGAAGCAAAACAAGTATTGCATGAAGCTCACGACGGTGTCTGCAGAGCACATCAACCCGGTCCTAAGCTACAGGATCGTATCCGACGAATGGGTTACTACTGCCCCTCTATGGTATCTGATGCCATTGAATATGCAAGGAAATGTTGTGCTTGTCAAATCCATACAGATTTTATTCATCAACCGTCGGAATTCCTTCATCCGACCGCTGTATCCTAGCCTTTTGAAGCTTAGGGCATGGACATCATCAGTCCCATCAATCCTCTTTCTTCTAGAGGACATCGGTTCATACTGGCAATAACCGACTTCTTTCCAAATGGACCAAAGCTATACCATTGGCTGAAGTCAAGACCAGCAGCGTCATCAATTTCGTCAAACACCATGTCATCTATCGATTTGGTGTACCTCGAAGAATCATCCATGACAATGGACCCCAATTCATCAGCCAAAAGTTCATAAGGTTTTGTGACGATCATCGGATTGACAATGTCGCTTCGACAGCCTACAATCCTACTGCTAATGGCTTAGCTAAAGCTTTCAATAAAACTATCATCAAGCTCCTCAAGAAGTTTGTATCTACTAACAAACGGAATTGGAGTGAAATGCTTGGTGAATGTCTTTGGGCTTATCGAACTACGGTCCATAATCCCACAGGCTTTACACATTTCTCTCTGGTGTACGGTTGTGAAGCAGTTCTTCCTCTGGAACTTCAAATTCCTTCTTTAAGGATTGCTATTGCTAATGAACTCACTACAGAGAACACCGATCTTCTTCGACTTCAAGAATTAGAAGCGCTAGATAAAAACGGCTATTAGCTCAACAGCATATTGAGTTGTATCAAGCCCGTATTTCGAAGACTTTCAACCACAAAGTTAAAGTCAGAGCCTTTCAGCAAGGAGAACTTGTTCTAACAGTAAGACGTCCGATGACTATGACTCACTTAAGCAAAGGCAAGTTCGATGCAAAGTGGGAAGGGCCTTACATTATCAGCAAAGTCTTTTCAAATGGAGCTTATCAACTTTCAGAGTTAGATGGTCGAGTTGCTATGATGCCTATCAATGGCAAATTCCTCAAGAAATACTATGTATAAATGTAACAGAGATTTTATGTAAATAAGATCAGACAGTTCATAAATAAAGTTTGATTTTTATTACATCATAAACGATGTTACATGATATCAAGGAAGATCACTATCATCCTTTTCGACATTAGGACGCGGACCACTGCCATCCTTATCAAAGACATAATCAGCAAAAGAACTGAGAACATCCTTGCTCGAACCTAACAGGAACTTGCAAGCAGCCATCCTCATGGCTTCTTCCTCTTCAGTCGTCCCGGGTTCAAGCAGGAAATCCAGGATGTCCCGCGGTGGTTTGGGTGCAGACGGACCTTCGTCTACTTCTGCCTGCTTTGGCTGGACTGGATCAGCAGGACGTTCTTCAGTGCCCACTTCAATCTTCGAAACAATTTCAGCCTTCTTGGATGCATCTCCAGACGACATCTTTATGTTGAAAAGTGGAAATGATCATTCCTTCCAGATTTCTGTTCTATTTATAGGCGAAGATTCTCAAAACAATGAAACGACACATTCATCTGACGGTTCATCCGTTCATCATCATCTGACGGTTCGTCCGTTCATCATCATCTGACGGTTCATCCGTTCATCATCATCTGACGGTTCGTCCGTTCATCATCATCTGATGGTTTGTCCGTTCATCATCATCTGACGGTTCATCCGTTCATCATCGTCTGACGGTTCATCCGTTCATCATCATCTGACGGTTCATCCGTTCATCATCATCTGACGGTTCATCCGTTCATCATCGTCTGACGGTTCATCCGTTCATTATCATCTGACGGTTCCTCCGTTCATCATCATCTGACGGTTTATCCGTTCATCCGTTCATTTTTGATGATTTATTTCGTTCACACCTTTTTGACGATTCATTTTCGTCTATTTAATCATCCATATCAGCAACTTGTCGTCCTCGATTAAGTTGTCTATTGAAATAATAAAATTCGATAAATTATATTCTGCCACATCCACATTACCTCTGAGCAGATATAATGAATATGATTATTTTCTAAAATCGAGAAATATATCATGTCCTGTACCTCTGAATATATTTTCTATCGCTATCTGAACAAGATATGCAATAAATAATAGAGCCACAACAAAATGTCTTTTTATTTGACTAAAATTCAAGACATTACAAAAACATACATATTGCAAAAATAAGAAGATACAAGGAATTCTTCTATTAAACTGGTGGTGTTATCAAGCCAGTAATCTGTTGCTTTAGGGTCTGCAATCGCTCTTTGCGGGATTCCATCACTCTCTTCCTGGCCTCTTCCATCCCAGATTTCTCGTTGAAAGTTGGCATGGTTACCATTCTACGAGTGATTTCATCATTATGAGCTGCGGCATATTCGTCTCTTTCTTGGATTAGAGCACCGAGTTGTTGGATTACAGTTTGATGCTCGGTAACCTCATCTTCCAGTTCTTCTTGAAGACGGGCAATCTCTGCTCTCAGTTCAACAATTCTTCTCTCTTTTCTTTCAGCAGTAGATGTCACCGATTCCACCTTGGAATTGTACTCAGCAGATTTAGTAGCAAAAGCATCCAAGAGAATCTGGAAATTTACTCTCTCAACTGCAGCTTCTTGAGCCATCCGTTCAAATTTCGCTTGAATTAAGGGTTCTACCTCCCCCTTATTGAGCTCTTTGTAGTTCTTTACTGAAGTCTCTAGTTCATTTAATATGTGTTCAAAAAAAGTGGCCTGAGGCTCGTCACCTTGTTCGCGGATAGCATGAACTAAGAAAGAGGTTGGACCTCTAACTGTGTAAAAATCAGCATCCTCTTTTTCCATCACCCTATTGATCAATGGCCCCAATGAATCGAAGAAGAATTTGGTAAATGATTGGATGACGAATTAATTGGTCGCCAGAGCACCAGGAGTTGCAGCTACTCCTGTTGATGACGAGGTAGCAGGATGTTCAGTTTCTCGTATTTGGACAGAAGGCTCTTTGAATAAAGGAACTAAAGTGGAGCTGGTCGCTCCTCCTGGTTGTTCCTCTGCAAAATTAAATATTGTTATTTTGCCTGTCATTTGCTATTGTCAAAGAGAATCAAAAGTGAAAACAGTCTTACCATGATTCGATCCGGTGACTGGCCTATCATCTGTTGGGACAGATTCTAGCTGAGCAGAAGTAGCCTCAGACACTATTGCCTGACTACTTCCTGCTTCGGAGCTATAGGATAAATGGCGACTGCTACTAGCAATTGTCGTTGCAAGCACTATGTCTATGCATACTGGAGGAGCTGGAGAAGATCCAAGTTCTGTAGGGATAAGAATAAAGATGTTAGCTGTCAATCTATTAAAAGAAAATTGCTAATTTCATTCTATACCTTGGGGATCAACAGCAGGAGTTTCCTCCAGGGCCGCTTCTTCATCTGCTATCTTTTTTGGAGATGCATGTACCTCAACATCCTTTTCAGGATCCAAGGTATCATCAGCAGCTTCAGGAGATATCTGCACCTCAATATCCTGCTCAGGATCTAAGGTGTCATCAGCAGCCATAGGATACACATGCTCTTCATCATCCCCTTCAGGATCATGTGTATCCTCAATGTCTTCAGATGATGAACTCTCCTCATTTTCATCTTCCTCCGGTACCTCCCTACTGGCAGTTGCAGCGGTTTGATTAATGTAATCCTGTAGACCGAAGTCACAATCATTAAAGCATCGATCATCAAACGACCTTCCTCCTCACGGATTGCTCCTGGTGTAGCAGGAGGTTGAGTAGTCTCCATCACCGGTAAAGGAGATTGCAAAGCTTCGTGATCTGTCTCTGTAATATTTTCTCTGGGCTCTACGGCCTCATTTCTCTCTTCCCTCTGCTCGATCTCTTCCCTCTGTTCTGGACTAAGAGGTTTATGCCTAGACTCAGAAACAGGGGTGGGAGATGGCATGGTGATTCCAGCCGCAGCGTTCATCACTACCGAAGACAAAATTTACCTTGGAGGAGAAACTGTTCTTTTTTTTCTTTTGTGAGCTAGCTTCTTCTTTCTATGTAGAGGCCTCTCAGGACTCTCTACGTTTACTACCTCGACCTGTTTCTGAATAGAGGTCGGTGTAGCTGCTTTATCTCGAGTGGACTCGACCAATTGTCTGGATTGCGATCTGGTGGTAACTTTCTCTGAAGAATGTTCTAAGATCAATTTCTTCTTCACAGCTGGGGAATAAGGCTCTTCTCTCCTTCTCTTCTTCTCCTTGACCGGAGATTTAACAACCTTTAGAGAAATTCTTAAAGGTTGGTTAACTTCCTCAGGGAAATTGGCTTCTCTGGAAGCTTCCAATGGATCGTCCATTGGCTCATGTTCTTCGTCATTATTGGGAGCTAATGTGTCAGTCGCTCCTTTCTTCAGACGATTTGCTATTGCAAAACTATCAACGAGGCTATAGTTTTCAGCAAATGTATTTGCAGCTGTATAAAACTGTGAATAAGTATACAGCATTCTAGGACCAGCATCAGTTTTGTTTGGCATCGAGAACACTGTCCTAGTGTTTCGAGCATTGTAGTAAGCCCATGCTCTCGCACCGTCAATCAGGTACCCTGTCCCTTACAGACAAGTTATGGCGTTGCCCACATGGAATTGGTCATAACCAAATTGACGAGCAAAACGGCTCGGCAGATATGGTTCAAGGAAGCATTCCTCTTCAAATCTATATACTAGATGTGATGGTCTAATTGCCTTTAGCCAGTCGAAAGCTGTTCGGCCCAGTGGCTGCCTCCCCAGATCAACCGTATTTGTCGCCATAAACTCGTAACCAACTGGAGGAGCGAAGCTTTGAAAGTTCCATCCCTTGCCAAGGTTGAGAGCACGTCTACAGTCCTTCAGACTGACGTACACCCACTTGCTTCGGGAGAATCTGCGCAGAAAGCTGCCGCTAACTGCCCCCATGTCGGGGTTCATCAGAGATGGATGATGTAAAAGCAACCACCCAAACAGATAAGTGTAGGGCAACTCCAGTCTTGGAAAGTTCCCTTTCTCTCCCTTCCACTTGATCATTACATCGACGTACAGACGAAGACCTGCATTTATTCTGCAGGTCATCGCTGACAACAAATCCATCCGGTAGCCGAAGACTAACCGGACGGCAGCAAAGAGGACGCCGCGGTGGAAGCGATCCACGGCGCTTGCTCCTGGTACAACAAACCGGCGGAGCCAATATATTAAAAATCCTGCCAGTTGAGCTTCTTTCGACATGGACCTGTAGCCCATTCTTATGAAGCTCTCAACAAAATCCTCGGGCTTAAGCGGAGGATATTGGTATTCATCAGTAACTTCGATATCCATCCTTTTATTTTCTTCCATCAGCTTTATCACTTCACTGTTGCTGAGGGGATAAAAGAAAGATAGGTTGCAGGAGTCTTGTTCTTTGGTCTTCTTCTCAACAATATGGTTAAGAAAAAAGATAAGGCAGCCATTTGGAGGAATAGCATGTGCTGGAAGAGCCACTCTGGTAATACAGGAAGCATATATTATAATGGCACAGAAGTCTATCAAAAACTGTTACCATTTCTGGATTTTCTCGACGCAGTCTCTCTAACTCGTCGTTGGTGGGAACATATTCTTCATACGGGAAGTCTTCACTCGGCAGGCATGAGATATACTTCATCTCATGGAGAGCCAATCCCATCTCCCCAAGGGGCGTCATGAACGTCCTCGTCCTGTAGTTGTACCTCTCTGCCAGGGCTAGAAATAGATGAGGGTTTGGATGAAAGCCATATACGGTAGCGTATGCCACATTATAAAGATCAATCTCTTTCAGCTGATCTTCGAATTGAGCCAATGCCCAGTTGGCTATACTGTTCCATCTCCTGTTTTCTGGGTTTACCAAACCGGTCAGCCGGATGTCTTGATCCGGATATCTACCCTCCGCCTTGGCATACTCGTTGGCAAAAATCGGTGTCCTTACCGGCAGCAACAAAGACGAGTTCTCAGGGGGGATGCAACCTGGCTTCAACCCTCTTAATAAAGTGCTGTGCCGTTCGGAAGAACTATGGAACATGTCCCTATTATTCGGACCTTTCTTGACACAGATTTTTCCCGTCCGTACATGTTGAAGGGGAGTAATGTCCCAATCCATTCTCCTAGGATAGCTGGCATGAGCATATCTTGCTAAAGGAAGACATCTAGCTATGTCTGGTAACTTGATCAATTTCTCCTTCCATTGGAAAGTTCTCGACTCAACTCTGGGTCTTGGTTGAGAACTTTTATCAATAGCGTCACCGAAGAGGAACATAGGCTTCTTGTGGGTGACAGCGTCAGCAGATTGTAAAGGCTGTCCATTTATCAGACTTAGCAAAGTTTCATTATCCTGAGTTATCAGGATAGTTTGGCGAGATGATGGAAGGGCATACTGGGGGAAGAGTACATGGGATAAGTCCTCTTTGTATTCTGGCTCAGCTAGAGTTCCTGTAAAGATTTCATAATTTGGGTCCTCTCTGGTATCAACTGCATCAAACAAAAAAATCACAATTTAGTACAAGTCAAGTCAGAGATTCTGTTATTAGATTGCGCAAACATCAGATTGCGCAAATATTAGCTTGTGCAAGCATCAGATTGTGCTGACAATCTTGCACAAAGCAGCCGATTGCGCTGACTTTTGCCAGCACAATTCAACCAATTGCGCGAGAAGATATTCTTCATAAAAATGAAGAATAATGGGTTCGTGCAACCAAAACCCTAAACAGGATGGCGCAGTACGATCACATCTCTAAAAAGAGATAGATTTTAAGATTCAAAAAAGTCGAAAAACCCTAAAAAGGATTTTCGATCAAGTTGTCTACCTCGTAAAGCAGGGTGTGCAGCTTCGTGACGGGAAGGGCGTGGCGCAACCCGAGCCGAAGACTCGGCGGGGGCCTTGCCCTTGGCGGCGGCGGAGGAACGCTTGGGAGCCATGAGATCGACGGGGAAGAAAGGCTGAAGTCGGAGTAGGCTCGGGGTTTCTCTCTCTCAAACACAATGAAAGCAAGTAAAGAATAATTTGAAGGATCGAGAGAACTATTTATAGTTTTTTCAAAGAACAAACGGCCGCCACAGATTACGCCAAAAAAGTAGGGGCTGATTCATCCGATTGTGCAGACAGCTCGACATATGCGTAACTTGATTTAAAATTCAAAATTCAAAGTATTTCAAAATTTTGAATAAATTTAACTTTCGAAAACTTTGAAGGGGGTCTTATAGGTCCTAAAAAATCAAGTTGCACCTATCAACAAAGTCATGAAAATCAAGAAAAAATAGCTTTCAAATGAACTGCGCAGACATCAGATTGCGCATCATCTAGATGGCGCAGACTGGACTGCGCATATTTTCAAGTATGTAGGCTGATGTGGCAATGTCATCATTACCTGACACAATCAAATCTTCTGACAACTGACAGCACAAAGAACGAGGAGACTGTTCGTTTATTGCGTCGCACAGCGCTCGAGGATAGCTGTACATGCAACATAATCTGTTTGCAGCGCAATCCAGCCCAGCGCGGTCCATCTCAGCGCAATCCAAAGTCAGCATAATTCATGTGGCACACTTCATCATGACAACGGACAAAAATACACATGGCATTCATGCCATCAATTGTTCGTTACGTGGCAACCGTCTGTACACGATCATGCGCATTTCAATCAAATGATGCCATGTGTCCAAGACAGTTGGCCCACGACCAGACAACTGCCTGCACAGTCTGATGCTACGCAATCCAGTGCCTGCGTAATCCAACTTGCGCCATTCAGAATAACTAAAAGTTAGTTATTTCCAGAACTCTATAAATAGAGTTTTAAGTCTTCATTCAAGGGGATCAGACATAAAATTCAGAAATATCAGAGAGTTCAGGAGTTCTTTCCCAAGTGCTGCTGCATTCTTCCGAGGCTTTTGCCTTCAAAATTCAGAGGCTACCGTCTTCAAAGTTCGCATCGTCCAAGGGATAAAGCAATTGTCTTCTAGATTGGATTCCTACAGTTGTACTTTTCCATAATTCTTGTAATCTCTTTACAAAGTTTGTATCAATAAAGTTCATACTTTTGTTTTTGCAAACAATATTATACCTTTATAGTATTGTATCATTATTAGAAAGATGGACCTTATATGATATATTATACCTTTATAGTATTGTATCAGTTTGGCATGTCCCGATCCGATAACGACCGATACCCGATACTGACCGATACCGACGTTGGGGATCTCTTTTCCGATTAATTCGACAAAGAAAATTAAACTAAAAAGATAAATCACAAGGGTTTAAAGCGTACTAAGGTTGTAAAATCATGTAAAAAAAAGAAAATCATTCTATTGTATGTAAACCAATCGGGTAATAATGACTACTATTTCATTTAATTTCAAAAATACTAAAAATAAAAATCATTCTATTATGTATAAAATATATGTTTTTAAATATAAATAATTTATCAATAATTATTTGTTTTCCGATACCAAAAAATCCTATACTTTGATCTGAAACCACCGATACTACCGATATCGCCGATACCAATACTCATAGGAATAGTCTGATACCGATTACCATACCTATATGTTGTGATTCTGACTGGCTTTACAGAATCTTTGACAATTGGGATATATTATACTATCTATAAAAGTTTCTATGGAAATAAATGTTCTGTCTTGAACATATGTGGAGAGTTATGAATCTCCTACATTCTCCTACATTTTAAAATTTAAAACCTATGGGTCTTACTATTCTATAAAATGAGCTCCTACATTCTAAATCTAGAATCTAGAAATTGGGATAAGTATCGAAATCGGTATCAAAATCGGTATCGATATCGACAACTTCTCATAATCAAAACTGATGTGGTTAGCCATTGGCCTTGATTTTTAGTTTAGCTTCTATAAGGAATTTGCATTAATCTACGGTACGATATGGTGATCAGGACATAGTCCCTACAGCCATTCGACTGGCGAGGCAGTAACTATGTAGCCGTAGATAAAGTTGACTGTCCTCCGACCCCCATCCCTCGGCAATATTGATACGACAACCTATCACTATATCTTTTAGTAGTAGATGATGTCTTAGTATTACATTATGTGGGTTCATCTTGATTCTGTTATATCTTTCATATACTAGATTCAATAAGAACATATACTACATCATATGTATAGAACAAAGATGATTCACACTAATGTATGCTAGAATAAATTTTTGGTTGTGTTTTGAGCCATCTGTTTTTACACTTGGCGAAAAATCGAATATAACATTTTTATCTTCTTTCGAAAATGTACTCAAACGAGATAATGGTTCCTTTAGTTAGCTTGCTTATGTTATAATTATATTCTTTGTGAATATCGATCTTACCAGATGGCACCCATGACCCGAGCAGCGGTACGTCGTTTGGGGAAAACACTGAATGCTGAGGTGGCTCCTCCTACTGTTAAGGAGGAAGTGGCACCGGTAGCTAGTGAGACCGGGAGTTCCATTCATCCAGCACCTGCAGTGGACTGTATCTCTCTTGGCGCTGTCGATCCCACTTTTTTGAAGTGGTTGTGTGATCGTATCACTGGGTGTTTGCGTGAGCTCGTGGTCGTCATTAGTGTAGTGTAGTTTTATGGATATATTTTGTATTGGACTATTAGTACTTATTACCAGCTGTACTTGCTTTATGGATATATTTTGTATTGGACTATCTACTAGTTTGTTTCTTTTTTGGAATTATAAAACATATATGAATTAGTATTGTGTCAATCTCTGGATTGTATCTCCAGCTCCAGCTCCATTTGTATTCTGGATTCTGTATTTTTTTTATATTTTTTAATTTAGCGACGTTTATGAACGTCGCTAATAACGTCGTTAAATTACTGACGTGGCAAAGAATCTTTCCTCACCACATCGTTGCCAAAATGTCGCTTAAATGTCGCTAAACGGCGACCACAAACGATCGTCGCAAATAACATCGCTACTTAGCGACGTTTGTAACGTCGCTAATTAACGTCGCCGTAACGACGTTTTGCGACGTTTTACCGATTAGCGACACGCTTTTTTCTGTCGTTTTCAAAATGACGCTAGAAATGTTGCTAACTTAAATTAGCAACGTTTTGGTCGACATTAGCGACGTTTACAAACGTCGCTAATCTGACAGATTCTGGTAGTGTCATGCCCTCATTATTGGACTACATGATTTTGCTAGCTGAGGCGGATCTTGATATTCTTTCACCGTGAGTTGTCTCCCAGGAGTGCTAGGCCTGGTAGTTATTAAGTTTTGTTATTATTTTTTTCTGTTTCATTCTTGTCTCATATGATCCTTTGTAGATTCTAGTTGTTCTAGTGATAATGTTATCTTTCTTGTCTTATCTTCCTTAGCTTTTTTGATGTGATATGAGTACCTTTATAGTTATGGATCTTTTAGATATTGTAGTTAGTATCGGGTACTTGACAGCGCTCTACAACCGAAATTGCGACGTAGGCTGGACGTGGCCTACGTATTCGTACTCGTATATCCGAGTACGGGTCGTGACACATTTTTGTGGTGGCCCATGCATGCCAGTCTTTGCTATTAATACAAAGTCTTGGTAGTACTTGAGCTTATCTGTACTACTACGAGCCTGCCCTAGGATTAAGATTGAGTCATGGAATATTTTAGGATTTTGGTACTCAGTCATATATTAGGAACTCTTGATAGATTCCAGGGATGACCCCTGGGAGTCTTATTTCAAAAGTTTTTCGAATATATTCCCACTTGCTTCCATTCGTCCTGATTTTGAAATATCTGTCCGTTATCGAACCCTATTCTTGCATTGGGATGTGTTCATGGACCCCAGAGGGAACTAGAATGTAGAAGTTGAACTTATATAACATCTAGGCTGAGAAGAGAATATGATTAGCCAATCTTATGTGAAGGTTAAGATTTGTTTTAGATTATATTCTAGGAATCTGACCTAGATAGTACTTTTGGGCCATCCCCTGAGAACCTCCCTCTAAACCCCACCTCGAAATCTGTTTTTTTGTTTCCATTTATTTATCCTTGATTCGTTGATGAAAATTTTGAACCTTGATGTTCGTTGTTGACTTTGATTTTGTTTCTAGATAAGTTTTTATGAATTGAGTTAAGATATATTCTGATAACATATTTGATGAGTACGATAAGAAGGGTAAACGTCTACTTTATTTATGGAGTTTAGAATTTATCGCAGCCATACAAGCTAGCATGACGAGGACATGGAGCCTAATTTTGGGTATACTATCCTAGTTATGGAATTTAGATTTTCTTGCAGCCATACCAGTTGGCATGGTAAGGAATCTCGATAACATGATTATAGGTTGTATACCTTATTTATGGACTCTATCGTTTATTGCAGCTTTGCTTACTGGTGTGGCAGAAATTCTGGCAACATGATTTTGGATAGATGTGTATGGTTATCAGATCTTATCTTAAATTGATTCACTTCTATTAACCTATTGAGAAGAACAATTTCTACCATTATTTCTTGTGTTATCATTTTCCTTATCGTCTGACTATTTCCTCATCTTACCATTATTCCTTTGTCTTATTTATCTATGTCCTACTTACATCGATCAACTACCTCATATCTACTTTTGTCATCTATACTCTGAAATCTTTTGAGCTCTTGTATATCTTTACCTTGGGAAAGTTGAGAAAGTATCGTAAATCATCTGGCTTGGAAGACGAATTTGTTATCAAGTGGTATCTTAGTAGGAATATGAGATGTTGGACCTTAGTATAGAATTTTGAGAGAAAGGTATGACTGAGATTGGAAATAAAACCAAAAGGTCGATATAATCAGTTTAGAAATAATTTACTAGAGAATTAGGAGGATGAATCACGTGGAAAGAACGTAGGAGAATTTCAAATGAGAAGGACAATAGGATGTACATTAATGGTTAGAACATTTATATTTCGTGGATATAGTTTAGAAACTGACGAGGATATCCGAGATCAAAATATTTTTGAATTTGGATAATTTTAGGTTATTGATTCACGAGATATTTCACATTAAGGTTATGATGCAAAAATAGAATTTAATAATGGCGAAGAAATTTTAACTACATGCGATGATGATACGAAATTGGACAAGACAGGTAAGAGGATAGGGAGCACAAGGATTTGGAGTTAAAAAATAGAGATTTTGTGGAAAAATTATTAATTAAGATGGATAATATTTGAAAGTGTACGTTGAAGAAAATATGAAGGTTGATTTTATAATGGAGAATAAGTTTTGTAAGGCCTAGTGGTATTAGATTTGAATAACACAAGGAGTGTGACTTGAACAAGTTCAATGATTTCATAAACTTGATTTAGGGATTTCGGATCCAATTTAGGACAAGGTGGAAGAATGTGGATTTGAAGATGATTAAGTGGATAGTGCTGAGATCTATGTTTTGGAATTTAGGAATTAGACCTATGGTAATCATGACAAGGTCCAATCTTCATGACATAAGTATAAATTTTGGTAGTAGTCATATAAGGGTTGATTTTCATATTTGGACTTGTGAGTTAAAGGTATGACTGACAAATGATGATCAGATAAACTTGATGGTATTAGAGAGAGATGATTAATTTGGTTTCCCTATGAAACCTTGTCTTTTGATTTCCCTATCAAAAGGGAATTTGACTTATTCCATATCCTAGAATCATCCTTTGCGTTTTCAATATCGTTGAATCCCAACTCTCTTGATCGCGATCAATCGACTTTGGTCATATCTCTGATCATATCCATATCCTGGATCGTACTCAATTGGATTAAATTCAATTATGACCTGGATTTCTATTATTGGATGCTCGTGCCCAGACTTCGATGTCCTTGTTCTTTATCTTGCCTAAATCTTGTTTTGATGATCAACTTAAACTTAGATCGTATCGAGACTTAAATTTTAATCGTGATTGGATTTCAATGTTATACCACTCGTGCTTTAACTTTTGATTTAATTCTTACTAATGACTAAGTTCTATTCCAATAACGGTTAAGCTTCATACTATCCTTATCATACCAAAATTTTATGTTTGGTCATGCCTATGCTGCTATCATACTCTTCATCATATCTAATATTGTCGACCAAGGTTAGACTGACCGTATCTATGATCGTATTGAAATTCAATTTTGATCATGTTTGGATTTTAAACACTCGAGCCTAAACTCTTTTCGACCTTGATTTGATGTTCTGATTATATTTGAATTTCCTTGTGATTAGTCGTACCCAGATGACTTGGCATGACCAAGACGACTTTGAATCCCTTGATCGTAATTTTAACGATCATAACTATACATATTACCTTGCCTCAAAATCGTACCTAAAATTTTTGACTTTCGATCACGACTAACTAGTGTGACTACGACATTGGTCGTGTTAGAATTAAAAACTGATCATGTCTGAATAAATTTCTACCGTGCCTAAATGACTTGGGTTTCTTCCTAAATCGTGTTTATAAGACCTTAATTTCGAAATCATGATTTTATCGTCTTTCATAATTGAACTTGGATCTTGATTGTACTTATGCGACCTAGAGTCTGATTTTCCATCAAATCTAACTACCGATCGTTCTATAATCGAATTTTGTTCTCTGTTCGCTTCTCTTAGCCTTGATTCAGATCATGACTATACGACTTTGATTTTCATGATCATGATAATCTTAACCCACAAATCGTGCTAAAAATCTTGATCTCTAATCCCGACTGTGTCGAAATAGATTTTTTATCGTACCTAAATTTTGATTCTCTAGTCACTCGTGCTCAGGTTTCATTCCTGATCATGACTAGGTTTGAAATTTTTATCGCTTTATTCTAAATCGTGCCTAAGTGGTTAGTCATTCCAAATATTTTGAACGCATCTGAGTCTTGATTTCACTCATGACCAGATGGTTAATCCTTAATCAATGTTTGTGCTAAACATCTGATTATTCCTAACAATGCCTAATCACATCGTTTTTATTTATGATCGTGCATATATATAACCCTAAATCTTATTTCATCAAGCTGGATTATATTAATCGATGTTTTGGTCTGATTCTGATTTGATCGTAACCGAATGATTCCTGATTTTCCTAGTCGCGGCTTCGTACTGTGTGCCTGCAAAGCTGTGGCTTTAGATCTCAAATTATGCCAAACGTTATTTTGGTCATGGTTAACTTTTTATCCTGATCGGGCCTGTGCGACTTTGGGGTTGATTTTTATCAAACCTAAGCGCTACAGATCACCCCGTACTCGAACTTCATTTATGTTTTTTCGATTCTCCTAGTCGTCACTAAGATCGTGCCCCTATGACTTAACTTACTTCTAAATCGTGCATATATAGTTTTGTTCATATCATGATTCTATCGTACCAAAATCACTAGTCGTGTCTAAATAATTTTGAATGATTATCTTGATCGTGCAAAAACTCGTCGTTCTTTGATCGTGCCTAACATATTGCTTAAACCTTCTATCTTATTTTAACCCCACTACCAACCTTTAATTTCGAGGACAAAATTCTTATAAGGTGGGTAGGATGTAAGCCCCCTGAATTTTAGGAATTTATTTTTGATTTTTCTAAAAGAATTATTTTCGATAATAATTCTTATTTGATTAGTTTTGATCATTAAATGCTCTTTTCCATGACTTTGATTTCTGGAGCGTCAGAGATGTCAGTCTCTGGAAACTCTCTTCATGAGTTTGTAGTAGACAAGATTATCTTCATTTTGATATATCATGTCCCACTCAAATTTGTTCTCTTGTACTCTGTTTGCATCGTGCAACTTTCGGGTCAATTTAGGCCAATTGATCATCTACCGTAAAACCTGATCCAACTTCCAATTTGATTTCGGGGTCCGACATCGGTCCAATCTGATCGACCCAATATGTGGTTCTGACCTGTTTTGAGCCTACTATCCACGTACCACTTGCGTGCCACCCAATTGATCTCCCGTGTGCTCCTATTTCATCCATAATTATAAATGATTTAAATTTATAATTAAAATCATCCCAAGCCCAAACTTGTCTAAACACTACTAAAATCTGTCAAATCAGCGACGTCGCAGGACATCGCTAAGTAGAAAAAATACGTCGCTAATTTCAATTAGCGACGTATTTAGCAACGTTTGGACGTTGTCGCGATTAACCTAGTTGCTATACAACACGATGTCGCAATACGTCGCTATTGCAACGACACGTAGCGACGCATCCACGTCGCTAATTCAGCGGCTACCAGCGACGTAAAACGACTGTAGATACCGACGTCACCTAGCGACGTTTAGCGACTTTACATGCATCGATGCTGACCTGGCTTGAGAGCCAAATGGCAACGTTTTGCGATGTTATTACGTCGCTATAGTACCGACACCTAGCAATGTTTAGCGACGTCGTACGTAGCGACGTTTAGTGACGATCAGCGACGGTACTCATCACAGTTAGTGACGTTCCGATACTTACTTAGCGACGTTACTTTCGTCGCAGGACGTCGCTGAACGTTTTGGAAAAAAAATAAAAAAATACAGCATTTGCAGTAGCACCTACAGCATTTCCAGCAGCACCTACAGCATTTGCAGCAGATACATAAAGTATCAAACAACACAGATACACAATCGCGAACACAAATGCGTATCAAACAACGACGATGTGTATCACGAACACAAAGTATCAAACAACACAAATACACAATCACGAACACGTTTGAAACACAATCTCATCAATCAACACAGATATGTAAAAAATTGTAACAACAATATCAAACATAATGCTCCACATAAGAATAATGTATGTATAAACACATAAAAGACCCAACAATAGGCCATCACACAACAATATATATATATATATCGACTATGGCTGATCAGGAGGAGCATCACCGCTCCTGGAAAGAAGGTAAGCATACTGCTCCGGTGTAAGAACCACCGACGATGATGAAGGAGGAGGCAATGCAACCGCTATAGAAGGAGACAGTGTAACCGCTGGAGAAGGAGGCAGTGTAAACGCTGGAGATGGGTGCATCCGCGTCTCCTCTAGGGCTAGAAGTCTGGCGCTGTATTGCTCCATGCAAGCCGCTATCCTAGTAACGGTGTCGTAAATGGACTCCTGTGTCCCTTGTACGTCCCTCACGGTGCGCTCGAGCTCGTCAAAGCGTGCGGTGATCGACATAGCGTCCCCTTGCGCCTGAGACCATGGCTGCTCTGAAATCCACCTCAGCATATCGTCGTGCAGCTCAGCAATCTGGCGGGCAATGGTACTCTCGACTCGGGACGACTTGGCCTGTGACGGCTGTGAATGCGCACTGGCAGAGGGAGCCTGGATGCCTGCGTCACAATAAATGTGCCGTAGGACCCCGTACCGTAGTACGTACCTCTATGAAGACCACCAACGGTGGTCTTCCAGAGCTCGTCCTCCGACTGAGGCGGAGAGGGCTGCGATGTACCAACTGTTAGGGTTATATACTAAAAGCATCACTTTTTTAGTAACCTTATTTCCTTAAATTTTGAATGAAAATCATATAGGCAAATATTTGCATATTGTATTTGTTGCAAGTGTTAATACAAATGTCTGATATTTTATATTGTAGATAATATGGTGTGTGGTATCACACAGAAGATCATATTATCAGTTCCCTATGGAGTATATAAATAGTTCACAACCTAGATGGACTTGGACAATCTATTGGAAAGGTTGTAGTGTAATCTGGTATTAGTCTATCTTGACTATAGGTTTACACTAGTACACTTTGTGTGTATTGAACAGGACCACTTGAGGTTGTTCTCTTTGTACTGACAAAATAAGAGAACAAACACCTCTGTTATTAATGATGCTTATGCTCTTAAACCGGATATAATAACTGACATGTATATGTAGTGTGCATTATTTTGACTCATAAAAGAGTGAGATTCATTATAGATCAACAACCTTTATGAATTGGGTAATAACATTGTATGTATGATGGGCTATTGATTATAAATGGAATCCATGTCCCGATACATCGGGTTGATGATGTCCCCTTAAGGAGCTCATAAGGATTGTCATGTAAACCCTGCAGGTGGATTATATCCGACATGACAAACAAAGTTGAGCGGTACTACTTAAGGATAAAAGATGTCGAATCAATATAGTTGTCAGTAACTTAATTTGATCGACGGACATATGATATCTTAACATGGGGAGCCAAACGAGCATATAATAAAAGGAGCCCACAAACATAATTTGGGATTAGGGAGGTAGTGCAACAATAGCTCATTAGTGGACCGAGCTATTGTTAATGGGCCTGGATTGTGTGTTCGGGCTGAACACGGGATATCCAGATCCGTTAGGAGGCCTAACCTTAATTTCTCCTCATGGTCCCTGCCGTAGCCTATATATATCCTCTATTCTCTGGCCGCCATATTACTGATTAGAAATCTGAAACTTTCTCTAAATTCGTGATTCACGTAAGAAGAGAAAGAGAGGGCTGCCAAGGAGAAGAAAAGGTTGGGAGATCATCGCCCACACGACGTCTAACTCGAGGAAGGAATACGTACAGAAGATCTTGGGGTCGTCCGCTCGAGATTGCCAGGAATTACTTGTCTCCTTTTCGCCGTAGGTATAATTCGTGAACCCTAGTTTCCGCCTATAAGGGTTAGAACACGTTTTAGATCTGTTTAACTTTCTATCGATCAATACGCATACCAAAGGAAGGGTCCTGGGAATCCCCAGTTCCATCAACCACTCCCTCTGCCGGTGCACTAGCACTCGCACGCTCACATAGCCTAACAAACTCATCCTAGAAATCATTGTGCATCTCTATAAATCAGTACTTACCTAAATTAGACTAATAAACGTCTAAAGTATTTAATTATTATTAACTATATGGTTATCTGTATATTTTTCAAGTTGTGTTAAAAATTAACGAAATCTAAATTAGTACTTACATAGCTCTGAGTAGCCCGGTCGTCGATGAGCTTTCTGTCCTTCCGATGGGTGGCCAGGAAGACGGTCACCATGTTTGCGTCCTCACCCCTCTGTACCTGCGTGTTTGTTATATTTTATTCTTTAGTAAAATAGAAAATTATATACTCCTACTATCAATAAAATCTTATATATTACAATAAATAACATACCAGATGACGGAAATGCTCCGTCATAGGAATCGATCCACCACACCACTTTTCGACCCTCGTCCTAGCCGCCTTCGCCTTCTCCGACCGCTCTCTGTACCAGGGCTCCTCAAATCGAGCCCTCATCGTGGTCCACTGGTCAGGCGTGATCCAACCAGCAATCGGTTATTCGGAGCACTGACGAGCTTTCTGATCGTCAATTGCATCACGAATCAACTTGGCGGTGACGGCAGGAAACTGCCTCTCAATCTGCTCGGCCCGGTATGGTGGATAAAAATAAGTCCTCTACAAGAATTACAAATTAAAATAATAAGTTCTAAAAAATGCTTAAAATTATATTAATCATACTAAATTAACTATTTTTAGTTACCTTGAAGTGGGCAAACCAGAATGCATTCCTCTCTTCCGAGGCATCTGAGTAGTTGATCCATGGACCCCCATAGTTGGACCTTAGAAAGGAGCCCAACGCTCTCTGTACCGACGAGGGACGATATCTGTATACAACGATAACCGATGTATTAATGAATATATATATATATATATATATATATATATATATATATATATATATATATATATATATATATATATATATATATATTCATTTAACTTATTTCGTAGGACCGTCGGCCCAAATCTCCATCCTCGTCTCATCCTGAGGTGCGCATGGAGGGTCGCTCTGGTATGGATCCACCCGGGCGGGAGTAGGAACTACCTCCTCCACCTGCTCCCCACCCGCCATGCTGCTGTCAGCGGTAGGAAGGCTAGGGGAAGGAGTATGATCAGCAAGCCTGGAACTGCTCGTCGCAGGTGTACTGCCACCCGGACCTGCGATCGTATGGTACAATGGAGTGTTCGGGTCAGACGATGGTCCGGAGCCATCCTCTGGTAACGGATCTCTCTGCCCACCTAAGGACACGGCTCGTTCTGACCTATCTCCGCGTCGTCCTGAGGTGCCTCCGCGTCGTCCTGCCATGCTGATAATAACATATGATTAAAAATATAAATAAATACAATGACAGTTTAGAAATATCTGCATACATTGGAGTTCATAATTTAAGTTTTCAAAAATCTAAATACTAATAGAAATGATCATAGTTCATAATTTTAGATTACAGAAATATGAATACATCAAAATTACAGTTTCTCAATCATCCTCAGAAAATTCATCTTCTTCGTTTGCCTCCTCCTCCTCTTCCTCATCCTTTTCCTCTTCCTCCTCATCGTCACTAGCATCTCCTTCGTTTTCCCCTTCGGATACTTGTACCTTTTCTATACAAGTAGATATTGAATGGGTAACTTCTGCTGAGTCGACATCAACTGTATTTGGTACAAGAGGCAGCTCGTCCTCCTGATAAGCCACTTCGTCGATGTCGTAGGTATTTCTGGCTTTAGTCTTGCATACTGCCCACTAGTCGTACCTCGTTGTTCCCCGTCTAGGATATGTTGTAAAATATACGAGTTGAGCTTGACTTGCTAGGATAAATGGTTCATATCCTTGGTATCGACAACGGTAGTTAATATCCACAAGACCATGCTTGTCAATTTTCCATCCTTGATCTTGTATGGGATCGAACCAATCAACTTTGAACAACACGATCTTGGCAGGCTCTATGCCATAGTTGTACATCAATTCTACAATCTTCCATAAGACACCATAGAAATAATTGCCTGGAGTGACATCTTTGTAGTTTGTAGATTTGATACACAAGCAACTATTTTTTGTGGAATCAAGATCCAGGAAGCTATCTCTGATGGGAGCATTTGTTGACTTGAACATAAACCCATTCACGCAATAACTTGGCCATATTTTGACGGCATAAATTGGTCCCTTGGCAAGATTTCTAATAGATTTATTCTCAAGGATGACGTCCGGACGATCGACAAGATACAAAATTAAGTTCAATGTTAAGTTATTTCTTGTGCAGTTGTGAATGGAGGAAGATTCTAACTAGCTTCTTACGTACATATGCAGTCAACCAAGACGGGAAATGAAGTCTCATTTCTTTTTCTACTTCTTCATCTGCAATGTATGGTCTACTTGACCTCACCTCATCAATAAATTTGCTGAAAACCAATAAATATCGGGATATACTCGTTAAATTATAGTAACGTAATCAACAAATAGATGACTTAAACGTTGAAGATTTTCACTTACCACTCTAGCTTTTCCACTTCATCCTCCTCGCAATTGAGTAATATATATAACTGGGAAGCCTTTAGTTCCTCATCATTCAAATATCTCTTTTTCAGTTTTCCAGAAGGCTTTCCAAGAGCATTGAAGACTTTCAATAATGCATCATTATATTCTATATCTCCATCGTCGTTCCTCGAAGCTCTTGTTCTATTTGTAGCAATATGAGGCTTGAAATACATTGAACAAAAGTTTGTAATCTCCTCAAGGACATAGGCTTCACAAATAGAACCCTCGACCCGTACCTTATTTTTCACCTTTCTCTTCAGGTGGTTTAGATGGCGCTTGAATAGGTACATCCATCGATAACCGACGGGCCCACCAACACATGCCTCATATGAAAGATAAATTGGCAAATGCTCCATAGAGTCGAAGAATCCAGGAGGGAACACCCTCTCAAGCTTACATAATGTTACTGCAATGTCCTTCTCCTGCTTTTCAAGCCGATCGACGAGCAACTTAGTAGAACAAAGATCTCTGAAGAATATGCTAAGCTCTGTCAGTGGATCCCAAACGACCTGAGGTAAGAATTCCCGAAATGCAATCGGGATTAACCTCTCCATAAAAATGTGACAGTCATGGCTCTTCATACCCTGTAGTTTGTTCTCCTTCGAGTCAACACATCTTCTCAAATTCGATACGTATCCGTCTGAAAATTTTAGGCCCTGGATCCACCTACAAAGTTTACCTTTGTCCTCCTTGTTTAGTAAGAAAATGGCCCTGGGCTGCTTATACTTCCCACTGCCTTCCTTTATCAAATGTAACTCTGGACGTCTGTATATTTCTTCTAAGTCCAACCTGGCCTTGGGATTGTCTTTCGTCTTCCCCTTTACGTCCATCACAGTATTTATTATATTGTCAAATACATTCTTCTCGATATGCATGACATCCAGGTTATGTCTGAGCAGATGGTCACTCCAATATGGTAGGTCCCAGAATACACTCCTCTTCGTCCAGTTGTGAGCGCGGCCAAATCCATCACACTTGTACCCCGCTGTAGGCTCTTCAATAGCACTTGGCAATTCTTTAACTTCCTACCATATCGTGTCCCCGGACCACCGTGGCGGTGGACTGGACTTCTCTACCACGCCAGCACGAAAAGCATTTCTGTTCCTCCGGTATGGATGATCCTTTGGCAGGAATTGTCGATGACAATCAAAGAAGCACGATTTTCCTCCGTGTTTCAAACAGAAAGCCTTAGTGCGATCCATGCAATACGGACATGCGAGACGACCATGGGTGCTCCAACCCGATAACATTCCATAGGCCGGGAAATCATTGATGGTCCACATTAGTGCGGCCCTCATCTGAAAGTTCTGCTTTCTGGAAACATCATATGTGGTTGTACCTACTTCCCACAACTGATTCAGCTCATCTACTAAGGGCTGTAAGTACACATCGATGTTCCTCTTCAGGTTCTTCGGACCTGGAATAATAATAGTTAGGAACATGTAAGGAGTCTTCATACACATCCAAGGCGACAAGTTGTACGGAGTAACAATCACAGGCCAACAAGAATATTGTGAGCCCGAAAGTCCAAATGGGATAAAACCGTCGGAGGAAAGCCCCAATCTGATATTACGCGGCTCCGAAGAAAAATCGGGATAAACTCAATCAAAGTGCTTCCATGCTTCCCCGTCGGATGGATGATCCAGTACTCCATCTATTTGTTCCCGCTTGTGCCAACTCATATTATCAGCTGTCTCCTTTGCCATAAACAACCTCTGCAACTGCGGTGTCAAAGGCAAATAGTGCATCGAATCAGTTGGCTTGCGTGCACCAGAAGTCCTTGTTGTACTAGTTGCCTTGAAGCGATCGACACGATAAAATCTGCAAGCGTCTTCATCCTTGTCGTCCTTATAGTACAACATGCATCCGTTGCGACATGCATCAATTTTTTCATACCCCATCCAGAGCGATCTCACCATTCTCTTGGATCGGCAGAAGTCTTTAGGTAACTTGCCACCCTCCGGCAATATATCTTCAATTAACTCTAGGATTCGGTTGTAGCATTCTTGAGACATGTTAAAATCTGATTTTATGCTCAATAATCTTGTAATCACCTCCAACGGTGAATGGTCATCGCAATCAGGATATAAAGGAGTCCTTGCATTCTCCAACAACTCCATGAACTTTGCAGCATCGGCATTCGGTGCCTCCTCAGTTGCATATTGATTGTTCGGTCGAAACTAGGTCCCGCAGCATCGAAAACCATGTTCGTCCACCCTTGGTCGTAATCAGCATGCTCGTGGACATCTACATAAGGCTCCACATAAGGCTCCGGCTCAGAGGCTAAAGGCACAAGTTCTCCGTGTGCGGTCCATTGATAATAATTTGGCATGAAACCCCTCGAATATAAATGATATGTCACATCCACTTCCGAATGATATTTCAAGTTGCGACATCTCACACATGGACACTTAATTTTTATACGGTCCATGTACTGAGGGAACGCCTTAGCAAACTGCAGGAACTGTTGCATACCCTGTATAAATTTATCCCGCATACCGTACATGTCATCAGGATGACGATTGTACATTCACAAACGGTTCTGCAGATAGTAATTCATATCCATTTTAAGATAATTCTGTAAAGATTGACACAAATAATAATTCATCAGGATGGCGATTGTACATCCACAAACGGTTCCGCAGATAGTAATTCATATCCATTTTAAGATAATTACTGTAGAAAGTAAAGACCGACATGAACTGATGCACGAAATTGACGATTGTACGACCACAAGTTTTATGTTCTTCAACGATATATTTCACATGCATAATTGCTAAGTATGGGGACAAATGGCTCAGAACACAACCCAAAATTCATTCTAGCATACATTAGTTTGAATCATCTATGTTCTGTACATATGGTGTAGTATATGTTCTTATCGAATCTAGTATCTAAAGGATGTAACAGAATCAAGATGAACCCACATAATGTAATACAAAGACATTATCTACTACTAAAAGATGTAGTGATAGGTTGTCGTATCATCATTGCCGAGTGATGGAGGTCGGAGGACAGTTAACTTTATCTATGGCTACATAGTTTCTGCCTCGCCATTCGAATGGCTGCAGGGACTATGTCCTGATCACGATGTTATACCATAGATTAATGCAAATTCTAGCAAATGTCATACATAGATTTCTGTCTCGCCAGTCGAATGGCAGATAAAAAGGTTATATTCAATTTTTTGTCAAGTGTGAGAACAGATGGCTCAGAACACAATCCAAAATTCATTCTAGCATACATTAGTGTGCATCATCTATGTTCTGTACATATGGTGTAGTATATGTTCTTATCGAATATAGTATCTGAAGGATGTAACAGAATCAATAAGATGAACACACAAAATGTAATACTAAGACATTATCTACTACTAAAAGATGTAGTGATAGATTGTCGTATTATCATTGTCGAGGGATGGGGGTCGGAGGACAGTCAACTTTATCTACGGCTACATAGTTTCTGCCTCGCCAGTCGAATGGCTGCAGGGACTATGTCCTGATCACAATGTCGTACCGTAGATTAATGCAAAGTCCTTATAGCAAATATCGTACATAGATTTCTATCTCACCAGTCGAATGGCTGTAGGGACAATGTCTGACTTGGTGTATCTCACCATTTTCCCAAAATGCCTGACATTCAAACTCAGAAAATAGTTGCTAACTGATATCACTGTTCAAATAAGCCTATTCTCAGGTAAATCCTTATTCCAATATCATTTGCCAATAGAAATTCATCTAAGTCCATATCAATAGACAAATTTCTTGTGGGTATCATGAACTAGCCAAGCCATCATACCTAGGTATCCAGTCTCTCATACAGGACCTACCTATCTGCCTTTAACATTAAATTATACAAATCAAACTAGTCTTAAACACTAGTACCAACTGCCTGAACATGACAGTCCCTAATTTGTACTAGATTTATCCTACCTCTGAGTTTCACACATATTAAAAAGGAAGGCATTTACTGTTAACAATATAACCTGTCATGAATTGAACAACATGCAGACTTAGATTTAGGATTTAAAATATGATATTCAGGTCAACTTAATTCAGTCGAATGGTACTGAACATAAAGTCTAATTAAGACTTTCAACTAAGCAGACAGCCTGGACTACTGTTCAGAACTTGGCAGGCAAAATCCTATGCCATCTGATGACAAACCTATACACACCCTTGCCCAAACCATTTGTTTCAGTAGGTAAAACATTCCAGGTTACTCAAGTAACATGTCATGCAATATTTGGTGTCAACATCATTTCTTGTTAATTGTAACATGTATACTATCATATCCTAACTCTGCCAAAGCCTGACCAATATACCCTACACTAATTATTCCATATTTCAGTAATGTTAGTGAGCTAAATCATACTCAACTGTTGAGAATACTTAGGAGAAAACTCATTCACAGGATTAGTATCCATCCTTCGTGACATAGCTGAAATTTTATAGGGCTCGATAATAATTATTAGTCAATTTATTCATCATTTCAAAATCCTGAAAATGCCCAAAAAACTCCCAGTATCATTAAATAGGGCCCGAACCCTAAATTGGAATTCGAATCCAAGCAAAACATTAAATTGACAGTTGATATGCCCAAAAAACTACCAGTATCAGTATATAGGTGTCACACTGTGAGTCTCGTGTCCACACAGTGGGACACGACGTGTCCAAACCAACAAAATAGGTGTCACATGAATAGAAGCGAGTCCACGCTCTCGTGTCCTCCGCAGCGAGTCCACTGTGAGTCTCGTGTCCCCCGCAGCGAGTCTACGCTCTCGTGGACACGAACTAGAAGCGAGAGAGAGAGTTAGAAGACGAGGAGAAACTGGAAAGCGGGGACAGGAGAGAGTTACCTGAGGAGGCGCTACCTGAGGAAGGAGGAGGAGAAGGAGAATGAGGAGGCCGGAGGAGGGAGATCGCCGGAGGAGCGCCGCGGAGGAGGAGCCCGAAGGAGGAAAATCGCCGGAGTAGTGCCGCGGATGAGGAGCACGCGAAAAATTGGGGAAGGAAATTTATGAATGATCGAAAAGGAAACCCTCGTAGCCTGTATGAAATATTTAGCGACGTCCGAAAAGGACGTCGCTAAACGTCGCTGATATTTAATAAACGACGACGCCGCTTAAATTGCGTCGCTACACGTCGCTACATCAACGACGTGTACCGATGAACTTGCGACACAGATTCCTATTTAATAAATTATAGTCGCTAGACGTCGCTATGAGTCGCTGTTGGCGACCAACAGCGACGTCTTAGTTAAACATCGCTAACCCCCAATAATTAGCGACGTTCTATCTTGGAGTTGCTAAATACATCGCTGATATGACTTATTTTGGTAGTGAAACTTGACCCAACGCCCAACCAAATTTTATATGACCCCTCACATGACTACCCATACACCCTACTAATGTATCACTCCTTCTTTCTACACAAAAATATCTCTCTTTCTCTCTCTACTTTATAAAATATCCCCTTCTCTCTCTCTTTCTAATAAATAATTTATATATATATACAACTCTCTCTCTCTTTCTCATCACTCACACACACAACCCCTCCATCACCATCACAACAGCACCCCCCACCAGCAGCCAACATCATCCCCCCACTTATTTTTTTCTTCTTCTCCTTCATCATCACCACCTCTCCCAAAACCCCCATGGCCGAACCCCTCCTCTTCTTCTTTTTCTTCACATCATCTTCTCTACCTCATCATTCTCTCCACCATCATCATCAATACCATAACCATCCCTATTTCTTCTTTCTCTCCTCCTCCTCCCTGGCTTGTACGCGACGCCCTGACTACCGCACGCCACCGCTGGCGACGACCGCACGCGTGCGTCGGACAGCAGCAGTAGCTAGCTGTAACAGTAGCAGCAGTAGCAACAGCGCAAGGCACCAGCAACAGCCGCGCCACTGCATACCGCCGTCACCACCGCCGTGCGCCGCGGCCGCGCCGTCGCCGCGCCGCCGCCGTCGTGCCACGCCGCTGTCGCCGCCGCCGCGCTGCCGTGCCATGCCGTCGCCGCGCCGCCGCCGCCGCGCAGCCTTCGCCGTGCCGCCGCCGCCGCCGTGCCGTCGCCGCGCCGTCGCCGCCGCCGTCGCGCCGCCGCCGTCGCGCCGCCGCGTAGGCGGACCCCCTGACCCGAAAAACCTCCGACGAGCCTCCCCGACGCGCGCCTTCATCCCTGACGCGTATCCGAGTTGATTCGTGCATTTGGCACGAGATCCCGCCGTGACGCGCGCGGGATCGGATTCAGAATCACGTTTCGGGATAGCAATTTACGCACATTTTTCGAAAAATTTGACCTGTTGGATCGACGAACTCTTTGTTCCGTCATAATCTTGGTATATCTCTCTTCACTCCCCTAAAATTTCAACTGTTAACTCCGTCGTTTGATATGTCAAAATCGGTCGCCAAGTTGACACTTTTAAATTGTACTATTTTTGGACAGTTTTGTGGAGCCAACTTCGTCGACTCGTATCTCCTCCATCGTAGCTCCGTTTGGCGTGCCACTGGTTCCTATGCGTAGCTGGTATAACCCTCTTCTAAGTTTCATTTTATTGTGAGGTTGTTTGATTGGTTGAATTTGACGTCAAAGTTGGCCGTCCGAATTTGTAATTTCTAGCTTGTAAAATCCCAATTTCGAACTCGGGACTTCGTATTAAATTTCTGACACTACCAGTAGACTCATGGCATCGTTCTGACATAATTTTATATAAAGTTTGTTAGATTTGGAGGATGTGGGCCCCGACACGTATTTCGGTGCAAGACGGGCCCTACAGTCCGGGTTAGCGGGCCATTTTGAAATCGGCTCATCGGGATCCAATTCTAGATATACTGTTGAGTTTTTATTGTCATTTTGGATTCGTGGACACATATTTTGCTAGGTTTTGAGGATTTTTATTCTGACACATTTTTTGGTGCAAAGTGGGTCCAACACGGACAGCGTTTTGACCCGAAATTATTTTTTTGCCCTTCTGTCCAAATTGGACTTATGGGTAGGCTATTCTAGCTATTTTGACCATTTTGGACACGTTAGTGATGTTTGTTTCATCATTCGACAACATCTGTAGATTTTCTCCCTTATCTATCACCATTTGTTATAATCCTTCTCTTTTTGGTTCGTATTTTGAGATCCGTGCATTAAAATTGAGATCCGTCGATTCTAGTGATTTCATATCACTGAAATTGACTAGTTGTCTATGTGGATGATTATAGAGACTAGCTTTGACATAGTTTAACCTAGAGTGACCTAGGAGTTGACCAGTTGACCAAAGTCAACTGTAAGTCAACCTTTGACCAAGTTTGACTGAGTTTGACCTAGAATAGGCCTAGAAGTATAGAATTAATGTATATATATATATATATATATATATATATATATATATATATATATATATATATATATATATATATATATATTGTTTACTCTAGAACACTAAGTAACCCTATAAATTTATGTTAGGTCTTTGTGACGTCGATTCAGGCATAGGCCCTCACTTATTGCTTAGGACAGCAGGCGAATACATTCTCTGATAGTTTTCATTGTCTTGATATATACTATATCCGATTCAGTTGTAGTATTTTACTTGATCCTCGACACGATGGTGCACTGACTAGTATACGTCAGATCCTGTCATGAGATATCATTCCTGGGTTAGCATGGTATATTGGTACATTGTTTGATCTTGTTTTCTTGTACTTGTATAGACGCCGATTCCTAAGGAAATTTACTACCCTCTTAGAGAATCTCGTATCATGACGTGACATGTCCGGATCTATTATACTACTCGGGGATGGGGAATTATTAGAGGTTATGTGATCATACCCCACTGGTTATTACTTGCATCATATCTTTACCCTCGCCTCACGTAGGGTAAAGCCTGACCTGATACTACTTGCACCATAGCTTTTCATTTTGGCCGGCCTGATCTTCAGGTTTACCTGCGCTTGTTCTTGCACCATAGCCGGTCAAATGAAAGAGCCTGATCTTGATCCAAGCCGATCACATAATGCTCTAATATCTCAAGGCACTGTTTATATTTATATTATACATCAGATATTACTGTACTGTTCTACATTCCAGTATTTCATACCCTGATATGATATCCAGTTTTACATATCTTGTTTATATTCCAGTCTTGATATTTTATCTTGTATTTCATTATAATTGTCTCTTATAGAATTTGTTAATTCACATGGAACTGCTGTTAGTTTATGTACTCGTTCCCATCCTGACTGGATATATTGACAATATTTTTAGGAGTTGTCATGCCCTTATTATTGGACTACAGGATGTTGCTAGCTGAGGCGGTTCTCGATATTCTTTCACCGTGAGTTGTCTTCCAGGAGTGCTAGGCCTGGTAGTTATTAAGTTTTGTTATTATTTTTCTTCCGTTTTATTCTTTTCTCATATGATCCTTTGTAGATTCAAGTTGTTCTAGTGATATTGTTATCTTTCTTGTCTTATCTTCTTTAGCTTTTGTGATGTGATATGAGTACCTTTATAGTTATGGATCTTTTAGATATTGTAGTTAGTATCAGGTACTTGACAACGCTCTACCGCTATACTGCAGCGTAGGCCGGGCGTGGCCCACGTATTCGTACCCGTATATCCGGGTACGGGTTGTGACACACGATCTCGCCCCCTCCTGTCCAGGCGACGCCCCCTCCTACCCAGGCGACGCCCTCCTCCTGTCCGGCGAACCCCCGCGACCCCTCCCTCCCGCCCAGGCGACCATCCCTTCCACCCAGGCGACCCCATGCGACACCCACTTTCCCGCCCACACGACCCTCCGGCCCTGCCGAACGCAGCCCCCCTTCTCGTCGCCGCTACACCAATGTCGCACATGCCTTGCCAATGGCGACAGTTATAGTGCCCTGTCCCTATATCGTGTCCTATTTTCGTCTACGTGGTGCGCGAGAAAGGAACACTGTTGCTACCGATTCAGTCGGAACCGATAGATCAGGATCGATTGAATCGGTCGAATGGGAACGATTGAATTAACATAATTTTCTCGTTATGGAAATGCTTCTTCAGAATAAAATCCCATATTCAGCGGGTTGTGCCTCGAGAGTAGACTCTGCAGCTGAGTCGGAAGAGACCTCCCGTTGGTCTATTTTTTATGCTGCACTTGCTTTTTGGCTTTGGTTTTCGTGAATGCATTTTCGTGAATGTTTTCTATAGTTTTTTTGCTTACGTTTTCGAACTTCACATTCGTATCGAACTCCTTGAATGGGACAGTGTTCTAATCAGTTGCTTGTGCGATTTCAGTTGATTGCATAGGCGACGTCTAAGCACGGACAACCAGTCCCTTGCCTCAAGTAAGACTAAAGTGAGTGGCTGACCTCCTTCCCCTCGACCCTCTGGTTTCAAATCAAACATGAAACACAAAATGCATTCTTGTATTCATAGTGTAGAATCAATAAATTGTGGCACGATTCTTCACAAAACACTTGCTATAGAACTGTTATACATTAAACTGATGCATGCTGTCTTATGCCACATTTACTTAGTCCTATGCAAAATAAAGATTGAATCGATTAACGAGTATCGCAACGATAAGGCTAAGTGCATAAAATGGGCAAAGTTTCAAATAAGAATATTACGGTCATTGGACAACTTGTACACAAGGTGTAGTTTCCTCGAATGGTTACCTAGGCCAAGGAATCGATTCGGCCCAGGAGGAACGAGTATAGCAAGTGCCAGCAGGATGGCGCGGGTGATTCGGGAACTTTCGAGTAGGGCTCGCTACCCGCCGCGAAAGGGTCACCGTCTAACCCAGCTATAGTTCATGATGGCTTGACAATGCCAGTGACCTTCACACCCCCTTTCATTGTTTGAACTAATACTTATGACACGAATGAATTTCACTACTAAAATCTACTATATTAGCAACGTAATTTAGCGACGTTAGTAAAAACGTCGTTAATTCTTGCAATTTAGCGACGTTTACATTAAATATCGCTAATAGTCGCTATTAGCGACGAAAATAGCGATGTGCCAGCGACGTATATTAATTAAATGAGCTTTTCGTCGCTAAACGTCGCCATTACGTCGCTAATAGTGACGAATTTAGCAAAATTACTCACTACATAGATAAATTTTAATTAAAATCCCCCCCGATTCATTTCCTCTATTTTTACTCTCTTTCCTCACTTTCCCCTCCGGCGCCGCGACGGACTCTCCTCCCTCTCTAGTACGTAACTCCCCCCTCTTTCTCTCTATATTTTGGTTATGGGGGGCGGTACGGGTGGCTCGGGGGGAGGGACAGGGGGGTGCGGGTGGTTGGGGGTGGGGGGGCTGGGGGTGGATGGGCAGGGAAGGATGCGGGTGGTTAGATGGTGAGTAGGGGGTGGGACAGGGGGTGAGAAGGGGGGGCTGGGGGGAGGGTTAGGGTTCAGGTTAGGGTTAGGGGTGGTGGGAGGAGGGACAGGGGGTGAGGGGGGGCTGGGGGAGGGTTCGGCTTAGAGTTAGGGGTGGTGGAGGGGAGGGGCAGGGGGAGTGGGGCTGCGGAGGGGAGGAGGGCTGGGAGGGGGTTCGGGTTAGGGTTGGAGGGGCTGGGGAGGGGAGGGAAGGAGGGGCAGGGGGATGGGGTGGCTGGGGAAGGAAGATGAGGGGGGCTTGGGGAGTTTCGGGTAAGGGTTATGGGGTGGGGGGGGAGGGGCAGGGGTGGGGGGGGGGTTGGGGGGGGGGGGGGGCTAGGGAGGGGAGGTTACTGTTGCTTTCAAGTTTTTTCTTTCCTAAAGTTTTTTTCCTCAGCATAAAATGAGCAAGCATTGTGCATATAAAATCCATGTTACATGTGCAACCATTGAACTTAATTAGTTAAATAAACATGATGCTGGAATTTTATTAAATTAATTGCAGTAGGTTTTGACAATTATGTGTCGTGTTTAGGAAAGTTATATAGGACGGTGTCATCTTATGAATAATCTACCATTCTATTTCTATCAAACGAAGTAGCATTTTGTTTTCCATCAAAGTTTTGTATTTGAATACCAATATAAATAGTTTTGGATTTTTTCCCCCTCAAGTATACCATATTTTTAGTTAGATACCATAAATTCTAGTAATTGCTTAGTAAGTCTTTTGAATCCCTAACAATATGGGTTAAGAGTCCTACACATTTATTTCTGTCTACCGATTTTGTAGTGGAAAGAACTCCACATCAATCTTAATCGTTTATAAAGATTCGATTGCTTTGTATATTAAAAAAATCTAAGAAAGTTGGGCAGTGTATTAATGTTAGTGTTAGACACATCCCGAAAACTCCAAAATACATTAAAACGTACCAAAGTAGATGATTTCTCCGTATTACCAGATCACTACGATGCTGTGTCGTATATGTGTTCGTATCCAGGTCATTAGCATTTTTTTCCATGGTTCAGATATGGAACCTAAGAAAGTTCCACAAAAGGATTGATAAACTTCACAATTGATACGGTTGTATGGAACCAATAACAGTGCATAACATATGTACAAACATTGCAATAGACTAAAGCTGGGATTTAAAAAAAACAGACACTGCAATAGACCAAACACAACCAACCAATATAAATAGTTTTTGAGGAATACCAATATAACATCTTCCGTTTATGAATGAATCCATATTGTGTGCACAACATGAGCTTGAGTTATGGTATTAGTATCCAGTTACTTACTAGTTACTAATCATTTCAGAATTTCCTCGATCGATACTTTTGAGAAACAATTAACAGATAATATACATCCAACAAGAATTATTCACAGTTTTGAATAAGAATATGACATAGATTCTTGAGGTATGGACCACTATTGTGTTTATTTTCACCTTTGATAAGCACTATCTTCCCTTACTCATGGGACGATACCAATTCAGTAATATGTCTTTCATAAACATATAATTTTCATAAACGTATTATACACAACATGAATATACTCTTGTGCACCTCACTAATATGCGTGCTTGGAATGAGTTAATCAAGAGATTGGGTAGAAAATAGACAATTGATAAGATAGAATTAGAAATGTAAGAAATGACCAATTATTTGGAAGCAAGTCATGATTAGAGTTGTTGCTATTGTGAAATGTTTTGCTGTTCATAATTTAGCCTTTCATGGATCTAATAATATGGCTACTAGTAGAGGAGTATGGCTACTAGTGTGTAGAGGAGTATGGCTACTAGTGTATCCTAGTGTAGAGGAGTATGTAGAGGAGTATGACTACTAGTGTATCCTATCAAGAGTGTATAGAACTAGTTCAAAGTAGCGGGATCGGTATCGCGGGCTATTCCTATGTAGAGGAGTACGTCACGTACGGTATCGGTATTGCGATATAGAACTAGTTCAGAGTAGCGTATCGGTATCGCGGACTATTACTGTGTAGAACTAGTTCAGAGTAGCGGTATCGGTATCGCGGACTATTATTGTTGTTATTAGTTGTTATTTAATTACAATTTAAAATTCTTACATGTCTATTGAATTAAAGTCTGGCTCTTTTGATTTGGTTGGCACAATTATTTATGAGATACAATATCCACCTCCTCGACCGTATGTACTTAGTATTGACCGATGAATTAGTATCGGTCTATCGGTTTGGTATAGGCCGTATCGGATTGGTATTGGCCTTAGCCAATTGGTATATGCCATATCCGATAGGTATCAGCCGTATCGGAAACGTATCGGCCGTATATCGGATTGGTATTGGCCTTAGCGAATTGGTATAGGCCATATCCAATATGTATCGGCCGTATCGAAAACGTATCGGCCGTATCGGATTAGTATGATGGAAAGTTTAGTAACAACTGTACTTGGATTTCTCTCTTCTCGAACTAGAATACCATTGCAAGAGAGTCACGAGAGAGTAAAAAATCTCCTAAATAATGATGTTTACTGGATTGATTGGCCAGTTAGATCTCCTGCAATTGGTCATTCACTCTCGTAAACCTCAATAATATTTAAAAAATATTATTGATGTTTACGAGAGTGATTTGCCAGTTACAGGTGATTTAACTGGCCAATCACTCTCATAAACATCAATATTTAGGAGATTTTTTACTCTCTCGTGACTCTCTTGCAATGGTATTCTCGCTCGAGAAGAGAGAAATCCAAGTATAGTTGTTACTAAACCTTCCAATTTGCTAAGGCCGATACCAATTCGCTAAGGATGATATAAATTCGCTAAGGCCGATACCAATCCGATGCGGCCTATACCAAACCGATAGACCGATACTAATCCATCGGTCGATACTAAGTACATCCGGCCTATACCAGCGGATACACCAGTTACTGTACGGTGGACCCCGGAGTACTCCCGGACTCAGTTACACCTGGTTACTGGTGAGTACATGATTATATACTAATTCTATTTAGTTCGTCTTAAGATTGGAAGTAGGTTTGTACGTGATAGGTACAAATTTCGTGTTTATGGACTGGATTAAGATTCTTCTTGTGTTCCCGAATCTGAACTGTTCCTAAAATGTGTTTTTATGGATAATTTAATACTCGAGACTGTGTAAAATTAAATCATCAAACGAAGCTGAGTTGAATTTTGTATATACGTGCTCTCATTGATATTTAATGGTCTTACCAGATGGCACCAAAGACCCGAGGATCTCGAGAGAGGCACAGATGGCTGCTCCAGAGGGCAGTTCCACCGAGAGCTGCTCCAGAAGTGATTCCTAAAGCCGAGAGAGCTGTGAAAGAGGAGGTGGCACCAGAGGGCAGTTCCACCGGGAGTTCCAGTCATCCATCTCCTCTGGATATTGATCTGGCTGCCGTGGATCCTACTTATGTGCGCTGGCTGAGGGAGTTCTATCTGCCCCAGCATAGACGACAATAGATACATATATTGACTGGATTTGTTTTCAGAAGACTTATTTCTGATAACTGATATTTGATGGATATTTATTTTGATGGATATATCTAGGGGTGAGCATATAACGGTTGAAAACCGAAAACCGAACCGAACCGAACCTAAATATGACAAACGGTTCGATTTTTCGGTTATCGGTTCGGTTTACGGTTTAAAATTTTAAAAATTTGAAATAACGGTTCGGTTTTCGGTTCTTCATCCGAAAAATCGAACCGAACCGAAAACCGATTTAGATTTAGTAATTTATCAAACTACCCACAATATACATATACTAATGTTTATTAATCCCTAACTGAGCGTACTCTCTTCTCCTATTCTATGTCGGTGCTTCTTTGAGCACTCTCTCTATCTACCCTCAATCTATATATACTAATATCTTTCACTCTATGTAATATAACAATTCATAAATACAATAATATCATATATTTTAAAAAAAAATTATTTAAGTAGGCTCACTTTGCTAAAAACTTGAAGGCCATGCACATTGATCCATGAAACCGAACCGACCGAAAACCGAATCAAATTAATTCGGTTCGGTTTTTTTCGGTTTTTATAAAAACGGTTCGGTTTTCGGTTTTAAGAAATACGGTTTACGATTATTTCGGTTTTCACATATTCGGTTCGGTTTGAACCGAATCGAACCGATGCTCACCCCTAGATATATCTCCTATGGATATTGTGATGGATATTTGTTTTGATGGATATATCTCCTCTGGATATTATGATGGATATTTGTTTTTTGGTGTGTGATGTATATTGGTTTGTGTGATGTGTGATGCATATTGTGATGTTCCGAGAGGCTTGAGGAGATGACCAATTATTTTTTGTCTATTATGGATTGTATTGTCGTGCCGGTGTTGAGTGTTCCACCGAAGGGGTCGGCGAACCAAGGGATTGGATTATGTATTTTGGATTGGATTAGATTCTGTATTTTGGATTGTATATTTGTATTCTGGATTCTGTTTTTTATTTTTTTTCAATTAAGCGACGTTTTTAGCCACGTTTATATGCGTCGCTAACAGTTAGCGACGTTTTTATACGTTGCTGAAAATGTCGCTAAATTGTTGATGTGGCAAACAATATGATGTCACCACATTGTCCGAAAAAATGTCGCTAATGTGTCGCTAATCGGCGACCACAAGAAAATGTTGCAAATAACGTCGCTATTTAGCGACGTTATGATCGTCGCTAATAAACATCGCCATAGCGACGTTTTGCGACGTTTTCTCGATTAGCGACACGCTTTATTCCATCGTTTCCAAAATGTCGTTAAAAATGCGCTAACTTAAGTTAGCGACGTTTTGGCCGAGATTAGCGACGTTTATAAACTTCGCTAATCTGACAAATTTTTGTAGTGTATGGACAGCTGCTCATTGTATGAAAATTTTCATTTGCTTGCCTCTTAACATGTTAACATGCAAATCGATCAGGATGGTTAGAAAGATCACCAAGTAGCTAATATGTTTTATAAAACTCTTGAACAAATGAGAGCCTGGGTTTTATATTAGCCACTCGCCAGTACATGTGATCGTACTGACCCTCGCTCTCTATAGGTGCTACGAATCAGGAGGAACGCGCCAACTAACCAAGGCGACATTTCGTATTTTGAAGCTTCGACCGCGCGTCGAAGTCTCTCGCTTAACAACTTTTGAAGACTCTCTGCAACAAGTCCAAGAATATGTCTCGACTTCCCTCCATCCCAGGTGCCTGAAATACTTTTGTTGTAAACTGAGGGAGGTATGTATGGAACGACTATCACGTCGACGTTCCTTTTGTAATTGAGTCATTTTGTAAGCCCGCGCGATATAATTGTAATAGCGTTTTGTAAAAAGATGTCTATTATCAATAAAATGCAAAATTTCTCTGTCTCAATGTGTTGTTCAATTTCTCTACGTACTCTCTTATGAAATGTGATTCGGATAACCTTATGACTATGCCTTGTGCAATCGCAACCTAGGTTCGCACGACATGACGCCCGAGGGACGACTATCGAATCTTCGAAAATCGGGGCATGGCATAATGCTATCAGAGCACGGCTTCATGTCCTTGGCCTCCAGTCTCGAGTTCTAGTCTCGAACCGTTGACCTCGTGTCGATGAGATGAGTTGTTCCATACGATAAACCCAGGACATTTTCTGAAACTAACGAGAGTTGCCTTTTATTGCAGAAGTTGCGGAACCTCCGACAGAGGATGAGGGGAGCGCTTTCAGCGGCCTGAGTAGTTCCGAAGCCGAGCCTTCCGTCAACCCGATGGAGAAGATGCCTTCCAAAGTCGGACCTTCTAGCAATCCTATGGAGAGGATGTTGCATATGCTCGAAATGCAACAGAGACAGGCCACAACATTCCAATAAGAAACCAAAAACTGTGCCTGCAGTCCGAAAGACGACATGCCCAATTTGAAGCCCGGTTCGAAGCGCAGTTCAAGATGCAGCAAGGGTAACATGACACGCTACGACAGTTAGTACAAACGGTCGTGATCAACGTGAGTTCTGCAACCTGTAGTGTCGAACCTGTGACACGACCCACTGAAGTTGCACCCAAGGAGCCTTCGCCTTAGCTTGCACCGTCAGAGAATAACACCTTCGACATCACCAATTTCAAGAAGGCATTTCATACTTACTTCTCCGGCACTGAAGACCAGTCTCTTGTGATCGACTGGCTAGAAAAGATTAAAGATACTTTCAAGCTCCTCGGCATCGATGAAGCCAAGCAGGTCGCTTGCGCTCAACTTTAACTTCGGTTGAACGTGCACGACTGGTGGGATGTACAGAAGTAAGCGACCCGTCGCGATAATACTATCGCGCCAATCTTTTGGGCTACATTCTGCAAGGCCTTCGAAGTCGAGTATCTGCCAGCATCAATCCGTTAGGCGAAAGAAAACGAGTTCATACAGTTGAAGCAGAAAAATATGACAATACGTCACTATGTTGCAAAATTCAACAAGCTGGCCTGATTTACTGGGGTCTATCTGCCGTCGGCGGCGAGTCAAGCACGGAGATTCGAAGTGGGCCTGAGGTCTTCCATTTCTGCTTATGTGACTGTCCCAGAGTACCAAACAATGGGTGAATCAATCAATCATACCCTCCAGTTGCTACTGGCACTGTGCATACTTATAATCACAAGCGCTTTGGCAACGTAAGAGGTAACAACGCTCATACGCATCCAAACCACGACAATGGAGGCGGCAACCAGGGAAGGAACCGAGTAGTCTGCGATCATTGCCACAAGGAGGGGCACGTGGCTAATGAATGTCGAATGAAAAGTGGAGCAAGCTTCATGTGCAGTCGAGTAGGGCACGTCGCACGCAACTACTCTAAAGGTGGGCCGAACCAACGCCCTCCTTGACCGTCGTACCAGCAGAACCGAGGCAAAGCACCTTGGGCTCCTCAAGTCATGCAACCTAATGGCCAAGACCGCCGTCCTAATGCCCATGGATGAGTTTACGCCGTGACCCGGGATGAGGCATTCGCATTTGACACGGTCGTGACAGGTATTTACTTTCAATAAAAAGCTTGCTCGTGTTCTGTTTGATTCAGGTGCCACACATAGCTTTATATCAATGAATTTTGTCATCGTGCACAAATTTCCTATGACACTGCTAGACCTCGATCTTAATGTTAGCGTACCGTCGGGCACGTCACTACTTGCACACTTAGGCTGTAGGGATGGAATCATTTGTATCGGAGGTAAATAGGTGTATCTTGATGCGATAGTTTCTGATATTAAGGACTACAACATCATATTGGGAATGGATCGATTGGCTCGGCGCTTGCAATGCCACCATCGACTCAGGAAAGACGGTCACATTTCGCATACATGGAGTGCCAGAATTCTGCTATTCGTGTGGTGAAGCATCGCCGACCTGCATGGTGATCTCGACGATTTCTGCTCGGAGGATGCTGTATTCCGGATGTGAAGGCTATTTTGCGTCCATTCGAGACACGTGACATGATGGTGCAAATGCGGGTTAGGCTGACGTTGTGGCAGAATGCTCCGACGTGTTTCCGAACGAGCTACTGAGTATGCCACCCGACCGAGAAATTGAGTTCAGCATCGACACATTCTCCGATACCCGTCCAATTTTTAAGGCCCCGTACAGAATGGCCCCTGCAGAGCTGAAAAAGCTCAAGGTGTCACGACCCGTACCCGTTTTTCAGATGCAAGTACGTGCGCAAGTCCAGCCTACACCGCGGTATCGACGGTAGTACGATGTCTAGCCGCAATAAACACATGCTCAAAAATAATCTTTATTGCTCATTCACATTGCTAAATTAATTACAACATTTACAAGAATTATATTTGAATGAAAGTACAAGGTCTCACAAAATCTATTACAACAAATTCAAGCTATCTAACTAGTCCCTAGGTTTTGGCCTTCAAGTACACCCGTATCTCCTCAATGCTAAGAGTAGCCGCGACTAACCTAAAAAATTGGTTTCCAATCAGGAATGGAATGAGTACATTCTAACAGCAGTTCCAATAATTAACAAAATCTATAAAACAGTAAATAATGCTGAAATACATGATACGTCGGTAAACAGAGAATCATGGTATGAAATATGTGAGTAAAAGCAGTAGATAAGGTAGTAACATGAACCATAATAAACAACTGAAGCAGAAACCATACTATATAGCAAGAATGCATCTAACTAGTGAGTTAAAATACCGCTTTCGACATGTGAATGGATAAGGGGCAAATTTGGCACCCCGCACGTGTCTTGTGCGGCTGCTATTCTCCACGAAAGACAATAGGGATGGAAAGGATAGTTCACACGTCTACTAAGATATTTTTCTGTTCGACTAGTACTCATGGATTCGAACAAGTCACGAACACGGTAATACATCCGTCATGAAAAACAACAAGTAAAGAATCCATAACTACTACATCGTGTAACCATCGTGTCGAATATTATTAGAAGATCAATGTAAGACAATACTAAATATACGAATCATAAAAGTTATCAAAAATGAAAACTATCAAAAATGTACTCGCCTGGGGTCCTTAGCTGGTGAAACCGATAATTCCGTTGGGTCCAGAATAGTCCAATTTGCCTAGGATTGATATAAGGTAGTCAGAATCACGAGAAATAGGAAAGTAAAACTAGTCACGATCAAGATCAATTTTCGAAGGAAAATTTGTTTAAAAAGGAAATCCCAATATATATATATATATATATATATATATATATATATATATATATTTTTAATATATATATATATATATATATATATATATATATATATATATATATAAATTGTCTATAATCTATTTATAAAATATTTATACCATTTGAAAATGATAATCTAGCAGTTAAAATATTCTTGGATAAATACTATTTAGTAGTTTAAATCATAAATACTTGAAATCTTGGAATATCATTTAGGACTAAATAGATATTTAAAAAATTATATTCTATTGGTGAAATACCTAGCAAAATATTTTAATAAATACTTAAAACCTAGAAATCGTTTTTAGGCCTAAAAAAAATAATTTTTGGTGAAAACTATATTTTGGAAAATAGCTAGAATTACCATAAATACAATAATATAATTTTAAGTCAAAGCTATAGTTATATAGGAAAATACTATAATAATATTTTTAAGATATCTAAATCCAATTTTGAAAATAGAAATATGACCCAAGCCAATCCCACTAATATCCTTATCTACAAATAATAGTAAACCATAATAATAATTAATAACATAATATATATACACTAATACAATATGCTAATACATATAAATACTGTTATAAACATCATAAGTAAAGATTGCTAATAATAATAAACTAAATTACCTACTAGTCCTCTCTATTAACTATAATAAAAAATTAAAATAAAAACCACAACATAAACAAAAATAGAAAAGGGAGAGAGTCCTTCCATAGACTCGAGTCTGAAAGAAATAGAGAGAGAAGGAAGAAAGGAAAAAGAGAGTGAGCGAGAGAGCTTGGGGAAGGAGAGGAAAGAACGAGAGGGGCTCACCTCTGGCGTACGGCGGTCCAAGTGGTCGGAGGCGTTGCGCTGTACAATACGGAGGAGCTTCGACCACTGGCGACGACGGTTTTGGGGAAGCGACAACAGGACTTAGTGGAGGTGGCCATGCGGTGGTTGGTCGGGTCGAGCGGGGAGTGGATCTACGGCGCCCGGAGGTAGGTGAGTGGTGGTTTCAATGGTGGTAGAATTTGGGGATAGGCAGCGGTGGTATTTGTCATGGTGGGGATGATGATGGCGATGACGAAGCTGTCACGCACCGCTTCCGTAGGAGCGATCGTCCTTGCTAGGGCGTGATGCCTCACGGGCCTAGGTTGCTCCCGTACAAGGCTATGTCCAGAAACGGCCGATTTGAGCTAGGCCACAGAGTCGCACAGAGTGTCCCCATTTGTTACGGAAAGTAAAAGAACACAAGTTGGAACAATTTCAATCTCTTTATTTATATTCAAGAAGTTTACAAGCGGCGCTAGGCCGAGATTACAAGTCGCTCAAGCTCTCTCTCTCTCTCTGAAACATAAAAGGTGTGCCAAGTGGCTTACAAGATGGAATGGTTCATGGCGATGTTCCGATACTTTATGTCCTGTATATGGTGCTTCAGCTCCTTGCAACGCTCCAGAGTTAGCTCTGCGCCTTAGCACGTTTGAGGAAAATCTCCACACCCGACGACGTCTCCTGCACCCTGCAAGAAATCTGTGTGGTTATCAGTACATTGTTATACACTGGTGGGGAGGCTTGCTAGCCCACTCACTATCATTACCAAACACGTTCATTTTACTTTTGTGCATCCTCTATCATTCATTGTCTTTCTAATCTTGCCTTAGGATCAGTTTTATGGCATATTTCATAACCTATCTCGTATTACCGATTCCAAGTATTTGCATGGAAATACATGTACGACTTACCCATACTTACTGTCCGATCTTCCCTGTCAAAAGTAAAACAAGTTAGTCAATAATTCATATATAACAACTTAATAAAATTACATAAACATTCAGGTGTCTAGGGCGTGTCCCTGGCTTAGGATCTAGCGCGTCGTAGGCATGTTTCTAACTCATTTGCACGAAGTACTCTAGTTCATTTGACGTGTCATATTTAAGCCTGTTTAGAAGGTGCTTCGTTTAGTTTCCACATTTATTCAGCTTACTCAAGTTGTCAGGATTTGTTATACTCAGCTGTTGTATAGATATATTTCATTCAGTAACATAGCGTGTTCAGCTAGTCAGATTTACTTGTTTCAATGTAAGGACTCGTACGTGGATTGCCACCAGCAAAGCCCACTTAATCTATATGCACTGGTCGCTGGCATAACAAGCTATTTTAGACATATTTCCCTTGGTATTCTCACCTATCATAGCGTGATGGCTGGTACACCTTGATAGTCTTTTGAAATACCCGACCTTACGTCTCCTTGGATGTCCGAGCCCCGATCAAAGCAGCCCGTAAGGCATGATTCTGCCTAGGCCGGCCACGATGTCTCGTTGATCGTTGCCTTAGAATCCCTTTTTGATTCTTCTCCCCATATACGAGTGGGTTATCCGCGACCATTTCGTATTGTGTTGTTATTTTAACTTAACGGTTGTCTTTGAGCCATAGGGTGTCTGTGAGCCATAATGTGTTATCGACCAGGTTGGCGGCAGCGTCCGTGCAGCACGGGTAGCGAGTCCCGTTGCACGTCCCCGTCATACCCGTCGCTAACCATTCCTTTCTTTCTTATCTTTCATTCATTCATTCTTTTCTTTCTTTCACTTGTTCGTTCGTTCATTGATTCATTCACATATTCATTCATTCATTCGTTGATTTATTCATTCACTTATTCGTTCATTCGTTCATTCATACATTATGCAACTCCCTGTCCGGGAGTCGCCTTGGCGACCCATCGGTCCCGAAGTCTTCTAATGTTGCTATACTCTACTCGGAACGACTATGTCGATAGTCTTTCCGTTTAATTGTTGTAAACCATTATTGCTTCATTTTTGAACGCATAAGGAACTTGAAATATAAGCTTGTGCCTTGGCACGAGCGTGGAGTGCGGTACGAGAGTTCCTATATTTTCCGAGTTCTTTTCCATGTTTTAAACAAGCATACAAGATGGGATTATTCCCTTAGCTAGGTGCGTTGAGTCATTCATTAGCATGCACGGTGTTATCGCCTAGCGATTCTAGTGATAGTGTCCATATTATTAAGTGTCTAGGCTAAGCAAATACGGGTTCATCGGAGCCACCCACCTTAGCGATGTTTGCGTCGACCGAGTGATACTCCGAGCGCGCCTTTGAAAGTCTAAGTCTGGATTCATCTTCGATGGGCCAATGTAAGTCTTGCATCGATTCTTCATCGGGTCGATGCCAACTCTTCGAGTCGATGGCTCGTTTGAGTCGTTGCACTTGCCGTTTGAATCGGCATTCCGCTAGGGCGGAGCGGGTTGTTACATAATACACCACTCAAAACAAGTCTCGTCCTCGAGACTTCCCGAGTGTAGGTCATCCTACCATTCCTTAACTCATGTCGTGTGCGTATCTTAGACAATTCCTATCGAATGACTTTATCGCTCGATGGCATCGAATTATACTCGGTTATCCTTCCAAGTTTTATGTTGCATGTGTTTGGTTAATTTCATCGAATAACTTTACTACTTATTCAAGAGTTAATGGTACTCACTCAATCGTCGTATTTCTATGACTTGGTCACTATTGTGCCCTGTTGCGGGGCTGTAATGGTCGCACAAGGTGCGTTGTAATTCATCAAACACGAGAGTCGTAGGCTGAGGATAACTCACTTTCGTTTATGCACATCTCAACACCCATTTGCAGTTGCATTCGAGTTTATCATATCGCTGAGTTTGGATCGTGCACATATTCAAGGCGTCCCCCGAATACGTACATTTCAACCAAGCTTAACGATTAGCAAAGTCGGACAAGCTACTCGTGATAGTTTTGATTTGTCGATTGTTCTAGTTTTACTTCGATTAAAATCGAACTCATGTGTGTCTCACTATCGTTTATCTCGGTCCTCGAGATGATCCGATTCGCTTCTCAAGCGTTCTTGTCTACGAAATCAATACAATTTCTTCTTAGCAGAGTCGACTAAGTCTAAGTAATTTTCGTCCGATTCGAGACCAAGTATTGCACTATCATCATGTCTACCCGTCAACGATTCAATTCATTATCCCAACTTTACTTGTTTATCATCAATTTCTATCATTCACTTCGTTTGGGGCCAATCTCGTCGTCGTTCACGCACACTCCCAGTTCCACGTCCTACTCTAAGTCTTGTTGCCCCAAGTCTATCGTCCGTCCAGATGATACTGTAAATGTCAGTCACACAGGTTCAATTACTCGGTATAGGGTTGTTCGCCTATCCGCTAGGTCATCTCACAAGGTCATAGTTACAAGTCAAGTTCATGGTTCATCGTGTAAGGGCATTGCACGACGCTCGCCCCAAATTCTATGGTCAAACCATTTGTTCATTTATATGGGAGTTTCTACCCAAGTTCGTTTCACTCAAATTTCTAAACATCAAGCAGTGTTCGTCCTATTCGCATCAACACATTCTTCGCTCAAGGTTCGAGCTCGTTTAGGAAAATCATCCTAGGATAGGTTGTCCTCAACCAAATCCTCGACATATTAATATCATACATCTACACTAGCAATTTTTATAGTCTATCTCTTCAAGTATGTTTGATACAATTCACCTATCCGTCCTATCCAATTCACGTAGTCGATCATAAGGTCGTCTACCCTTGCAATATGTCGCGCACCGATCTCACGCAAGTCTGATTATCCACGACGGACATGAATCACCATGTCAATATTCCCGCAGAATAATCGTACTCATCGGGACGTAACTCTTGCGTTTGAGTCTAGACTTACTCATTTTCGATACGCAGATTGGGTCTACTCAATTCTCAAGTTTTCTTAATTGCCAATCACAAGTCCTAACAATCTTCGAAGTCGCCTTCACTTCAAACCATAAGTCGAAGCAATCAAAATTGCCATGTCATGATATTTCGAGTTCGATCATTCCCGCTGGACATGAATCACCATGCCAACGCTCACGCGAAATGAACATCCCAAATCCGACGTGACGTATGTGCGAGGCAGGAGTTATGCTTGCACAAGACAAGATCGTTGTCGTTGTGGTTATCACCGAACAATCAAGTCATTTCTCTTCTTCATCCAAACATTCATTTCTATCAAAATCTCCAATATAGCATCCTTCAAAACAATAACTTCTAACATGATCATTATTCATCGAATCAGAGTACCCTCGAGTTATCGTACATCGATCTTTGATACGCTTCAATACCATCGATGATGTACATAACCTGACGATCTTCCTATAGAAGCATGGAAAAGAACAAAAGATTCCATGCGGCTCAATATTGGGGGACTCTTCATGCGGCTCAAAAATCACTTAGAGCTCCACGCGGCTCAAGAAGTCCCTTATAGCTTCATGCGGCTCAAAAAAGCCCCTTAGAGCTTCATACGGCTCGAAAGTCCCCGGTAGCTCCATGCGGCTCGAAAAAAGCCATGTGGCCCTATACGGTTCAAAATATGACACTACAGCTGGCCATTATTTCTCTGTGCAACTGGCTCATTAAATGCTCTGACACAGTGCGGCAGCTCTGACACAAAGGATTGACAGCTCTGACATAAAGGTAAAATGATGAATCTGACATAATGACGTGCTCCTAGAGAGATGAGAAAAATCTTTACAGTTGGCACGATCCACCAATTCCAAAGCTCTTTATGCGGATCATTTAAAGGAGCTCATGCGGTTCTGGTTTGATAGAGCTTTATGCGGCTCAGTTTTAACGGAGTTCATGCGGATATGTTTTGGTAGGTCCTTATGCAGCTCGGTTTTAACGGAGTTCATGCGGCTCTGTTCTGATGGGTCCTCATGCGGCTCTGTCCCAATGGGACTTCATGCGGCCCAGTTTACAAAAGGCTTATACGGTTATGTTCAGTGGAACTTCATGTGGTCCAGTTTACAAGGGGCTTATGCGGTTCTGTTCAATGGGACTTCATGCGGCTCAGTTCATCAGGAGCTCATGCGGTTCTGTTCAGTGGGACTTCATGCGGTCCAGTTTACAAGGAGCTTATGCGGTTCTGTTCAGTGGGACTTCATGCGGACCAGTTTACCAAGAGCTCATGCGGTCCGTTCATACGGCTCACAGCATAAATGACAGTTGGAACACGTGGCAGAAGATTGACTAAGACTTATCCACTCGGATTCAGCAACCAACAAATCATAACAATACAGATTTATTGCAATCATCATAACTGGCCAGATCGATTTCTAACAAACAATGCAGATTTATTGCAATCATCATAAATTCTCAGATCGATTTCCAACAAACAATGCAGATTTGTTTCAATCAACATAAACAGCCCATATTGATTTTCAACAAACAAGATCAAGGCTAATCGTAACAAATCTCCAACGCCCGCTTTTTAAGGAGCAATTACTACACACCCTACTTATCACAAAACCCTATAAATAGTAGGGGATTATTCCTTTGCAAAACACACACAGAGTGAAACACACAGAGCCCGAGCAGAAAGACTAGCAACTGCCGCACACACAAAGAGCATTTCTTCGCCAAAGCAGAAGCTATGTTCGATCGTCCAAGGAGTAAGGCAGAGTTGATATCACTTTTCCGAGCCTCTACCGTCACCCCCCAGAAAAACTAAACAATTGTACTTAGATTGCTTTTCCTAGATTTTGTTCCTAGGCTCACTTTGTACGAGCGAGTTTGTATTGTGAAGTAAAAGTCCAGTCCTCTCATAACATTGTTCTGTTCTTTTATAATCAATGGCAAACACGATGGCGACTCTGCTGGGGACTAACTTTTCCACTGCTGAGAAGTTGGTGACGCAATCGGACGTAGCCAAGCTTGGCTCCACGCAACAGATGCTGGTCATCCGCTTCGACCAGCAGGCGTTTGAAGAAATGCTCTTCGACGGGAGCGCTGGCCCAGTCCAGAAACGAGCCCGCACGAAAAAGGCCCACAAGGAATGGAGGCCCAAGACTTTTGCTCCTCTCCAAGCTCTGGAAGAGGCGTTCTCTACTGTTCAAGATGGCGGAGAAGACTCTCATGCGGCCCCACTACAAGCCACAGAGACCCCTGTTGTTCTCAAGTCCGGCAGAGGAAAGCACTACGATGCTGGACTTGAGGAAGCAAATGGGGACTCTATGCGGTCCAGGAAGAAGCCGCATAAGGGTGCCAGCCGCATGAAGAAGGATCATGCGGCCAACAACTCCAGCCGTATGAAGGCTCATGCGGCCACTAAATCCAGCAGCATAAATGTTCTTGCAGCAGCGAAATCCAGCCGCATGAATGCTGATGTGGCCACAAATGCCAGCCGCATGAATGCCCATGCGGCAGCCAACTCCAACCGCATGAATTCTTATACGGCCACAAATGACAACCGCATAAATTCTTATGCGGCCACAAATGCTAGCCGTATGAATGCTGATGCGGCCACAAATGCCAGCCACATGTATGCTCATACAGCCACCAATCCCAGTCGCATACCATCTGCTTCATGCGGCTCGAGTTCTGTCTTTGACCGCCTCTCATGCGGTCCTGATCTCGGATGCTCCAATGAGAATGTGCCAGACTCTGTGTGGCACAATTTGGACTCTTCCTACTATGCGCCCTTGGGTGCTAGAGGGAAGAAGTCTAGGTCAGCACGGGCTTGTCAGCTGTCCCAATCTCCGACCATCAGAGAGCTCCGCTTACCGTTAGGCGGGCCTCTGATGGAAAGTTGTACAGAACCGACCGTGTCCTGCCTCCGACAGCAAACGGACAGTGTGGTTCCCAAAAGTCTCCCAATCAGGGAGCAAACATGGTGCCAACACACTCGTGTGCTCGGGACTTCCAGGCCCATAAAATGAGTGCTTGCGTGTTGTGATTCTTCACAAGCACAAGGAAAGAGAAGAGAGCTTGGTGTGTAGAGAGTCCTTTCATGGACATCACTGCACTCAAGTCATTGTCAACTGCTGCTGCAGCAAAGCGGTAGTACAAGAGGACCGGTAGTCCGTCTTCCAACGACTGCAGCAGTCAGGACCGGTCCTGCGACAAAACTCAAGAGACGAGGTGCTTTATGTCGCCTCCTGCAATTTTTCTCGGAAGATCCCTACCGGCAATGCGGGGAAGAAGATAAATGTTTCCAGCCCGACAATCTCTACTAGCGCGGCTAGGAAACTTTCATCTAGGCAGTTGGCCACAACCACTTCTGGAGGAGTTTATCAGGACACCCGCTCCAAGATAAAATCTTTAACACTTGGAGATTCGTCATCTACATCTCTGGGGGTAGCCGAAGCTGGGGGTAGCACCCCTCCGAACGTCCACAACAACCCGGTGTTCCAAGAAGATACACCAGGGGAAACAATTTCCCCCACAGATGCAGTGGATCCGGACGTCCCTGAGGACGTCCACGGGTCCCAAGACGAGGCAGCCTCCTATGCAGGGGGTAGCACTTCCTCTGAGTCCGAACCAGAGGAGAATATCCCTACATACCCTGACAATTTTTCGGTTCAAGGGTATGATTCTGAGGACACGTCCTCCACCGTCCCTTCCATCTCACCTCATGTGAGGACGTTGTTCATGACAAACAACGACCAAGATGGTTCCAGTGATCGCCAACGCATCGACACTCTGGAGGCCATACTTCATACCTTGGTCAAGTCCGTGGACGAGATTAAAGCGACCCTACCGGCTCTGCAAGAAAGGACACCTGGCCAAACATGCTTGGGTTCCGCGGTCAATGCGGACTCAAACTCAATCGTGCCAAACCCGATCGACAATCCTCCTACAATATCGGCTCCTACCGCTACAGACGAGGCCAGGGAGGTGAGACGAGAGGTCCAGAAGCTCCGAGCCATGTTTTACGCCCGAGAAACCTCCCAAGACCTCAGGATACGACAACCGTATCCTGCTACATGGAGAGATGTCCCCTTCCCACCAAGATATAAGCCATTCGACATCAATCCATATGATGGGAAGACATCTGCGAGCCATACATCGCCTACTTTGAAGTCATGACCGATCATCTGCCTCATGACGACGCTATCCTCACGCGGTTGTTCATCGGGGCATTGGAGGGGGTAGCATTTGATTGGTACCGCAATCTGCCGGACAACTACATCCATTCCTTTGCCGGTTTCAAAAACATGTTCTTTGAAAGGTTCTATGAGGTAGGACAAGATGTGACAATATCTACCCATATGGACGTTGTTCAAGGTGAGAAGGAGCTGACAAGGAACTACATTGAGCGGTTTTGCCAAACCGCGATAAAATTACCCTATGGCAATCCAGATTCTTCCTTGATTGAAATCTGCCAAAAGAGGCTTCTTCCCACGATCAGCCTCTGGATGGGCTAAAGTCAGTTCAAGGACAGGAAGACTTTCATCATCAGTGCCACTAGCGCAGAAGACAAGTTGAAGAAAGCTCGCCAACTGAGATTGCACATCTCGGAAGGAGAGGACAAGGGCAAACACCCTAATACCAACAACAACAACGGTGGTAATCCCTCCAACAATCGAGACAACAAGGGCAAACAGGCTATAGTGGCCGACACAGCCCCGAAGCCCGAACCGAAGCCGGCAGAGAAGCAGTGGCCGCAAATGACTTACTCCTTCGAAGACAGCCATGTCAAGCCCATCTTTGACATGCTCATACAAGGAGACAGGATTCAGCTCCCTCCACCGAGACGAGAGCCTCGGCCCGCAGAGATGGAAAGCCCAAAGTACTACCACTACCACCGCTACGTCCATCATGCCACTCAAGACTGCTTCCAATTAAAGTAGTACATCGAGAACCTGATCGACTATAAGGCTCTGGCCATTGATTTCGAGGAGGTAACTGTGGCGGCCAATATGGTGTCTGTCCAATTCGGCAGCTTTCCTTCGACGAAGACTCAAGATGGAGTAGTACCGGTCCCCCGGGCAAAGATAGAGGTCGCCAATCTTCCACCTCCCTGAGACCAGGCTGCTGGTCTAGTGCCCCTCACCACATCACGAGGGAAGGTTATGTGGGTCCATCCGGACTTGGTACCTAAAGTGACTCAGCCCGCATCATCCTCCACCGGCAAGCAGAAGGGTGGGAAAGTCAAGTCCGGTCGCACAATCTCGGCAGATGTTGAAGAAGCTACGGCCGTCGTCACCCGGTCTAGTGTACAAACCCAATCTACACCGGGTAACTCGGCTGAAGATCATCAGCCGACGACTGCTGATGCTCCAGGACCTTCTCAACCTCCGACGACCAACAAGCCTAGGCCGAAGGAGACTCGCTTTGACAAGTCGTTCCGAAAAAGATGCCTTATGGGCTGGAGAGGCCCTACAACTTTGACATCTTGGCACAACTGGCCAACATACCGGCCAAGTTGTCATTATACGAGCTCTTGAGGCTCTCCAAGGATGTTCGTGTCGCCCTGAGTGACGCACTTCAAAATACTGATGCTTATTTGGCTCAAGTCAAGCTCCCAGGAGAGAGCTCGCCAGCAGATGCCCAGGACAGTGCCTGTACCGGTGCAATGCCCAATATCGTGTTCACTCCATAGGATATGCTTATCAAGACCAACTTGCACGATCGCCCTCTGTATTATACGGGATATGTCAGCGACGTCAAGGTGGATCGGATGCACATTGATCCCGGCTCTTCGATAAGCATTATTTCGAAGAGCTTGCTTCACCATCTGTGCATCCCTATGCATCGGCTGACTCCTACAAGCACCGGGATCAGTGGCTTCAATTCTGGAAGAAGCTATTCCATTGGGAAGATTTACCTGAAATGTCAAATTGGCGACCTTCAGTCGGAGGTAACATGCTATGTCATCGACGCAGACACCTCCTACAATATTCTTCTGGGGCGTCCGTGGATACACGATTACATGATCGTGCCCTCCATATTGCACCAGTGCTTCAAGTACGTTGACAAGCACGGTTTCATCAAAACAGAATTCGCTGACATCGATCCCTTCAAAGGAGTCGAATCCTATTATTCGGATTCTTGCTTGTACGATAAGTCCAAGAGGCACCTAATCAACGAGGATGCTCAGGAGCAGACAGAGGCAATTACAGGGCCAGAGGAACCCTTGAGAATCCATCTCCAACCTCGTAAACTAGGCAAGACGGCACCTCTCACAGCCACTCTGCGTAGAGAAACAACAAGTCTCCCGGTGCTCACTACACAAAAGGAGCACATGATAATCCGACTGCCAAGGTCTGGCCAAGCATCGAGATCCACTATGGAGCCACTGACAATCAGGCTGCCTAGAGTCGGTCAATAATAAACAGAGGAGTTCAATCCCTCTGTCAAGCCGATGACGATTCGTCTTTCCAGGATGAGTCGACAACTGAGTGCTAAGCCGGGGACTGATAGCGAGCCAATAACTCCTCGCCCAGCACCAAACACCAAACTGGGGGTCTCTAGTGCACCAACGACTCCACGTTCTGCTCCATCAGTGGAACCCCTGATGATTAAGCTGCCCAGGTCATCCTCTCAGTCTTTATTAACGCAGGGGGTGGTCGAAGAAGAGTTAGAGATGGCCAAGTATGTGGCATCTCACACTGATATTTCGTCCGCAGATGATGTAATTCCACCAGAAAAGATACCTTATTTCATCAATAAAGGGTTATCTTTGAACTACCTCGAGCTTAATAAGCTTTGTACAATGTATGCTATGGAACACGGTATAGGCACCCACCTACACACACAGGTGACAAATGTCTACACTGTAAACCAACTTACTCCCGTAGAAGACGCTTGCTTCATAGTCGAGGGAGACACCGATCATCTTTGGCCGGAAGAATGATCCACAACCCTTCAGGATAGAAGAAGATCTCGAACCCGACACCGGGAGGCTGCCCCTTTATCTGTATAGCTCTCGATCCAAGTACCTCATGCAAAAATAGGGGTATGATCCGGAGACTACGCCAGGCTTAAACTACGGCACTGGTCGGCGGTTACCTTTGCAGTTGCCAGTCCTGGCTGGGAACTACGAGATTATTACAACAAGACTAGATGTGGGCTAGGTTATGTTACACCTGTAACAACTCCTGAAAGCTGAGATGAGGAATGTGACTAGCATTCACATTCAACCGGATCACCAACTTTTGATTCGGATGTCAGCATTGGAGACGTATTCAGGCAAGCTCTGTCTGTCGATACGACATTTACTGATGCCTACGAAGAAGACGAGGACATACCTAAACATCTCGAGTTAGAACCTTGGGTCCAGCAACTAGATGCACAGTGGAAGAAACGCTTCGAACTTCGTGAACCTCCCACTGAAGATGAGGTGATGCAAGTTGACCTCGGCGATGAGTCCTCTCCAAAACCAATTTTCGTCAGCAAAAGCCTGATAGACGAAGAGCGGGAGGCGCTTTTGCAACTCGTCAGAGAGTACATTGACGTGTTCGCCTGGAGCTATGAAGATATGCCAGGGCTAGACCCCGAGGTTGCACTTCATAAACTCAACATTCATCCAGACGCAAAGCCGGTCAAGCAACAACAACGACGATTCTGTCAAGACATCATGAACTCCATTGAAGCTGAGGTCAACAAACTAATAGCCAGCGGCTTCATCCGGGAGGAGCAACATCCAGACTGGGTCGCCAACATAGTACCAGTCCTCAAGAAGAATGGAAAGATTCGAATTTGTATCGACTTCCAAAATCTGAACGAAGCATGTCCTAAAGATGAGTTCCCTCTTTCCATCACGGACATCATGATCGACAACACATGTGTCTTTGAGCGCATGTCATTCATGGATGGCTTCTCAGGATACAACCAAATCAAGATATTTTCTGACGACGAGAAGCATACATCATTCCGAACACCGATTAGCGTGTATTGTTACACCGTCATGCCCTTCGATTTAAAGAATATCGGTGCCACATACCAATGAGCTATGAGCATCATTTTCAGAGATCACCTGCGTAAGACCGTGGAGTGTTACGTCGACGACATAGCTATCAAAAGCCGTTCTAAGGGAGATCATCTGCATGATCTGAGGACGGTATTCGACTTGATGCGAGCGCACAACTTGAAGATGAATCCTACCAAATCTTTCTTGGGCGTATCTAGTGGAAAATTCCTGGGTTTTATCTTTACTGCCCAGGGAAATTATATAGATCCAGAGAAGACAAAGGCAATCATGGAGATGGGTCCCTCAAGAAATCTCCATGAACTCCGAGGCCTTCAAGGGAGGCTAGCTTATATCAGGAGGTTCATCTCTAACCTCTCCGGGCGATGTCAACCATTTACCCACCTCATGAAGAAGGGCGTCTCATTCGTATGGGATAAAGAGTGCCAATGCGCGTTCGACAACATCAAAGAATATCTGTCAAATCCTCCAATTTTGGTGGCCCCGGTTGTTGGAAAGCCATTCTTGCTTTATGTGCGAGCGATGGAGCATTCCCTCGATGCTCTACTAGCACAGAATAATGATGTGGGGCATGAACAAGCTATCTATTACCTCAGTCGAATGATGATTGGACCTGAGCATAGATACACCGCTGTGGAGAAGGAATGTCTTGCTCAGGTGTTCGCTATCCAGAAGATGCGACACTTTGTTACAGGACAAACCATCCATGTCATATCTTGAGTTAACCCCCTCATGGTTCTCATGACCAAGCCGGGTGCACTTAGCTCTCGCCTCGCTACCTGGGCGATATTATTGTCTCCCTACCACATGATCTTCATCCCACAAAAGGCCGTCAAAGGTCAGGCTCTGGCGGACTTTTTAGCAGCCCATCCAAGTTCAGAGTCAACCAAAATATATGAAGAGATTTCAGACGAGGTCGCCAATTCAAACATGGCTTCTGATGATTTCGTCTGGCGAATGTTCTTTGACGGTGCTTCGAGAACCGGCCTCAAGGGCAACATTGTCGTTGGGGTCAGAGTGGTACTGATTTCTTCCTCCGGCTTGGTGATCAATCGGGCGTATTCCCTTAAAGAACCCTGCTCAAATAACGTGGCCGAGTACAACGCCTTGGTTATCGGACACCGACTTGCAAAAGAACTGGGGATAGAGCACCTCGAAGCATATGGCAATTTACAGCTAATTGTTAATCAGATCCGGGGTTCATACAAAGTTCGTCATGAGGACATGATCCCCTATCACCAAATAGCGATCGACATCATCTCGTCCTTAGAAGGGTTCTTCATAGAACACGTTCCCAGGATCCAGAACATTGAAGCCGATGCCCTAGAAGGCCTCGCCACTTCCCTAGCGGTTCCAAATCATGCTCACCACTTGGTTGACATAATAGGCCGTGAATTGGTTTGTCCCAAGAACAATGTTCATTGTGTTGAGAGTTACTCCGCTCTGACAGTCGATGAAGCACCAGACTGGAGACAACTATTGATTAACTTCGTAGTCTACGACATCTTGCCGGAGAATCCGAAAGAAGCCACTTCTGTCAGAAGACGTTCTCTCAGATTCTTCTACGATACAGAGACAAAAATGCTGTATCGACGATCATACAATGGATTATTGCTCCGGTGTTTGTTGGATACAGAAGCCAAAGAAGCGATACGCGAAGCTCACGATGGCGTTTGTGGGGCCCATCAACCTGTCACGAAGCTACAAGACCGCCTTCGTCGGATGGGCTATTACTGGCCTACGATGCTGGCGGATGCGATTGACTATGTAAGAAAGTGCAAAGCCTGTCAAGTCCACGCATATGTCATCCATCAACCATCCGAGTTCTTACATCCAACGGTGGCATCCTGGCCATTCGAAGCATGGGGAATGGACATCATCGGTCCGATCACTCTACCTTCGTCCAGAGGACACCGCTTCATACTCGCAATCACAGATTACTTCTCCAAATGGGCGGAAGCTGTTCCGCTTGCAGAAGTGAAGACATCAAACGTGATCAGCTTTCTCAAGCATCACGTCATATATCCCTTTGGAATGTCTTGAAGGATCATCCATGATAACGGTCCGCAGTTCGCAAGCCACGCCTTCTATCGATTTTGTGACAAATATCGGATCCAGAATGTTGCCTCAACACCGTACAATCCGACGGCGAATGGTTTGGCAGAAGTGTTCAACAAAACTATAATCAAGCTGCTCAAGAAGTTCGTGTCTTCCAACAAACGCAACTGGAATAAAAAGCTTGGCGAATGCTTATGGGCATACCGTACTACAGTACGGACGGCCACCGGGAACACACCATTCTCTCTGGTATATGGAAGTGAGGTAGTTCTCCCACTGGAGACCCAAATCCCCTCGCTCCGTGTCGTCCTCACCTATCGATTGACGACGGATGATAATTACCGTCGCCAGCTACAAGAGTTGGAGGCCTTAGATGAGAAGCGCCTGCTAGCTCAACAATGAATCGAGCTGTATCAAGCACGCATCTCGAGAGCCTTCAACAAGAAGGTTAAACTCAGAACATTCTAAGTGGGTGATCTTGTTTTGGCAGTTCGGAGGCCGATGGTTATGACTCATAAAACTGCCGACAAATTCCAGCCAAAGTGGGAAGGCCCATTTGTCATCGAGGCTGTATTCTCCAATAGTGCTTACCGTCTCGCAAAACAAAATGGAGACTTGCTCATGTTGCCTATCAACGGCAAGTTCCTGAAGAAGTATTATGTCTAAACGACATCCTCCAATTCTACCGGACTGTTAAGTTATGTGTCCTTAGGTACCGCTGAACTTACACTCTGGTCTATATCGTATCTTCTGGATAGTAAGTCATGTATAATTATACCTCTGAACTTCCTTCCCAAAAGAGCATCTTCCTCATGATCTAGTGCCCGCACTTTCAGTGCATAAACAGGGTAACAGATCCACAAATTTCCCGAAACAACCAAGTCGATGTCACCTCTGAGTTGTTTTACTTCCACCAAAAACAAACCACCCCTCACGTAGAACTTCTACGTCCATATTACCTCTGAGTTATTCTATGTACCCTTCATGGTGTCCACTCCTACCACATCCTCATTACCTCTGCGTAGGAAGATTCCATTGAAGAAACCCTCATATTTATCATGTCCTCATTACCTCTGAGTAAGTATGTTGGTTTTCTTTCGACTTATTATCCGTACCCAAGACCGGAGTACGCCAAGGATAATAGGCCCACAAATGTCCTCTGTTGACCATAGATGTCCAATGTTGACCACAAATGTCCTCTGCTGACCACAAATGCTGTACTAAGTTTTCTAGTACATGCGCCTTATTTCTCATCATGCCTCCAGAGCCCAACTGCTCCATGGCATTCTTTTTTCCGATACCAGGAACTTCCATGGCCACCTTATCGCGGAGTTGTTCTATGTATCCCTATCAAACTTATTATCCGTACTTAAAACCAAGGTATGCCAAGGGTAATAGGTCCACAGAAAAGCCCCAGTGGGGCAAACACATAAATGCAGTACAATAACGACAGATAAAGGATGATGCAAGCAAAGTCATTTATTCAAATCAAATCAAAAGTGCTACGTTCTTTGGGACCACGTCCCTGCCAAAAAGATGAAGAAATATAAAGAGAGAAACAAAAGAAAAAGCCGACTATGGTTCGGCGATACATAATTCTCTGAGACGGTCCCTCAGTACGGCCGTCGACCGCTCAAACCGCTGCTTGGCTCGGCGCTCGGCTTCCTGAGTCAACCGCTCCACATCTCCAGATGCGCGTGAGCCTGCCAGCCATCCTCAAGCTTTTTTAGAGCACGCTCCAAGGCAGTAGAAGTTCGGTGACTTTGTCGGCCTCCTGAATAATTACCTCCTTATCCGTGCGGGAGGCCTCGAGCTCAGATTCCAAGAAAGCTAATTTATTCTGGAGCTCGAGGATCTGCTCCTTCGTGTCGATTATCCTGTGAGAGGCTGCCGCTTCCCGAGCAATGCAATCCTCTCTCCGGCGGCCTAGCTGATCATACTGCAGAGAGAGATCGCGGAGGTCCTTCATTATGGTCGGCTTGGACACTTCTCGTGCAACCCTTACCTTCTCCCTGGCAGTGATGAGGAAGGCCCGCTCCTGATCTATCGCTGAAGACAGATCAACTTGTCGCAGTAGTAGAAACTAGGCCACAAGCTGATCCGCCTCTAGCAATTTAGGCTCCAGGAGCTCAACTATCCCTGCCCCGCCGGGGAGGGTTCTAAGGATTTCAATCTGGCCTCGGGCGCATTGACGGGCCAAGGCAAAAGAGGTCCCCCTCTCCACCGCAGCCTCAATTCCTCACCTCAGGTGACGATAAAAACTGTCAACTATATACTTTGACGATTCATCCAGAACTTCTAAAGAAGACGGAGTCAAAGGAAGGGTAGCTGGCAGGGACGAAAAAGACGCACCAGAACTTGCTGCCCCTGCCACAAGGGAAACAAGTTCCGAGCGAAAGGATGCTTGAATAGCGGCCAATTCCTCCTCCGTAGCCCGAAGGATCTGGAGACTCGGAAAGGCGGAGATGTCGGCCTCCGGAGCCACACGAACAGAGGAGGGTGTAGGGACCATTTCTCCCTGCCTCGGCCGTTCCGCCCTGCGCTCTTCCGAACTCGATCCAGCGGGAGGTCCCTCAATATAAGTTGGAGGGGGAGGAGGCACACTCCCTTCCACCAGATCCCCTCTGGCGAACTCTTCCGTGATAATATTCATCGTTGGTAGTGGAGGAGCAGGACCTGTATGTCCAGAGCGACCATCAATCAGCTTAACCTGAAGGATGTGATGATAGAGCAGATAAACCTCCTCACAAGTTAAGACTTGGCTTATCTTACCAGGGGAAGTTTTTGAAGCCGAGGTTCGCTCATAGCCGCCGTAGCCTCTTCAAAGCGACATCCGAGCCGAAGTCAGCGGGTTCCTCTGCCTCAGCCGCCCCGAAAGGAGATACAACTGGATCAGTGTCGCCCGGCTGAGGTTCAGCAGTATCGGGGACGGGTTCAGCAGATCCCACGTCCCCTTGAGTTGGGACGTCGATAATTGAAAGAACCTCAGCCGCCGTCGGGAGAACCTGGTAGAAATAATCTCGACACACATGTCACTAATCAAAGTGGTCAGGTCCAGGTCGACTTCAGAGACAGGGGCCGGTTCTCGAGAGTCCGATTCTTCTGATGCCTACAGAGAAAAGAAAAATGGTGAGGTCATAGTTCAAAAGAAGGGCTAAAGAAGAAGATGGTTATAATCCAATTCACATCCGAAACGACGTCATCCTCGCCTCTCTCCTTGATGAGCAGCCTACGAGGTTTAGACGTATCCTGTTTCACGGAGTAAGTTCTGCCGCCAACGGCGGGATCATGCCTGCTTCGCTTGCACGAAGGACCAGGTACGATAGGCGGCTGATCCGCTACCACTTTTTCTGTGAAAGAAAGAGAGTTATCGGGGTCATGCTCGTCATCCTCTTCGTCCACGTCGGCAGGCTCCGAGTCCAACATAGTAACTGTGTTCTCTTTCTTCTTCCTCGCCTTGGACCCCTTGGGCTTCTCCTCCAAGCCAGTACCAACAATGAAGCTGGTACCCGGGTCAAAATCGACAAGAGGCTTGTTTGCCATGACATGGTATAGAGCTGCCAAATATAAGATCTCCCTCGACTCTCCAACATCAGAAACTGAGAAGCTGGTACGGGTGTGAACCGTGTTGTAATAGTGCCAGGCACTGATACTATCAAGGATGCTTCCTTCAAAACCCAGGCAAGAGCTAAAACTGTCCAAAAATAGCTGGATATACCCAAACTGTCGGCGAACCTACTGGGAAAGTAAGGCTCCAAATAGACAGTATTACGGTATACCGGTGGGAAGGATGAATGTTGTGCAGCCAAAGGAGCATCTTGTCCGGATAAGAAGTGGGGAGGCCCAATACCATCAAGATGTACGACCATCACTTCCTCAGTAGCAAATTGAGGAACAGACACAAAAAAGTGTATCTGTCCACCCTTGCCAGTGCCATCCGATAGGCACACATAGTATCGCAATCCCGATACTTGAAGATGAAAGCATCCTCGGCATATACACCATCGTCAGGGCCAAGCCTCATTAAAGACCGGCAATGCATTAACAGCCACCCCATCAGATAATGATAGGGTAGCTCAATGCGTTCAAAGTCCTTCGTCATGTCACGAGCGATGACCTTGGACGAGAAAGTGTAAAGGCCACGATGTATGTTGCACACCATGGCCGGAAGAAGAGCTAGTCTGACCCCAAAGACCAGCTTCACAGCAGGGAGGATAAAGTTACGGCTGATCCTCTCAATAGAACCAGCCCCTCTTGGGACTACGCAGTTCCGCAGCCATACCATCAGGAATCTTGCCAGGAGTGCCTTCTCTAACAGCCGCTGAGTATCCTGGTAGAAATAATTAAGGGAGTCAGATTGACTCCCGAACCTGTCACCGGTGGTTCTTATCCTCTTGGAGGTCGACACCTGGACCTGTACTGCCTCCCGGGTCCGAGGACTTCAGGGAGAAAACTGGCCTGCAGCGCTTAGCGTAAAGAGGTAAGTCAGCCAAGTCCTAGTGTGAGGAAGGTTTCCTTCTGAGCTATTGTCCTTCTTCTTGGACATCTGTCGACACGTGCTGTGATGACACAGCAATTCCCGGTAGACGACAACAAAGCCCAGGAACTTCTTCTCCAAATCCTCGAACTCTTCGTTCATCGGGGTATACACCTCAAAGACTTCATCTCCCCAAGGCAGGTTAGAGACATCAAGCATCTCGTGCAGAACAAGCCCCATCTCCCCTACGGGCGTAAAGAAAGTCCCTGTACGACAATTGTACATCTCCAGCAGAGCCATGAATAATTTCTTGTTTATGGACAAGCCATAGCTGGTGCCCTGAATAGCGTGGTAGAGTCCAATCTCGTGCAGGAGAGTCTCGTATTTTTACACGATCCACGTAGACAGGTTGGTCCACAAAGGGAGGGGTGTATCCAACTCGGTAGCGACAACCGGCCAACGGGATAGGACCCCTTCCGAGCAAGCTGGTTCAGAAAAGTGTCAGCTTTAGAGAACTTGAAGTTGGGACCCTGCACATTCAAGAAACTGCCCGGGGCCAACCCCATCACGTAGCGGCTGACCGGTACCCTGCCCGCGTACACTGACCGCAGGTTATTGTTATAATGAATTTTGTCCACAATCATCCTGTTCCGGGTCGGAGTCAAGGAATCCTCCATCTTCCTGTCCATGGGCAGTATGTTGAACCACGACAGTGGGAAGTGACGCTCCATCAGAGGAATATGGATCGCCATCCCGTCAGAAGTGAAACTCCAACACTCAGATATGTCCAAAACTTGAGAGTTCTTTACAGTTAAGGCATCTCCGAAAAGGAACGCAGGCTTCAAATATTTGCCCCCTAGCATCCCTGAGTTCATCATCCCCGAGATAAAGAAGAAGGAATACTTTTTTGTATCTCCCAGCCTCTCCACAGGTTCGTCTTTTGGAAGCTGGTTTACCACATACTCGACTATGTGGTCGTACTTATAGCCCACAGCAGATTGGGCGCGACCCACCAAAGGTTCTTCCACAGCATTAACTGGCAAATTTACTGAAAAAGACAAGAAACAAAGTCAGGAGATGGCCAGAAAACATTTAACAGAGTTCATACGACTCTGTTTGGTGGGTCCTTATGCGGCTCCGTTTTAACAGAGTTCATGCGGCTCTGTTTGGATGGGTCCTTATGCGGCTCAGTTTTAACGGAGTTCATGCGGCTCTATTTTGGTGGGTCCTTATGCGGCTCTGTTTTAAACGAGTTCATGCGGCTCTGTTTGGACGGGTCCTTATGCGGTTCAGTTTTAACGGAGTTCATGCGGCTCTATTTTGGGGGCTCTTTATGCGGCTCAGTTTTAACGGAGTTCATACAGATCTGTTTTGGTGGGTCCTTATGCGGCTCGGTTTTAACGGAGTTCATGCGACTCTGTTTTGATGGGTTTATATGCGGTTCTGTTCAAGGGACTTCATGTGGCCCAGTTCATCAGGAGCTCATGCGGTTCTGTTCAGTAGGATTTCTTGCGGCCCAGTTTTAAAGGTGCTTATGGGCTTGGTCATGAAGCGATTCTCATGCAGCTCGGACATGGGGCATACTTCATGCGGCTCGGACATGAGAAGTTCATGCGGCCCATACAGTATAGCATATGCGATTTCATCACACTAAACTTAGACAGTTCAATGAAGACAAAGAGCACATTAAATGCCAAGGAGAAAGGCTTGTGCATAAAACATAAAGCATAGCCATTTTTGTTAGGGTTTGAAGCGTGCAGTCTTCTCCACAAATCTTACCCTCGATAGCGGGATGAACGTCAGGATGAACTTCGACCGCCGCAGCCGACGAGGAGGCCGCTCCTTTTTCCTTCGCCGCAGCATTAGAGGAAGCTTTAGGTGCCATTGGTGATCAGAGAAGGAAGAGAAGACGGCGATTTAGGGCAAGAAAAGTTGAAAATAAAAGAAAGTAAAGAGTCTCTCTCTTCCAAAAGCATTCATATTTATAGGCAGACAGGGGGGGCTCGTAGACCGATGGACGCTTCGATTCATGTGCTGCCTAGGAGAGAAGATCGACTCTTGGATTTCTATCCCCCGCATACAAAAGATTACTCGTAATCATTAAGAACAAATCTAAATATTTAAAGCTGACTCTTGGGATCCTATCCCAAAAGACGGCTTTAAATCAAAACAAATCAAAGGCAATTAATGAGACGCCTACGTGGCACAGGACCAGTATGCGGCCAGAAAAGTCTATGCGGCCAGAGAAATCTATGCGGCCAGAGAAGGCTATGCGGCCAGAGAAGGCTATGCGGCAGAGGAGTCTATGCGGCACGAGGAGTTTATACAGACATAGCCATGCTTCTTATTCAAAGTATTTCAATTTTACAAATTAAAAACTTTAAAGGGGGTCTTGTAGAAGCATGAAAAAGAACATGAGATTCCATGCGGCTCAATATTGGGGGACTCTTCATGTGTCTCAAAAATTACTTAGAGCTCCACGCGGCTCAAGAAGTACCTTAGAGCTTCATGCGGCTAAAAAAAGCCCCTTAGAGCTTCATGCGGCTCGAAAGTCCCCGATAGCTCCATGCGACTCGAAAAAAGCCCCATGGCCCTATGCGGTTCAAAATATGACTCTACAGCTGGCCATCATTTCTCTGTGCAACTGGCTCATTAAATGCTCTGACACAGAGCAGCAGCTCTGACACAAAAGATTGACAGCTCTGACATAAAGGTAAAATGATGACTCTGACATAATGACGTGCTCCTAGAGAGACGAGAAAAATCTTTACAGTTGGCACGATCCACCAATTCCAAAGCTCTTTATACGGATCATTTAAAGGAGCTCACGCGGCTCTGGTTGATGGAGCTTTATGCAGCTCAGTTTTAACAGAGTTCATGCGGATCTATTTTGGTGGGTCCTTATGCGGCTCGATTTTAACGGAGTTCATGCGGCTCTGTTCTGATGGGTCCTCATACGGCTCTGTCCCAACGGGACTTCATGCGGCCCAGTTTACGAAGGGCTTATGCGGTTCTGTTCAGTGGGACTTCATGCGGTCCAGTTTACAAGGGGCTTATGTGGTTCTGTTCAATGGGACTTCATGCGGCTCAGTTTATCAGGAGCTCATGCAGTTCTATTCAGTGGGACTTCATGCGGTCCAGTTTACAAGGGGCTTTTGCGGTTCTGTTCATTGGGACTTTATGCGGACCAGTTCACCAGGAGCTCATGCGGTTCGTTCATGCGGCTCACAACATAAATGACAGTTGAGACACGTGGCAGAAGATTAACTAAGACTTATCCACTCGGATTCAGCAACCAACAAATTATAACAATGCAGATTTATTGCAATCATCATAACTGCCCAGATCGATTTCCAACAAACAAAGCAGATTTATTGCAATCATCATAACTGCCCAGATCGATTTCCAACAAACAATACAGATTTGTTGCAATCAACATAAACAGCCCAGATTGATTTCCAACAAACAAGATCAAGGCTAATCGTAACAAATCCCCAACCGCCCGCTTTTTAAGGAGCAATTACTGCACACCCAACTTATCACAATGCCCTATAAATAGCAGAGGATTATTCCTTTGCAAAACACACACAGAGTAAAACACACAGAGCCCGAGCAGAGAGACTAGCAACTCCCGCACACACAAAGAGCATTTCTTCGCCAAAGCAGAAGCTACGTTCGATCGTCCAAGGAGTAAGGCAGAGTTGATATCACTTTTCCGAGCCTCTACCGTTATTCCCTAGAAAAACTAAACAATTGTACTTAGATTGATTTTCCTAGGTTTTGTTCCTAGGCTCTCTTTGTACGAGCGAGTTTGTATTGTGAAGTAAAAGTCCAGTCCTCTCATAAAATTGTTCTATTCTTTTATAATAAATGGCAAACACTTCCTTTTTGCAACGAATTCTGAGTCGTGCAACTTAATTCCTCAATTCGTATTGTCTCGTGCTAACTCGTCATTGAGCAACATCTATTCCAATCCTTAGTCATTCTCGTATCTTCACACCAACATTTTTCTATGCACGCTATCTTCCAATCATGCTATCTTCGATCTCGTCTATGAGTATTTCACCTTAACTCAAGGTTCAATTTAGTCGACTATTTGAAATTGTGCGTACGATCTTCTACGTTTCCTCGACAAAAACATTTATTTATTTTATCGTTTCGAATCTCCATTCAATCGTTTTGAAATTTGTACTATGCATTCTCAATTCGTCCGAATGATATCTCGTTTGAGACTCTCGAAGTCTCAACCAAATACGCGTTACTCGTTCTAAGGCTTTGCGCGACATCATCGCTTGTCGACATACTCGTACTATCCGTAAATCCTTTAGTCTCGCTCGAACAATTTCTATAACGTCCATACACCACTCAGGGTTCGAGCCACTAGACTAGTCGTCGACACTCACTCTTATTCTTCTTCGAACCTGTCACATACACCACTTGGGGTCAAGTCATTCTACAAATCCTCAAATGGTTATTCGACTCACAATCGACATGTTTAATTGTGCGTTCGCTCGTTCCACAAAGTCTAAGAACCATTTCTCATGTTTGTTTTAGCGTTGGTCAAGTAGTGTCTCTATCAACATATGTTCTAAGTCTCACTTATTCTAGTCCGAGCGATAGTCGATCTCGCTCGCAAACTCGTTCGCACCAGAAGGTCTAGGTGCGCGATACTTGGCACAACTTAGCCAAAAGACTGCGTGCATAACCATCCCGTTCGAACTATACTTTGGTTTTGTGTACTCGTTCGCTATTGTCAGCGTAAGGTTATTCAAGCATGCATTGTATTTGCTAACTTTTAGCATTGGTTCCTTCCAACTCAAGTCCGTCGTAGTTTGGCACAAAGGCCTTCGCCTATTGATCCCGTTCAACCGAGTACTCGTACGAGCTTTTAAAAATACTAGACTTATTTCATGGAACATCCCAAGGCACAACGAGAGAGAGCGTATAATTCTTTTGTTTCAAAACGAGCTTTCAAAACTGAGAGAATCGAAATGAAGTCCAAGGACGTAAAACCGTGCTCTGATACCAATCTGTCATGCCCCGCTCCCGTAGGAGCGATCGTCCTCGCTAAGACGTGATGTTGCACGGGCCTAGGTTGCGCCCGTGCAAGACTATTTCCAGAAATGGCCGATTTGAGCTAGGCCACAGAGTCGCACAGAGTGTCCCCATTTGCAGCAGAAGGTAAAAGAACACAAGTTGAAATTTTTTTAATCTCTTTATTTATATTCAAAAAGTTTATAAGCAGCACTAGGCCGAGATTATAAGTCACTCAAGCTCTCTCTCTGAAACATAAAAGGTGTGCCAAGTGGCTTACAAGATTGAATAATTTATGGCGATGTTCCGATACATTATGTCCTGTATATGGTGCTTCAGCTCCTTGCAACGCTCCAAGGCTCCAGAGTTAGCTCCGCGCCTTAGCACGTTCGAGGAAAATCTCTGCACCCGACGACGTCTCCTGCACCCTGTAAGAAATCTGTGGGGTTATCAGTACATTGTTATGCACTGGTGGGGAGGCTAGCTCGCCCACTCGCTATCATTACCAAACACGTTCATTTTACTTCTGTGCATCCTCTATCATTCATTGTCTTTCTAATCTTGCCTTAGGATCAGTTTTATGGCATATTTTATAACCTATCTCGTGTTACCGATTCCAAGTGTTTGCATGGAAATACATGCACGACTTACCCATACTTACCGTCCGGTCTTCCCTGTCCAAAGTAAACCAAGTTAGTCAACAATTCATATATAACAACTCAACGAAATTACGTAAATATTCAGGTGTCCAGGGCGTGTCCCTGGCTCAGGTTCTAGCGCGTCGTAGGCATGTTTCTAACTCATTTGCACGAAGTACTCTAGTTTATTTGACGTGTCATATACAAGCCTGTTTAGAAGGCGCTTCGTTTAGTTTCCACAGTTGTTTAGCTTACTCAAGTTGTCAGGATGTGTTATACTCAGCTGTTGTTTAGATATATTTCATTCAGCAACATAGCGTGTTCAGTTAGTCAGATTTACTTATTTCTATGCAAGGACTTGCACGTGGATTGCCACCAGCAAAGACCACTTAGTCTATATGTACCGGTCGCTGGCATCATAAGCCATTTTGGATATGTTCTCCTTGGTATTCTCACCTATCATAGCGTGATGGCTGGTACACCTTGATAGTCTTTTGAAATACCCGACCTTACGTCTCCTTGGATGTTCGAGCCCCCACCCAAGCAGCCCGTAAGCCATAATTCCGCCTAGGCCGGCCACGATGTCTCGTTGATCGTTGCCTTGGAATCCCTTTTTGATTCTTTCCCCCGTATACGAGTGGGTTGTTTGCGACCATTTCGTATTGTCTTGTCATTTTAACTTAACGGTTGTCTTTGAGCCATAGGCTGTCTGTGAGCCATAATGCGTTATCGACCAGGTTGACGGTGGCGTCCGTACAGCATGGGTAGCGATCCCCGTTGTACGTCCCCGTCATACCTGTCGCTAACCATTCCTTTTTTTCTTATCTTTCATTCATTCATTCTTTTTCTTTCTTTCACTTGTTCGCTCGTTCATTGATTCATTCACATATTCATTCATTGATTCGTTGATTTATTCATTCACTTATTCGTTTATTCATTCATTCATACATTATGCAACTCCCTGTCCGGGAGTCACCTTGGCGACCCATCGGTCCCGAAGTCTTCCAATGTTGCTATACTCTACTCGGAACGACTATGTCGATAGTCTTCCCGTTTCATTATAGTAAACCATTCATTGCTTTATTTTTGAATGCATAAGGAACTTGAAATGTAAGCTTGTGCCTTGGCACGAGCATGGAGTACGGTGCGAGAGTTCCTATATTTTTCGAGTTCTTTTCCATGTTCTAAACAAGCATACAAGATGGGATTATTCCCTTAGCTAGGTGCATTGAGTCATTCATTAGCATGCACGGTGTTATCGCCTAGCGATTCTAGTGATAGTGTCCGTATTATTAAGTGTCTAGGCTAAGAAAAGACGGGTTCATCGGAGCCACCCACCTTAGCGATGTTTGCGGCGGCCGAGCGATACCCCGAGCGCGCCTTTGAAAGTCTAAGTCTGGATTCATCTTTGATGGGCCAATATAAGTCTTGCATCGATTCTTCATCGGGTCGATGCCAACTCTTCGAGTCAACGGCTCGTTTGAGTCGTTGCACTTGCCGTTTCAATCGGCATTCCGCTAGGGCAGAGCGGGTCGTTACAGAAGCTGTGGGGTTTGTCTCAAGACAAGACAGAGTCGAGGTACTCCAGGGACGACGATGATGGCAGTAGCAGTGGTCGGCGGGTTCCAGACGTGGTGGAAGGGCTGGGCCAGCACGGCGGGACTCGCGCTTTACAGAGGAGTAGGTAAGGGTTTCCCCTTTTTCTTTTTTGTTGTGGTGGTTGGACACCGGCTCTGGTGATGGCGGAGGCTGTGGAGGAGTAGGGGACGGCAAGATGGTGTGGTGAGTTGAGGGGGTGCTGGGATCGGCCTAGGCTGGTGGTGTTTTACTGGTGATGGTGGCGTTGGTGTTCGATGGGACAGAGTGGTTGTCACGGTGGCTGGTGGGGTTGGATCAGTGGTGAGTAGCTGTGGCTACATGGTTGGCAGTGGCGGTGGGTGTTGGTGTGGCAGCAGGGGTATGGAAGAAGAGTTTACCGAAACTCGGGAAGGAGGAGGTCGAGATTTAGGTGGATGGCAGCTTTGGTGCGGTTAGACTGCTAGAGCAGGAACAAGGTCGGCCAGACGGCTGTGCAAGGAAGTGAAGGCAGTGGTCGCGATGGGTGGTCAGAGACTGTAGCCGGTAGCCACAACGAAGAGCAAGGAATATTTAGGGTTAGGGTTTAGAATTAGGGATTTAGGGTTAGAGGTTTGGCATCGCGACACAGAATTTGGGGAAAAAGGATCCAGTGTGTCGGACATGGGAAAAATATGTAAATGTAAAGAAAAGAGAATAGTGGAAGGGGTGGTGGACACGGACATGATGCACATGATTGTGGTTTGTGGTGGATGGGAGAAATTAGGAGGAAGGGCCTCCTTATATAGGAGTTGGAACTCCTAATCGATAAGACGTAGGATTTCTAGTAGATAAATCCTCCCCTTTAATTTAAATCAAAATAAATATTTAAAACAAATACAATCTAATCACTTATCATATAAATAATATTTAAAATATATTTCAAAATAACATTTAGTTTAATTGTATAAATTCAAATCAATATTATCAATTTCTATCAAAATAATCTAGAGCATATTATTATAAGTCAAATCTAAATGTGGTTGTCACGGTGGCTTGTGGGGTTGGATCAGTGGTGAGTAGCTGTGGCTACATGGTTGGCAGTGGCGGTGGGTGTTGGTGTGGCAGCAGGGGTATGGAAGAAGAGTTCACCAAAACTCGGGAAGGAGGAGGTCGAGATCTAGGTGGATGGCAGCTTTGGTGCGGTTAGACTGCTAGAGCAGGAACAAGGTCGGCCAGACGGCTGTGCAAGGAAGTGAAGGCAGTGGTCGCGATCGGTGGTCAGAGACTGTAGCCGATAGCCACAACGAAGAGCAAGAAATATTTAGGGTTAGGGTTTAGAATTAGGGATTTAGGGTTAGAGGTTTGGCATCGCGACACAGAATTTAGGGAAAAAGGATCCAGTGTGTCGGACATGGGAAAAATATGTAAATGTAAAGAAAAGAGAATAGTGGAAGGGGTGGTGGACACGGACATGATGCACATGGTTGTGGTTTGTGGTGGATGGGAGAAATTAGGTGGAAGGGCCTCCTTATATTGGAGTTGGAACTCCTAATCGATAAGACGTAGGATTTCTAGTAGATAAATCCTCCCCTTTAATTTAAATCAAAATAAATATTTAAAACAAATACAATCTAATCACTTATCATATAAATAATATTTAAAATATATTTCAAAATAACATTTAGTTTAATTGTATAAATTCAAATCAATATTATCAATTTCTATCAAAATAATCTAGAGCATATTATTATAAGTCAAATCTTATTTTAAATAATTAGTTATCCTAGCAATTTGAATATAACGATATAATCAAGGTAATTTCAAATATATTTTTATTATTGAAAATCTTATTTTAAAATAAATAGAAAACTCCTTTTTATTATTCAAAAATATTTATAACCTTTAAACCATTTTAAAAACCAACTTTTGATAAAATCCAAAGTAATATCAACACACCTTTCATAATTCCAATAATATAATTTATTAAAATATTTTTATTAAAACAAATTAGTACTTCAAATTTAAACTAGATTTTGATAACATAATTATCACAAAATACCTTTCACAAAACCTCGACGAAAAATTACCTTTAAACACAATAGAATAAAATAAAAATAAATTTTTTAAAATTTTTAGGAAGATGAGTTTCAAATCTACCCGACTTAGAAAAATTTCGTCCTTGAAATTTCAAAGGACACGATTAGGTATGACTAAGAATATAATCAAGAAACAAAATTTCAATCAACATGAATAATAACGATAATTGATATAATCGAGAAAATGATATGATTCATGATCAAATTAGTCACGTGTAATCACGGATAAAATCAAAATAGTAAAAATAATAGACAAAAGAAAATTAGGATTTGGCATGATTAACCTTTGGTCAAAATGGTCTAGTCGACAACCAAAATGTTTAAAAACTATCAAAGATTGAAATGGTTTGGCACGACCAAATTATAGTCAAATAGTTTAGTCACAATCAAAGTCGTTTAAGGACGATCAAAATTCAAATTTTGTTTGGCATGATTAACTCGATTAACTATTTTAGAAAAATTATTTAGGCATGACTACATGGTCAAAATCCAGAAAAATATACGAATTGACACGATCGAAATATAATCAAAATAGTCTAGTCGTAATCAGAAATCATAAGGATGGGCACGATCAATTATAGAATCATAATCTAGGTGCAATTTATGAATCTAGTGAAATATGGAATTAAAATCTAGTAATAGATTTTAAATAAGGAGGAACCAAATGACGACTCGACGAATAAAAGATAAGAAAGAAAGATAAGAAGGGAAGAACTACAAGCTTTATTTATAGTATGACAATAAAAAATAGGATATCAAATCAGTTTGGAGTGAGAGTGCAAGATTTTTCGGATAATGAAAAATCAATAGTCATATGCCAATAAAAGGTACAGCCTCTATGTTATTCGAAAATCGTATGCATATTTGAAGTCATTTTACCAAGAATCTATGCCTCTCCAGTGTTTGGCTGCAGTAAACCCTTGGTTTCATGACTTAAATATGATATTGTTGTAGAAGCATGAAAAATCTCAGCTGATAACATTCCTCCACCAGAGCGTAGATGATACAAAGGCGCAGACCGAGTATTAAAAAGACAACAGAAGATACGGAAAGAAGTTCTATTATTATTATGCCTACAAAGATCTAGTACAGATTCATCAAGGCTATACGTAAAGGACTAATCCTACTTCTTCTACAAAGGACCGATCACAGGTTCAGCAGACCCTAGAGGAGTCTATAATAGACTTAGTCTTCATCAAAGTGCAGGCGTCTTTCTTCTTGGTACGAATACCAGAAGATTGATCTCCATCAAGGCGCATTCTGACTTTCTTGTATGCGCAATCCTCCAAACGTGCATCAATTGCTCGGCCAAAGCAAGCCACTTCCTGAAGCAGCTATTGGCCCGAGCTCCCTGAAGGCGCAGTAGGTCGCAAAGCCTAGAATGAGCAGAGCAGAGTACAACCTGTAGTACTTCAGGCTAACAATCGGACCAAACTCAGTCGTCAGGACCTCTAAGACCTCCAAGATATCGCCCAGAGTCAAACTCCTTAGGGAGGATACTTGGATACTTCTCAAGAGCGGTGATGGCTCCTTCCAAAAAGAGTTCTTCTACAAGAACATGGCCCCTTCGAACGAGAGAAGCCCCAACCAACAGCCGACTTATGCAAGGCCAGCGGCCGTCTGAAGCTAAGTCTGGATCAAACATGGTGGTGAAGGGTGCCAGGAAGAAGATAACGACTCTTCATAGGAACACTTCCCCTTTTATAGGACCGGGAGTGGTCCAAACTATAGGCCACTTGGCCGACGGTTAAAATTCCCTCATTAATGGGATGAGCCTAAGAATCGGCACAACAGGTCTCAATTAACAGGCCTATTCAAGTGAGTCTCTAAACTGTTCAAATGCTCCTTAGAATTCCCCAATTAACGGTAGAAATTAAGAAGGAGTCTGCATTCAAGGGTAGTCATTTACTTCTCCTGAAAAGAAGACTTAAAAGCCAAGCTGTCTCCAACCGGAGGCGCAAGCACCCCACTATGTTCCTTTGCTTCCAAGGTGCAGACAATGCATCCCCCTCTCAGAAGCACAGACAACTGCTTCGATCCAAGTATCCGGCCCGTTCAATGGCCTATTTTTTTCAACAAAGACTTGGGAGACACCGTTTGCCTCCAACACAAGTCCGACTACTACTCTAAAGCACAGTAAAATTGTCTATATGAAGGTATAGCCTACTCATCGCCCTAAAGCACAGTGACTTTACCTGAAACACAGCCTACTCGTTGCCCCTAAAAGTACAGAGGCCCCGTTCTCTTCGAAACATAGTCCACTTGTCGCCCTAAAGCATAGAGGCTCCATCGTCTCCAGAAGCACAGTCTACTCGACGCCCCAGAAGCGCAGCCAGCCTTGCTTAAAGCACAGACAGTATGGTCCCACCCAACCGGTTTATTTAAAACGCCTCTCTCAAAGATAAAATTAGGATTGATCAAGTTGATAAATGCGAATATCTTATCAGATTGATTTAAATCTCAGACAAAGATTACACAGAATCCAAATCTGAGATAAAATCCCATGATTTGCTCGGCTACATCCGAACAAGCAAATTGGCACACACCACGTGTTACCTCCTTCGGATATTTTGGTAGCCACTAGAGATCTCGTTTGAAGGGAATCTCAACACCCGCAACGTGTCAGCGCCACAGAAGCCCGCACCGTACAAGGATGGCAGATTCTTTCATATCTCGAAACCCTAATGCACTTCACATACACTAGCAAAATACAGTAAATTGGCGACGGTATTTTAGCGACGAAATAAATTCGTCGTCCGTCGTGACGGACTACCGACAACCTGGCGACGACTTTTCGGCTAATCGCGTACCAATTTTATTTTTAAGGGTGAACATCCGTCGCCTATCCATCGGCACGCCATCGGTAAAATAGCGACGAAATAAAAACCCGTCGGCAAGTAGTCACTCGGAAGTCACTAATTGGCAGGAAAATGTTAAAAATATTACGAGAAAATGTCACTAGTTGGCGGGGGAATTGACGACTACTTAGCGACGGATAATCCGTCGACCAGATGATGGGATATTAGCGACGGACATACAGTCTATCGCTAAGTGGTCACTAAGTGGTTGGAAAAATTTAAAAAAATCGAATGAGATTAACGACTAAGTAGCGACGGGTTTTATCTATCGCTAGTCCGTCGCTAAGTTAAAAGCCTAGCTTAAGTTGAACCGACGGAGGGAAAATTTCATTCTTTCCCATTTTTTCTCTCTCATTTCTCTCTCTCTCTTGGACGCATACAATCGAGGTAACTCTCTCTTGGACGGCGGTGGGGGGCGGAGGGGAGCCGGCGGTGGTGGGAGGGGGCGGGCAGTGGGGGGTGCTGGCCGCGAGGGGGGAAGGCTGGCCGCGGGGTTGCTAGCGGTCGCCGTGGGTGAAGCTGGCGGTGGTAGGGGGGTGGGGGTGCAGGGGTCGTCGCGGGTGAAGCTGGCGGTGGTGGGGGTCGCCACGGGGGGTGCTGGCGGTGGTGGGGGTCGCCGTGGAGGGTACTGGCAGTGGTGGGGTGGGGGTGGTGGGAGGGGGCGGGCAGCGGGGGGGCTGGCCGCGGGGAGGCTGGCCTCGGTGTTGGGGGTGGGCTGCAGGGGGCTGTCCCCGGAGGGGGTTGGGGGTGGGCTGTGGAGGGGGAGGGGGGCGCTGGCCGTCGGCGGTGCGGGTGGGGGGAGGGGGTAGAGGGGGGTTTGGGGCGGCTGACCGCGGGATTGTACTTATGTTATATTTATGCAGTGATCTTAGTTTGATATATAAAATTTACCGAGGATTGTGTATCGTCCATCATTTTTTTGCTGTTATCGGAAAATAGCAGCTTACTGAGAACACTTTGAGATTGTGTTTAGCTACATCATGTTCTTCTACTTTATAAACTTCTATGATTGATAAAAACTTTGATCTTATGGTCCAGCAAATAATCAGCTGTATTAAGCATGTATGTGTTAGGAGCTAAATATTCTATTATTCTCTATTGCAAGTATTTTCTTAATATTGGAGATATTCTCTTAACTTTTGCACGTGTCACATTGCATGCTATATTATACATTTCTTATATAGCAATTTTCTTTATGAACTACTAGTATCTTTTTTATTTCCATCAAGTTAATAGTTTATATTAGTTTGACCACTTAGACGAAGATGACATACTATGTTGCACAATTATGAGCACGGATACTGATACATATACGATACAGATAGAGGATACAAACATTTTCAAATGGATACAAATGTAGTTACCTATGTTGCATGAGTAATGTATGTACTGTTACACCCATATATGCCATAAAACTGAGAATAACTGAACCTATAACTTGAGGCTCTCGCTTGTACACACATCCACCCTTAACGCACACACACATTTGACTAGGACACACACACACCCTCTCACTCTCACTGTCACACCCTTAACACACACACACATTTGACTAAAACACACACACATACACCCCTCACCATATCACTATTTGTCTATGCACATAATGTTATCCTGATTGGGCTAGGAACTTGATCATGACAGCGCAATGTTATCCTGTTCGCAGAAGAAGAACTATAAGGACTATATATTTTTAATTACAAACCTGTTTACTTTGTCTTACGAATCGGTATCGGTATTGGTATCAGACTATTTCTATGAGTATCGATATTGATCGCTTAGGTGTCTAGGCGGTGTCTAGGCGGTAGGTAAGTGTTGATAATTAAATTTAAGATATCCGTATAGAGTGAGTATCCTAGAAGGATATATATAAGATATCTTAGTAGTAGATAGGTAAGTGTTAAAAATTAAATTTACTTATGCCAAGTCTTTTGGGCCTATCAGAGTTATAGATTTTTTCGAAAATCTAGTATAATGCTGATTACCTTAAAAGGCTTGCATAAGTAAGAGTGTATAGAGTGTATATCGTAGGCGGATGAGTGTATATAGTGAGCCTTCCTACTCCCCTTTTTCTTATTCGGGTCATGAGGCATCCTATTCCGCATCATATGATATACATCTCAACCAAAGCGTGGAGAAGTGTGAAAATACTAATATTAACCAAGGATCAGTATCAGAATCAGTATCACCATGAATCTCATAGCTTGTTCTAACAGAGCATAATATAAAACCAAACGTGAAGCAGAGCTTCACATTCACAATATTAGAATGTGAAGCTCTGATTCACACGTTTGGTTTTATATTATGCTCTGGTAGAACAAGCCATGAGATTCATGGTGATATCGATTCCGATACCGATCCTTGGTAAATATTAATATTTTCACACTTCTCTACTATTTGGTTGAGATGGATATCATATGATGCGGAATAGGAGGCTGAGAGAGTCGAATAAGAAGCAGGAAAGTAGAGGGGGGTCAGAGAGGGGGCCTTCTCTACTCCTCTATATTCTGGTTGTGAGACGCATTCCATACTGTCAGGCTATGTCGTTAATGGCTTCAAGTTTAAGGTAAGACTGCTGAGGGTCATTCACCGTTGGAGGTTAAAGTATCCGAAGAGGAAAACGAAATAGATGAAAGCGAAAATGAGGGGAAAGAGGAAGATGAGGACGCAGAGGACGTCTAATACTATCATTTCCATACAACAATGAATCTTCTACATTACACGTCTAATATTGTTATTTTGTTTAATCCCTAATTAATCTCCATGTTTCCATCAATCATACCAAATGGCACCCAAGACCCGAGGACGTCGCTTGAGAGAGGCACCTTCTACTGCTGAGGAGGTAGTGCCACCTTCTACAGCTGAGTCGGTAGTAGTACCTGCTGCTGAGTCGGTAGTGCCACCTCCTACTGCTGAGGAGGTAGTGCCACCTCCTACTGCTGAGAAGGGGTGAGCATTATTCGATTTTGGACCGAAAACCGAACCGAACCGAATCGAATAAGAGGTTCGGTTCGGTTTTAGAAAAATTCGGTTCGGTTTTGGTTTTGAAAATACTAAATTTTCTTATTCGGTTTCAGTTTCGATTTTTGGTTTCGGTTTCGGTCCAAAACCGAAAACCGAATAAGAAAATTTAATTAATTAATTTATATATATATATATATGTGTGTGTGTGTGTACTATATATATAAGTATTAATATATATAGCTATATACTAAATATATATAGGTATATACTAAATATGTCTATGTATATTTAGTTACTATATATATTAACAAAAAAGCTCAAAAAAATCAAAAATATATGAATAAACCGAATAAACCGAAAACCGAACCGATTTAATTCGGTTCGGTTTGATTCGGTTTTGGGCCAATTCGGTTCGATTTCGGTTTTGCTTATTCGGTTTCGGTCCAATTCGGTTTTGGGTTATTCGGTTCGATTTAAACCGAATAAACCGAATGCTCACCCCTACTGCTGAGGAGGTGGCACCAGAGAGAAGTGCACCGGGAGTTCCAGTCATCCATCTCCTCTGGATATTGATATTGCTGGCGTGGATCCTACTTATGCGCAGTGGCTGAGGAGGAAGATCTCCCTGCACGTACGTAGAGGACAATATATATATATATATATATATATATATATATATATATATATATATATATATATATATATATATATATATGATTTTTGACCGAATTTGTTTCCGGTAGACTTATTTATGGGTTTTACTTGGAGTTTGAATATTTGTGTGTTTTGTGTGAACAATTTGAATACTTGGGATTATTTGTGTGTTTTATGTGTTTATTTGGGGGTGGGCTGTGGGGGGGGGCGAGGGTGGCTGGCCGTGGGGGTGGAGGTGGGAGGGGGTGGTGGGGGGGTTGGGGGTAGGCTGCGGGGGGGGAGGGTGGGCATTAGGGTCTGGCCGCGGGGGGTCGGAACATACACACATACACACACACATACACAAATACACACACACACACACACACACACACACACACACACACACATATATATTCGTCGCACACACACACACATACACACACGCGCGCGCACACACACACACACATATTCGGCACACATACATATATATATATATATATATATATATATATATATATATATATATATATATATATATAGGATATATATATAGGAGTATGTATTAACTTTGGACCGAAACCGAACCGAATTTAGTATATTCAAAACCGAAATCGAATAAGTAAATTTAGTATATTGAAAACCAAAATCGAACCGAATTTAGTATATTTAAAACCGAAACTGAATAAGAAAATTTAGTATATTGAAAACCGAAACCGAACCGAATTTAGTATATTCAAAACAGAAGCCGAACCGAATTTTTTAAAATTGAAACCGAACCGAATAAGTAAATTTAGTAAAATTTAGTATATTGAGGCTCTCGCCTGTACACACACCTACCCTTAACACACACACACACATTTGACTACGACACATACACACCCTCTCACTCTTTCACTCTCACTGTCACACCTTTAACACACACACACACATTTGACTGAAGCACACACACATACACCCCTCACCATATCACTCTTTGTCTATATACACAATATTATCCTGATTGGGCTAAGAACTTGATCATGACAGCACAATGTTATCTTGTTCTCAGAAGGAGAACTATAAGGATATATCTTTTCACAACATGTCACCTTGTCAAAGACCCTTAATGTGAATATCATGTTACCGTGGTGTCGGAAGACTAACATGTCATAATTTTCTAAGCCGTGTGCTTTGACATAATACTCTCAACTCTTTCCTCCTCTATAGTAATCTTGCATTTCATTATGAAGTTCAAGACGACATATAGTGACTCGTAATGGAAAAATATGCCGTCTTGAACTTCATAACGAAATGCAAGATTGCTACATAGGAGGAAAGGGTTGGGAGGATTATGTCAAAGCACACGGCTTAGAAAATTATGACATGTTAGTCTTCCGACACCGCGGTAACATGGTTGTCACATTAAGGGTCTTTGACAAGGTGACATGTTGTGAAAAGATATATCCTTATAGTTCTCCTACGGATGTTGAAAAAAATATCATCTTTTTGGACAATGACGATGATGGAACATCTAGTAAGTCCTTCGAATCACTCTATGTCAAGATTTTCTCCTAATTATGTTTAGTTTGTCTTACAGTACAAATTGAACTAATTATGTTTAGTTTGTCTTACGGAGTCGGCTCCCTGGCTAATAGATTTCTCGTCTGCCAAGGCCTATAAATAGGCGGCTTGTGAGGAGAGAGAGTCTTCTTCTTTTCTGAAAAAAGCTTTCTTCTTCCTCAGAACTTTTTTCTCCCTTCTTTTTTTTGTTAGAGAGGTGGCTCCCAAGACTCCCCGAGGCGGTGCTGCTAGCCGAAGAAGGGGCCGAGGCAAGGAACCCTTGGAGGTCGACACGAAGGAAGTCCCCGTCGTTAGGACGACCCACGCCGACGTTCACCCGAAAGTGCTCGGTGGGTATTCTCTTGCTTTGGTCTTTGTTGCAGTGATATTGGGGTGACCCAACTATAGATGAGCCATCTCATGTAGATGTGCTTAGGCTGACGCGCATGGGTTTCATCCTAGTTGATGCTCCAGAGATTCTGATGCGGCTCAGATGCTCATGTTGGGCTTCTAAGTCCTTTTTGCTAACTTTTTTGACTCTGTTGCAGTACCCATGTCGAAGGTGTAGGCTCTCGTGAAGGAAGAGATACTGTCTCCATTCGTCAAACAAGAGCTGATGACTGTTAAGGAGGAGGTGTTACCAAAGGTCGAGGTCAAGGAAGAACCGATGACCATCAGGGAAGAGATTGCTCCCAAGGTTGAAGTTAAGGAGGAGCCACCGTCAGAGAGTAGTAGCATCGGGACTGACCCTCCTATCCCTACAGAAGACCTCAACCAGATTGAGCCTTCGTATGCAAAGTGGCTGAGAGAATGGTACATACCTCAACGCAACTATGATCCCTGACTGTGAGGATTCATCGTCTGACTTATGGTCTTTGCTGAGGCTGAAGTCGATTTTCCTTTTTATTAAATATTGAATATTTGTGTTTAAATATTGAATATTTGTGTGTTTTGTGTGAACAATTTGAATGCTTGGGATTATTTGAGTGTTTTGTGTATTTATTTGTGTATTGGAATTGTTTGTGTGTTTTGTATATTAGAATTGTGTATATTGGAATTGCTTGGGATTATTTGTGTGTTTTGTATATTGGAATTGTGTATATTGGGAATGCCCAGTTTTATGCCATTTTTTCAAAAATTACCCAGCTACCGATGGACTGGCGACCAATTATCGACGGACTATCCGTTGCTAATTGGGGGATTCCCAGTTAGCGACGAATGTGCGACTAAAAGCCAACGGATTATCCGTCACCAAGGTTTTGGAATTATAAAAGTTTTACAGGATAGGGTTGACGGATAATACGTCGGTATACCGTCGCTAGTAGTCGGTAAAACACACAATGTTCCGTAGGATATTGGCGACGGATAATCCGTCGCTATAAGGCCGACCGATTGGCAACGGTCTAGCGACGACTCACGACGGAATAACGACGGATTATCCGTCGCCAATGTTATGGAAATATGAATAATTCACAGAACTGGGTCGACGGATATTCCGTCGGTATTCCGTCGCAAATCCGTGAAAATGTAGCGACCATTCGCGACTGATTGGCGACGAAATTTGTGTATCAGAAACTCTCTGATACGCATTTACTGACCAAGTAGCGACGGATATGTCCGTCGGTAAGTGATATGTCATTACTTCTTTTGATACGTGATTTGACGGTAATCCGTCGGCGAGTCGTCGCAAACTGCACGAGTATGGTTGACGGCAGTCCGTCGCTAATTCGTCGCCGTGCGACAACTTGCTGATGGATTGTAGTTAGCGACGAAGCTTTTCCCGACGACCTTTTTTAACCAATATCCGTCGACCATCCGTCGGTAATTACATTTACCGACAAATTTTTGACGAAGATAGCCGTCGCTAAATCGATAAATTTTTGTAGGATATGTGCCCCTCTCCCCTTTAAATATGAGAGGTTTTCCCCCAATAACATGATCGACAAGGAGAAGAAGATCCACAGAATTATCAAAATCTTTAACTTTACGTCTTCCTGATCGCCAACCCAAGAGTTCCATCGAAGGCACCAGAAAGTTAGAGCAAGTCTCATATCATCATCGGATCGTCAACAGAGTAAAGGAGCCGCTACAGTGCTCGATCTCCACCATCACACTTTTCCAGAAACTTTTGTACTTAGATTTCTTCGTATAAGAATCGATTGTACTCTTTTTTACGTTCACTATACAAAAAGTTCGTTCAACCTTTTGTCATGTCGAACAAGATGGCGACTCTGCTAGGGACTACCTTCTCCTACAACAAGAAAGTGGTGACACAATCCGATGATGACTTACTGGGATCCTCTCAGAAGATGTTGGTCGTACGCTTTGACCATCAAGATTTTGAAGATCTTCTTTCTGATGAGAAGTCGAGCCCTTTAAAACGGTTCATAAAACTGAAGAAGACTCGACGGACCTAGGTGCCTAAGGTGGCTATGATGAGCAGCACGACGGAGGGGACTACGTCTCAGACCCCCTCGTCGATGAAGCCCCGAAGATCCCTTCGACCGCTGATGCCAGGCCATATCTCTCAGGTCCCATGCTAGGGAAACGCAGAGAAGATCATGGCTATCCTATGACAAGCGTTACAAAGGTGCAACGCCGAAAGGAACAGATGATGGCTCGTTCGCTCGTGGAGGACGCTGCACCGGTGAGAACTTCTATCTTCGACAGAATAACCGGTCCATCAGGTATGGACATGTTGGATTCTGAATACTACGCATCATCTAATCGTGGTAGAAAGAGTTCCAAGGCAGCTCTCGTCCCACGCGATCAAAGTGCTACGCTGATGGCGGACCGGAGGCCCGCGTTGACAGTAACGCATGCAGCCGATGGAAAGCTATACAAGACCATCCCAGACTCCCCGAAGCCTCGTCCGACGGAACCCCGTCATCCCGTGAGCACCCACTCGCACTACTCAAGGCCGGGGGTACATTATCATCGGCTCTCTGATCGAGGCATACTCGGACCTCACCTACAGAAACTCGAAGGAAGAATGCCTTCTCCATATCTCTTCGACTGCGTACAACGCTCATGTATACATAAAGGAAGTAGAGGCATAAAGACTTCATCTGCTCCCTGCGAGCGTAGGACGAAAGAAGAATATGAAACGCAGTTGGTGTCTAAATCAAGACCCAATTGTACTCAGATTACCATCAACTGCTGCTGTTGTCAAGCAGATCCATCACCGCCAAAGAGGAGGTCCATCTTTCAAAGGCTGCGACTGAGAACTTGTGAGGAAGAAGAAGAGCTCTACGTTGCTACATGTAATGTTGCTCGGGACTCTCCGTCCTAGAAGAAGCTATCCAAGAAACCCCTTTCGTCGGTTGGCAAGTCCAAAAATCGGCCTGGGGGTAGCAAGAAGCCTATGTCCAAGGAAGGCGTGTTCCAACACGTGCTCCATGGATGGATCATCGTCGTAAGAAAATGGTTCATCGACCGCTACACCTGCTGGGGGTAGCCAGCCTGCTACGGTGCATAACAACCCTTCGTTTCAACATGACGAAGAGACGTATGACACCGATACTTCTGCGGGCGCAAGCAGTCAGAAGACGGGGGGTAGGAACAATATCGAGTAACAGGACGATCGTAACTTGCTAGTCTTCCCACAAGACGATAAGCACCAACACTCCGAACCAAAAAGTGAAAGATCTACCACCCCTTCTGCTTACACGTACATAGCATCTGTGCACATGGCATCTGATGACAATGAAGAATCAAGCGGAAGTGCCGATCAGCTGAAACATATTGAGGCTCTCGAAGGAAGTCTTAATGCGTTGAATATATCCGTGCAGACTTTAGCCTTTGTCATTATGGAGATCAAGGACATATTGGTTCCCACTGCCTCCACACCTACGGCTCCAATGGTTCATGATGGGTCTAGTACCCTGCCCGTTGTAAACCAAGTCGCGCAATCCTCGGCCACTCCGTCGACCATCAATCCAGCGGTATCCAACGAAATACAGCAAGCACTCGAGGAGTTATACGCTCGCCATGATGCCAAAGAAAAGCGAGCCATACTCCAAAAGATGGGTATCCGACAGCCTTATCCTGCTGAGTGGGACAATATGGTTTATCCTTCCAAATATAAACCACAGACTATCACCCCTTATGATACTAAGGAGTCACCCAGACGATACATGAGGTACTTTGCCTCAGTAACAGGACACCTGCCAAAGGACGACGCCCTTCACACCAGCTTCTTCGTTGGAGCTCTACAAGGGATGGCCTATGAATGGTTTTACAGTTTGCCCAACAACTGTATTAAATTGTTTGAAGACCTGAAGAACATGTTCCTGGAACGGTTCTACGAAGGAGGGCTAGACATGACGATGTCTACTCTCATGGACATCGTTCAGAAAGAAAATGATCCCGTACGAGCGTACATTGAACGCTTCTGACAGGCCGCCCTAAGGCTACCTCCAGGCATGCTTGAACCCATTCTCATGGATTCATGTCGTAAGAATATGCTCCCTGCCATCAAACTGTGGCACAGTACTTCCTGCACCGAGTGGACGCCCTGCGTTACTGAAGCAGACTTAGCTCAGAAGAAGGTACATGACACACAACTCCTGGGTCTAAACTTTCTCTCTATTGAAGATAAAGGGAAGCGAGTAAGAGACAGGAAAGGCAAGCAAGCTATGGCTGTCAATATTACGAAGGGTCCAGCGCTCGTGAGCTCCAAGCCAGCCAAAGCGCAGAAGCCGAAGGAAACCTACTCCTTCAATAAAACACGCTCGAATTATTTGAGATGTTGACCAAGGGCGGCAGGCTGCAGCTTCCACCTCCCAAGCGTCCTGACGAAGTAGAAAAGGTGGATAATCCTAAGTACTGTCATTAAAACCAGTACATCCACCACTCAACACGCGACTGCTACGTGTTGAGAAGACAGATTCAACGTCTTATCGACGCCAAAGTTGTCCCCTCGATTATGAGGAAAAGATTATGATGGCCAACAGGGTCACGATACAGTTCGGGAGCTTCCCGATAGTTGAGACTCAAGACGGCGTCGTCCCTATCCCAAAGGCAATGATGGAAGTCGTCAACCTTCTGCCCGCTAGGGACAATGCCCAGGGCCTCATCCCCTTCACAACACCGCAAGGTGAAGTGATGTGGGTTCATACGGATCTCACTCCTGACATGATTGCGCCAGCAGCGGGCCCGGCTAAAGGGAGGAAGGTTAGGACATGTCTTATGGTCTCCTCCTCGACAAAAGACACTAGGGTGACCACTCGTTCACCTCTCCAGCGAGAGGAAAACCAGGCTCCTGAAGAAGAGATGCCCCTATCGGCGACCCATTCTACTCCCGATACAGCACAAGCCGGACCTTCTCAACCTCCTGCCACAGATAAGCAAAAACAAAAGGAGGTCCGCTTTAATAAGCCTCTACGAAAGGACTTGGCAGTAGGCCCGATCAAGCCCTACAACTTCGATATACTGGCACAACTGTCCAACACGCCGGCTCGGTTATCACTCTTCGAGCTTCTCCGGCTCTCCAAAGCAACTCGGGATGCCCTCAGCGAGGTGCTGCAGAATGCAGAGGCTTACCTCGCATAGGTGAAGCAACCCAAGGAAGACCCTACGGCAGGTCCACATTGCCATAGCGTGGTCGAGGTGATTCATAACATCACCTTCACGCAGCACGATATGCTATTAAAGAACAACCAGCACAACCGACCCCTTTACTACACATGATACGTGGGTGCCATCAAGGTCGATCGCATTCACATCGACCCGGGCTCATCGCTCAGCATCATCCCTCGAAGTCTGCTTCAAACTCTAGGGATCCCGATGTACCGTCTCGCGACATCAAACACCACCATCAGCGGCTTCAACGCGGAGAAGAGTGAGCCTCTGGGCAAGATTCGATTGAAGTGCCAAATAGGTGATCTTTATACTGAGGTTACCTATTACGTCATCGATGCGAACATTGGTGTGTTATCGAAGGCACCCAAAAATAAAACCTATACTCTTATAAATGTAGCAGTGTGAGTAAGGATCGTTTCTACGGAGAGTAATTAGTTTAGATTTGTGCTATGTGAATAATGAAAGGGGGGTTGCATAAAATAAAAGTCAATAAAAAAGAGCAAGTAGAATATAAAAATAAATCAAAATAACAAATGTTGGTCTAAGTCTACATATACCATCGAAATCTTGAAACTGATCATAGATGCAAACATATATTGATATGTATTATGAATATTCATCGTTGGAATTATTTTCCTATCTCCTTTAGCCACAGATAATTAGAAACAAGCGACCTAATTAACCTTAACTATGAAACAACCCTAGACAAGTGCCAAAGGTTTAATCTAGTAGCGTATTAAACTCAATGAGATCGATGAAACAAAATAACACAATCACAAGCGGTTGCATTTAATTTAGTCGAATGTTTTCTTCCAAAGATTTGATAATACAAAGCAGTAATTTATTAAATTTTGGTTTCTTCACAAATTACATGGATTGAACAATTCCAGATTCGATATCTAATTTAGCTGTAGATTATCAAGAATAATCAACTAGTATGCATCCTAGTAATTAAACAAGATAATCATGAAATATGCATAAGAAAACATTTGATACTCAAAGTACAAATCAAACATGTAAACACAAATTAGATCTCACAAGTTTTTATTGATTCCAAGGCTTCCGTATACTTCGACCAACAAGAGTTTTAGCCGCACATGTTCATCAAAACTTCAAAAGAAAAGTTGGAGAAGAAGAAGAAGAGTTGTGTTGTGTGTTCTCTTCTCATAATTTTTACCCCTTTTATACACCCTCAATTAGTTGTTTCAATCCGAAAATATCTCTCCACATATCCTCTAAAACTTAAAACTTCTCAAACCAAAAAAACTAAGTCATAGAACAAGTAGTGAAATGGTTATTTTGGTTCCTATTTTTGTTCACAACGTCTTTGACCCAACTTGAAGATAGATTTCGTCAATGATGCATCCTGAATCTCGAAAAACTTTAAATATGAAAGTTGTAGCCCTTTGTCTTAGCTTTCCAAATCATTTTGAATCACTTCCATTGTTTTTCGGATGAGAAAGTTATGCTCATTTTGGTAAAAGGTGTCAAAACTGTCCAGAATTGCAATTTTGCTCCATTTTGCACATAGTGTCTCCAACTGCAACCTAAATCAAAATAGAAATATAATGAGTACCTTTAGTCATAAAATGAGCATAAATGGTGAACATTAAGTGATAAAAATATAACATTTTATGTTCTCATCAAATACCCCTACACTTAACTTTTGTTCGTCCTCGGACAAAACTCAAAATTATTTTTTTCAAAACGAAAATCAAGGTTGTAATAACATAAATAAAGAATAACCGAGCTCTTTAAAACTCATAACATATCATGAAAATATATTCTTAGACAACTTCTAATTACTTAGTACGTATTTTCACTTGAAGATAGAGTAAACTAAATTGGTAGACGCTCATAGGAATAAACACTCAACTCTCATCGGTTTGAAGGATAAGTATTTCGCTCAAATTCATTCCAAAAGAAATGATCTTCCAAAAGCTTGCATATCTTCTCATTATCCACCACTTGGATCACATGCATAACACAAATCATAATAACTTTTTATGGGTTGTAGCGGGGCTTAGGATTAAGGTAGGATATATTTGGGAGTGTAGCTAAAAAACCATCAAAACTAGTGGAGCAAAAATGATTTAACTCAAGCTCGAATGTATAAAATATGTAAAAGCAATCACTCCATTCAAAGCATTCAACATACCCCTTTATTGGAAATTTTGGGAGGAATTATGAACATAGATATCAAAATTATTTCCTCCATCACTGTTTTTTTCATTACTTCTTCTTCTTTCTTTTTTTTTCCCTCACTTTTTTAAATTTTTTTTCATTTTCAATTTTCTTTTTTGAATCATGATGGATCAAGAATTTGAAAATAAAAATATGTAGCCAAACTAGAAATTCAGCTACCCCCATACTTCTTTCTTATACACCCATACATATCATAATGCTCGACTAGTTTTCCGGCTTGGGTAAGGATTTTTTTTATGTTAAAGCTAGTAATATGGGTTCACAAAAATAGAAGCAATAAGGCTCAAAGGGGTTTTCAACCAAAGGAAAAATAATTTCAGGGTAGGCTATTTGGCTTAAGTAGCGTAAAAGATGGCCTTAATCATATTCATGTATGCATGTGCCGATGTGACCTCGAAGAGAATCTAAGCAAGTTCTAGAGAAACAAGTCCATGGAAGAATATCTCTCATCAAAGAAAATAGTGAGACTGATGTGTCAGTCTAAAGGCTCAAAATCTCACCGGCTTTTGTCTACCAAATTTAGTCACTACCATCATTAAGAAAAATAACTAGACTAATTAATTCTAAGTTGAAAAGAGTACTTATTCAATCATGTTATAAAATTTTCAAACTTAGATGAATCTTGCTCATGACATACACAATAAAAATTATTGAAAACCACAAAAACAAATCTCCCTTCTTTAAGAAAATAAATTGAGAACCAGAAAAAAAAAATCTTTTTTAAGTTTTATATTAATTTATTTATTTTTAAAAACCATGCATTTAAAAAAATAGACAAAACATAAATCTCCTCCCCCACATTTAAAACTGACATTGTCACCAATGAAAGTCTAAATGCAAAGAAAAGAAAAAATCAAACAAAAATAAAATTGCAAGAATAAGAACAAACTCCCCTTGGGTTGCCTCCCAAGCAGCGTCTTTGTTTAATACGTCGTTGGCTCGACTCTATGCACACTTAACATAACTATGCAAGGGTTTCACATCTTGAATAGAGGCCTGCAAAACAGAGGATAAAGGCCTCTTGTCAAAAATCGATAATGACATATAAGGAATATTACCTGATTGTTGTCTTTTTTATAAAATCATTCAACCCTGCAACAATTTATGCAAATTATTACTCAAGGCTAGCTCCACTTTGTTTTTCTTGAGATGTTCGTTGACGACAATATTGAATCCATCTTTGTCATTAAGGTCAAAAACTTCATGTTCATTAGGTACTACGTTGTCATTAGGAATGTTTGCATTTGCAGTGCTGTTTTCTTTCTTCTTCTTGTTTTGGCAATGTAGGTGCTTCTTTTACTAGGTTGTCAACCTCTCTATTATTTCTCAAAACGAGTGTACTTATATTTTCTTTCGAATTTATTATCGCTTGAGATAATAATTTTTCCAAACTTTGTGCCTCTAGCTTGTTAATTGTTGCAGCCATTTGACACATTTAATTGTCCAAACTTTGGATTCTAGCCCTCGTCTCCTGTTGAAATTGTAAGGTATTAGTGGCAAGAGACATAACAATATCTTCTAAATACATACCAGAATTAGAAGTTTGGTCCAATTGTTGTTCACGGGGGTATGATTGCTTGTACTGTTGGTAACTTGAGCAATTTTGATTGGCGGACTGATTTGATTGTGGATTTCCATAGCTAAAAGTATGATGATCTTTCCACCCTGGGTTGTAGGAGTTTGAATATGGATCATACTTCAATTGTGATTGTCAAAGAAAATCACGTTCCTCATTCACCTGTTTATTTGGGTCCTCTTGAAGAGTTGGACACATATCAGTTGTATGTCCTGCTACTAAACAAATCCCACAAGCTATTGTTGTTTGCATGTTACCTACAACCATTTGATGAACAAGAGAAGTTAAACTAGCAATTTTTTGTTCAAGAAAAGAAATATTTACCTCATTGACATACCTAGATGGAAGATCTAGCTAAGTGGCAAATTGTTGAGAATTGGTAGCCATATCCTGTTCAAGGTTTTTTTTTGCTAACAAAATTAAATTATTTTATTACAAGAATAAAATAAATATCACAAGAGGCACAAAAATTAACTAAAATTACTCCCCGGCAATGTTGCCAAAATTTGGTGTGCTGTCGTAGGCACCCAAAAATAAAACCTATACTCTTAGAAATGTAGCAGTGTGAGTAAGGATCGTTTCCACCGAGAGTAATTAGTTTAGATTTGTGCTATGTGAATAATGAAAGGGGGATGTATAAAATAAAAGTCAATAAAAAAGAGAAAGTAGAATATGAAAATAAATCAAAATAACAAATGTTGGTCTAAGTCTACGTCTACTATCGGAATCTTGAAACTGATTATAGATGCAAACATATATTGATATGTATTATGAATATTCATCGTTGGAATTATTTTTCTATCTCCTTTAGCCCCAGTTAATTAGAAACAAGCGGCCTAATTAACCTTAACTACTAAACAACCCCAGACAAGCGCTAAAGGTTTAATCTAGTAGCGTATTAAACTCAATGAGATCGATGAAACAAAATAACACAAGCACGAGCGGTTGCATTTAATTTAGTCGAATACTTTCTTCCAAAGATTTAATAATACAAAATAGTAATTTATTAAATTTTGGTTGCTTCACAAATTAGATGGGTCGAACAATTCCGGATTCGATATCTAATTTAGCAGTAGATTATCAAGAATAATCAACTAGTATGCATCCTAGTAATTAAACAAGATAATCATGAAATATACATAAAAAAATATTTGATACTTAAAGTACAAATCAAACATATAAACACAAATTAGGTCTCACAAGTTTTTATTGATTCCAAGGCTTCCGTACACTTTGACCAACAAGACTTTTAGCCGCACATGTTCATAAAAACTTCAAAAGAAAAGTTGGAGAAGGAGAAGAAGAGTTGTGTTGTGTGTTCACTTCTCATAATTTCTACCCCTTTTATACACCCTCAATTAGTTGTTTCAATCCGAAAATATCTCTCCACATATCCTCTAAAAGTTACAACTTCTCAAATAAAAAAAAACTAAGTCATAGAACAAGTAGCGAAATGGTTATTTTGGTTCCTATTTTTGTTCACAACATCTTTGACCCAACTCGAAGCTTGATTTCATCAATGATGCAGCCTGAATCTCGTAAAACTTAAAATAGAAAAGTTTTATCCCTTTTTCTTAGCTCTCCAAATCTTTTTGAATCACCTCCATTGCTTTTCGGATGAGAAAGTTATGCTCATTTTGGTAAAATGGTGTCAAAACTGTCCAGAATTACAATTTAGCTCCATTTTGCACATTGTGTCTCCAACTGCAACCTAAATCAAAATAGAAATATAATGAGTACCTTTAGTCATAAAATGAGCATAAATGGTGAACATTAAGTGATAAAAATATAACATTTTATGTTCTCATCATACATAAACTATAACATGTTGCTTGGACGACTATGGATCCATAAGTACATGATCGTCCCCTCCATCCTTCACCAATGCATGAAGTACGTGGCCAGTGACGCGACCGTCAAGATAGATTTTACTGACATCGATCCGTTTCAAGGTCTCGAAGAATACTGTACGGATGTCAATCTGTACAAACCACTCCCCTGGGACGACGAGTCTAACGGTGCCGACGATGAAGCAGAAGCTGCTGTTGTCACGGAAGGATCCGTAAGGTTTCGACTGAAAGGGAAGCTACCTAAGACTCCAGCCCCTGGTCATCAAACTCTGGGGAAAGGCTCCAGCACGGCCACCTCCGACGGCATCAAGCCAGGAGCCCCTGCAAATAAAGCTCTCCCGAAAGGCCCCGACACCTGCTTCAAAGCTGCGGGATACTCTGCCTGCGCCTCCCGCGGTGATCAATATGAAGCAAAAATCTCCTCCACCTCCTTCTGCAGCAGCTCTTGTCCACGAGGAATTACAAGATGACGTCTACGCCAATACCGAGGTACAGTCTTTAGATGATGTAATCCCTCGGGATAAAATTTCGTATTTTATTAATAGGAAGTTGTCTTCGAATTAACCCTGTGCGCATTGGAACACTAAGTACTTGTTAGATAATTCTCTGTGTACTATACAAACTCAAGTAACAACAGCCAACCTTGTAAACCGAGTTGTCCCCTCCAAAGGCTCCTACTTCCTAGTCCCGCCGAAGAACCCGGAAGAGCAACCTATCGTCTTCGGTCGACTGGAACATCCGTAGCGGCTAACCCCAGATGAACCGAAACCCAATGACGACAAGATGCAGCTCTACCGCTATGCTACGCAAGCCAAATATCTCATCCAGAAGATGAGATACGAACTGAACAAAAATAAAGGGCTGAATTACGGCAAAGGTCGGCAGCTTCCCTTACGAGTTCGTACTCCGAAGGGGAAGCCTCAGAACTACACCAACATACTCGCCGAAGGCTGGAGTATATTACTCCCACAACCACTTCTGAGAGTTCAGAATCGGAGGCTCCACTACACTCGTATTCTTCTGACTCTTCAACCTGGGATTTTGATACTAGTATAGGCCGGGACCTCCTGAATGTACTATCCATCAACATGGTTTCTACAGACGATCCCGTAAAGGAAGAAGATCAGGCATTCAATTTCTTTGAAGAGGAGCCCTGGGCTCAATGCCTTGGCTTTTAGTGGGAATGGCGTTTCGAACAGCGAGAGCCTCCCACCGAGGACGAAGTCGTCCAGATCGACTTAGGGGATGAAACTTTCCCTAAATCCATTTTTGTCACCAAAATCCTGACAGGAGACGACAAAGATTCTCTGGTACAGCTGGTCAGGGAGTTTATAAACTTTTTTGCCTAGAGCTATAAAGATATGCTGGGTTTGGACCCACAAGTCGCCATGCACCGGCTCAACATTCTACCTGACGCCAAACCTGTCAAACAGCAGCAGCGTCACTTCCGTCCTAATATTATAGATGCCATCGAAGAAGAAGTCGATAAACTCCTTAAGAGTGGCTTCATCCGCGAAGAACAGCACCTGGACTGGGTGGCCAATATCGTGCCGGTTACCAAAAAGAATGAGAAGATTAGAGTCTGCATACACTTCCGGGATCTCAACTTCGCATGTCCAAAAAATGAATTTCCTCTTCCAATCACAGAGGTGATGATCGACAACACTTGTGGCTTTGAGCATATGTCCTTCATGGATGGCTTCTCAGGCTACAACCAAATCAAGATGTTCCCCGAAGACGAAAAGTATACTTCGTTCCGGACTCTGAAAGGGATATACTGTTATACAGTTATGCCCTTCGGAATGAAGAATGCGGGCGCAACCTACCAGCAGGCTACGAGTGCCATATTTTACAAACATCTTCAGAAGACGGTAGAGTGTTACGTCGATGACATTGCCGTCAAGAGCAAAGTCAAGTCCAGCCATTTGGACGACTTACAACAGTGTTCGACATAATGCGGGCACACCAACTAAAGATGAATCCGGCCAAGTCCTTCTTAGGTGTCTCCAGCGGCAAGTTCTTAGGCTTCATCGTCACGGCAAAGGGAATCCATATTGACCCGGAGAAGGCGAAGGCAATCCTGGATATGGCTCCCCCGAAGAATCTTAAGGAACTTCGAGGCCTGTAAGGATCTCTAGCATACATCAGAAGATTCATAGTAAACCTCTCTGGTCAATGCCAACCCTTCACCAAACTAATGAAGAAGGGGATCTCTTTTGTATAAACCGAAGAGAGCCAACAAGCATTCGACGACGTTAAGAAGTACCTCACCAGTCCCCCTGTTCTGGTAGCTCCAGTAATAGGAAGACCTTTTCTACTCTACATCCGAGCCATGGATCACTCTTTCGGGGCATTACTGGCCCAGAAGAGCGATGAAGGACACAAGCAGGCCATCTATTACCTTAGCAGAACCATGATTGGAGCCGAGCACCGGTACAATCCTGTCGAGAAGGAGTGTCTTGCTTTACTCTTCGCCATTCAGAAAATACGTCACTATGTGATCGGACAGACGATCCACGTCGTCTCCCGAATCAACCCCCTCAGGGTCCTCATGACTAAGCCAGGGGCTTTGAACTCGAGGTTAGCCACCTGGGCCATACTCCTAACTCCTCATGACATGGTGTTCGTCCCTCAGAAGGCAGTTAAAGGCCAAGAGTTGGCCGATTTCCTAGCAGCATACTCTGTGCCAGAGACGTCAAAGCTCTAGGATGACATCCTCGATGAATTCTTAGAATCTAATGCTGTTTCAGACAACCCCGTATGGCAACTATTCTTTGATGGTGCTTCAAGGACAAGACCCAAGGGTGAGATTGTAGCGGGAGTGGAGGTTGTCCTCATTACCCCCGAGGGCCTGATCATCCATTGTGCCTACTCCCTCGTGGAGTCATGTACCAACAATATTGCTGAGTACAACGCCCTCATCATCAGGCCACAACTCGCTAAATAGTTGGAGGTTGACTACATCGAAGCCTGTGGGGACTCAAAGCCGATCATTAGCCAAGTTCGAGGGCAATATGAGGTCCTTCATTAAGACCTAATCCCCTACCATCAGGCAGCCATCGACATCATCTCCACGTTCACAGGTTTTTTTATAGAACATGTGCCACGTTTACAAAATTTGGAGACCGACGCCCTCACCGGTCTCGCCGCCTCTCTCGCAGCTCCTGGAAGATCCCAATACACCGTTACGGTGATGGGGCGAGAACTCGTCTATCCGTAGAACACTTTACACACATGCTAAAGTTACTCAGTCCAAGCAGAGGCTAATGTAGCCGTACAGGACTGGCGTTTCCCGTTCATCGACTATGCGGTCTACGGGATTCTACCTGAAGACCCGAAGGAGGCGGCTTCCATCAGGAGACGTTCCTTCCGATTCTTCAATGACATAGCTATCAAAATGCTGTATCGTCGTTCTTACGACAGACTGCTCCTTCGGTGCCTATCCCAGACAGAGGAGCCTAAAGCGCTCCGAGAGGCACATGATGGGACCTGTGGAGCTCATCAACCCGGGCCTAAGTTGCAAGACCGACTGTGTCGCATGGGCTATTATTGGCCTACTATGATGGCGGATGCTGTAGAATATACGATGAAGTGCCGGGCATGTCAGTTGCATGCAGACTTCATTCACCGACCTTCGGAGCATCTACACCCTACTGTGGCCTCCTGGCCATTTGAAGCATGGGGAATGGATATCGTTGGGCCAATCAGTCCGTATTTCTCTAAAGGACATCGGGTTTATCCTTGCCATCATGGATTACTTCTCCAAGTGGACGAAAGCAGCATCATTGGAAGAAGTAAAAGCCTTGAACGTGACTTCATCAAGCACTACATCATCTACCGGTTCGGGGTCCCTAGAAGAATTGTCCATGACAATGGCCCCTAGTTCGTGAGCCATGCCTTCCAGCGGTTCTGTGATAAGAACATAATACAGACCGTGGCATCAACAGCCTATAACCCGACGGCTAATTGGTTGGTCGAAGCATTCAACAAAACTATCATCAAACTTCCCAAGAAAGTCGTATCCTCTAATAAACGCGACTGGAACAAAAAGTTGGGCGAATGCCTATAGGCATACCGTACGACCGTACGGACACCAATAGGCAACACACTGTTCGCCCTGGTCTACGAAAGTGAAGCAGTGCTCCCCTTGGAGATTCAAATCCCGTCCTTACGGGTAGTTATCACCAATCAGCTGATTGACGAAGATAACCAGCGCAGACGGTTACAAGAGTTGGAAGCGTTGAATGAAAAATGCTTGCTAGCACTTTAGAAACGAAATCGTAAAGCAGAATACTCTAGAGAGGGGGGGTGAATAGAGTAGGCAGCGAAATATTGCTAATTAAAAACTTGTTAGCAGTTAGATCACAGATAAAATAATAATCACAAAAAATAAATGACAGAATTTAAAAGAGATCAGAAGGCAAACACAAACACCGAGATTTATACTGGTTTCCTTCTTGTGAGGACTAGTCCAGTCGGAAGAACTCTAGCTTCCAGTTGAATCAACTATTGGAAAATCCTGTAAGTTTTCATACGAAGTTCTTACAACTTCTACAAATGCGAGCTTTGATACGAAGAACTCGACCAACTTCAATTGTGAAGAGTTGAATCTTCTATCAAGCCTCTGATTACAATCACTCTGAAACTTCTAGACCGTACCGCACTGGCAAATTGACTAGATGATTGTAACTGGCTTGGGATTTGAAAATGAAAGCTTTTAAGAACTCTTTGGAAGAATGTAAACTCAGGAAAAGAAGAGATTGAAAGTGAATTGGTGATATAAAATGATCGAAATACTTCTCTATTTATAGTTTTTCCAAAGACAGAACTCTGACAGAATTCGGGCAGAATTCGGACAGAACTCTTTGTAACAAACCGTAACTGAAGGATGACCAAGTTCAAAAACCCAACGTTCACTAACGTTCCAAATGGCCGAACTCTGGCCGAACTCGGCCCGAGTTCTCCCAGGTTCTGCCAGTTCATTTTTGGAGAAAATAAATTTTGGCTGTTTGAAAAGTCCTTCAGAAGCTTTTTGTAAAAAGAATGTTTTTCAAAAATGTAGGTCATTTGTAAAGAATAGGATGGTTTTGAAAAACCTTTTCGGATAGCCTATTTGCCAGTACGACTCGGTTTACAATGTATTCCTAGACTCAATAAAATGAAAAATTATATTGCATAACAGAAAGTACATTCTGAATGGCAAACAGCTTCGAAACATCTTCGGTCTTGAACATAGTTGATATCCATTGTTGAGCAGTGTCCAAAATGTCGTAGGTAAACATCTGAGTTGACTTGCATTTATATCAAGATAGAGTTTGATCAAGTATTAAAATCAGGTTTGACCATGACCAATGGGCCAACAATCTTCCCCATTTTGATAATTGACAAACCTTGCCGATACAACATCTAAGCTTGGAATCAAATCAAAATAGTAATCAAAAGAAATTGTTCATAACCTGTATGCACGAAAATGTTAGATTTTATTTCTCCCCCGTTGTCACTTAGCAAAATAATTGCAAAAGAGAAAGCTCCCCCGCAATAAATGCATAAGTAACAAACAGTGAAGAAACACAATAAACATAGATAATCATGACATGCATGGTAGAAACAGTAAACATGGTAAGAGAAACAGATAGTCTAGAGAATACAACACAGACATGTATTTGTCACAGGCAGTATTTGATAAAGTATGAAGCAACAAAAGATAGATAGTGCTACCATAGTACTGAAACACATAAAGTGCTGAATAATAGACTAAGATGCCAAAACTGAGGCATAATCAAAAACCATGTCTATGAATAGTCCCATAATAGAAAAAAGTGCTGATAAAAATATAAGAGTACTGATAAAATCTTGGAATGTCGGAGCATTTCCAAGTAAACATAAGATAAAAGTAACAGTATCAAGAATCTAACATCTCAAAACTCATCATCATCATCATCAACGTCATCAGCTGCAGCTCCAGCATGTCCAGAAGGACCAGCTCTAGAAGTACCAGCGCCAGAAGTGCAAGGAGTGGCGCCAGTGGTACGATACCAATCATAGGCGTTCCCTGGCTGGAACAAAGAGTGAACCGCCTTGTCGTCAATACGGTAGCCAAAAACAGAAGGGTCTCGAGGTAGAAAGCTAGCAGAATGACCCGTCTGCGCAAGCCTCAGATCGGCGAAGGAGTTCATAATCGCCTAGAACCGAGTCACATCATGGAACTCGTGTTCCCTAGAGGTCTCAACATAAAAAGACTGCAGATCTGATAAGTGCTGATGTATACCCTCAAATGTCATAGGGTAAGAATAAGGAGGAATATATGCTGTGGGAGCTGTGGGAGTAGGTACAGGAGGAGTAGGTGCAGTAGGTGGAGGAACAGATGCAATGCTGCGACGAGAGAGTTTGAGAAACTTGGGCTCGGGGTCGATAGCACAAGTAGATAAATCAATATCAAATCTCTAAAAAATACGAGGAATAAGCATCGCATAAGATAGGTTGCGGTCTCTTCCGCGACATCTACCCATCATCTGGATGATAGTCTTAAGGGCAGAAAAAAGGAATCCCCTTAAGAATATGATAAAGAGCAGAAAGCTCAAGTGCAGTGACATCATCTTTAGAAGTGGATTTGGGAAGTAAGGTGGAATAGATGATGCGATGTAATACGTAGTTAAACAAGTTCAAGTTATTAGCCTTGAACTTTCCAGGAAGAACGCGTACGGGCGCACAAAGTTCATTCTTGAAACTAACGAGTGTCGTGCCATCGGGGAAATCAAAATTAGCGATGTCATCGAGCGGGGGCACCTTCCTTTGGAATACCAAGGATTTTTGCTAACGTTTCATCAGTGAATTCGATATCAATTCGGTAGGAACGAAATCGTAAAGCAGAATACTCTAGAGGGGAGGTGAATAGAGTTGGCAGCGGAATAATGCTAATTAAAAAATGTTAGCAGCAAGATCATAGAATAATAATCACAACTAAATAATGTAAAGGCAGAGATAAGAAAGCAAACGCAAAGACAACGATGTATACTGGTTTTCCTCTGTTGAGGACTAATCCAGTCGGTAGAACTCTTGCTACCAGTTGAATCCACTATTGGCAAAACCGTAAGTTTTCTTACGAAGTCCTTGCAACTTCTACAACGCGAGCTTTGATACGAAGAACTCGTCCAACTTCAATTGTGAAGAGTTAAATCTTATATCAAGCCTTCTGATTACAATCACTCAGAAACTTCTAGACCGCACCGTACTGGCAAATCGACTAGAGGATTGTAACTGGCTTGGGATCTGAAATTTGAAGCTCGAAAAAAACTCTTTGGAAGACTGAAAGCTTTAGATGGAGAGAAGATTGAAAGTGAATGAGTGAGTTGAAATGATCGAAATCCTTCTCTATTTATAGGAGTTCCAAAGACAAAATTCTGGCAGAATTCGGACAGAATTCGGGCAGAACTCGATGAGGAAATCTCGGTCAAATCCGCAACTGTAGGAGGACCAAGTACCAAAGAATTCAAAAATCAAAACGGCCACTAACCGAATTTTGGCCGAACTCTGGCCGAGTTCTGTCAGGGTTAGGTTAGGTTTTTAAAAATAGTATTTGGGGATTTTTGAAAACCTTTTTGAAAACCTTTTTGAAGCTTTTGTTAATATGAATGTTTTTCAAAACTAAGGATATTTTAAAAATATTTTGAAATCTTTTTGGAATAGTCTATTTGCTAGTACGACTCGGTGTACAAAGTATTCCTAGACTCAATAAAATAAAAAATATATTGCTCAAAGAAATACAGACTCGAACAGGCAAATATTACTTCGGTCTTGAACTGAGTAGATAACTGTTCTTGATCATGTCCAAGAGTCCGAGATATCCTGACTAGCTTCATATATCCAGACAGAGTTTGATCAATTATTAAAATCAGTTTGACCATATGACCAATGGGCCAATAATCTTCCCCATTTTGATAATTGACAAACTATGAATGATATAACATCTTTGCTTGGAATAAAATCAAAAATAGTAAAATTGTTCATATTCCTGCATTTTCTCAAAAATAATATTAGATCCTATTTTCTCCCCCGTTGTCATTTAGCAAAATAATTGCAAAAGAAAAAAACTCCCCCGCAATCAATGCATAAATAATAAACAGTGAAGAAACACAAAAAAATAATCATGAGAAATGATAGAAATAGGAAGAAAAAATAGAATGACATCATAGGCATGTATTTGTCTCAGGCAGTTTATAACAGAGAATTATTTCACAGGCAGTTTATAATAAAGAAGCAGATAAAGATGCTATAAATAAGTAAATAAACAGATGTGAAATATAAACTACGCATCTCATAAAGATAAAAAGATGTCCAAGAGACATAAAAAAATATCCAGTACAAGTCCTCAAAAGAAATACTGATAATAAAGTCTAAAGACTTAGAATGTCGGAGCATTTTCAAGTATACAGCAGATAACATCTAAGTCTCAAAAATCAACTAATATATCACAACTCCTCCTCCTCATCATCATCATCAGCATGACCGGCAAGTCCAGAATGACCAGCTGCAGAGGTACCAACTCCAGAAGGGTGAGGAGGAGCGCTAGTGTAAAACTCACCGACATAGTCTCGAGGAGCACGGTCAGAACGGTACCAATCATATGCGTTACCGGGCTGAAAGTAGGCATGGACAGCCTCATCCTCACAGCGGTAACCAGAGAAGGCTGGATCTCTAGGAATAGAACCGACAGAATGTCCAGTCTAGGCAAATCGAAGATCAGGTAGAGAATTTGCTATCGCTTGATAACGAGTGACATCGCGGAACTCACATTCGCGAGCCATATCCGTCATCGAGACGTACAAATCCGAAAGGTGCTGGTGTATGCCCTCAAAGGTCATGGCATACTGCTGAGGAGGTGGAGGAGGTGGAGCAGTAGGAGGAACAGTAGGAGGAGCAGCAACAGTCATACTACGACGAGATAATTTGAAAAACTTAGGCTCAAGGTCTTGAGTACAAGTTGACAAATCAATATCGAAACGCTGGAAGATGCGTGGGAGAATCATCGCATAAGAGAGATTTCTTTCTCTTGTACGACAACGTCCCATTATTTGGATAATGGTCTTAGGGGCAGAAAAATGGAATCCCCTTAAGAATATGATACATAGCAGATAATTCAAGAGATGTCACATCATCCTTTGAAGTAGACTTTGGAAGGATAGTGGAGTAAATGATACGGTGCAATTCATAATTAAACAAGTTCAAGTTGTTTGTCTTGAACTTTCCAGAGCGAACTCGATCAGGTGCACAGAATTCCGCTTTGAAACTAGTAAGTATCGTGCCGTCGGGGAAATCAAATTCAGAGATATCAATAAGCGGTTCACCTTCGTTGGGAATACCAAGGATTTTTGCTAAGAGGACATCATTGAAATTGATATCTAGTCCGCCAACACGAGTACTTATGTCAAACGTGTTTAATATGATATTGCAGTAGAAAAGTCTAATGGCATTAGTTGCTACTGGAAAACAAAGTTTAACAAAATATTGTAAACCTAATGCCTCAAAATAAGGGCGGTGTTCTGGAAATACAGTCCACTTGATGGGAGCGCCTGTGCATATGGATCTCATTGAAAAGTCTCCATACCACAGTAGGGCTTGATCTAGGGTTTGAAAATAAAACCCATCGAACGCGCCATCGCTCGATTGGACTGGCGAAAAGAGGGAATCCGTGGGTGGATTCGAAGATGATCCTTCCTCACTAGGATTGGTCATCTTCTTCCTATTGAAGGGGTTAAATCCCTTAGGTGCCATTATGCAATAAAGTAAAATGCACGAAATTGAAAGTAGGAGAAATATGAAGTTATACCTCCCGAAATTCGAGTATATTGAAGAGGACAATGATCTCTGCACGAATCCAAGATTTGGATGGATTTTACCACGTAGATTGGAAGAGAAGGAGTGGTGAGGAACTAAGGTTTTAGAGCTTTTCGTGCGGCTGCTGTGCTGTGATGGTGGATTTTAGAAGCAATGAAGAAGAAATGCTCTCGGGTTCTGGTTATATAACCTGATACCCTAACCGAACTCGGGCCGAATTCGGTCCGAATTCTGACCGAATTCGCTTGGGGTTGGTTTGGAACACTTTCTTTTTTATTGGATCATTTCAAAGATTTAATTCAAAGATTAGTAATTTTGACATTCAATTAATATAATTAATGTTTTTATAAATTAAATTTTGTTACACAGCGACTGTTTCAGATTAGCTGTAGGAGTACTGTCCCAGCTGGCGGAGGTTCATCGGAGAACTCTTAAATACCGCTTCGCTTCAACCATAGTTGTGGTGACAGACAGACTCTTTATTGGCTTGTCTCTAACACAGTTTTTGCATATTGAAATAAAATCATAAAAAAAATTAATTAACATTATTGACGTCCAAAATTCCTAATTCTCGACATAAATAATTGAAACGATCTTCTGCTAGAGGTTTTGTGAAAATATCAGCTAATTGATTTTCAGTATCTATGTACACAAGGTCAATATCTCCATTCTGATGATGATCTCTAAAAAAATGATGTCGAATCTCGATATGCTTAGTACGAGAATGACATACTGGATTCTTAGTCAAATTAATAGTGCTCGTGTTGTCACAGAAAATGGGAATGTGTGAGTAAAATAAATCATAGTCTTCTAAGGTTTGTTTCATCCACAAAATCTGAGCACAACCACGTCCTGCGGCGATGTACTCAGCCTCTGTTATTGATAGGGCTACAGAATTTTACTTTTTACTAAACCATGAGACTAAAGCCTTGCCTAAGAAATGACATGTGCCGCTGGTACTTTTTCTATCAACTTTGCATCCAGCAAAATCTGCATCCGAATAACCAATAAGGTCAAAGGACTTAGTTTTGGGATACCATAAGCCAACAGAAGAAGTGCCCTTAAGGTATCGAAAGATACGCTTAACTGCGCATAGATGTGATTCCTTTGGATTAGCTTGAAAACGTGCACACATGCAAACACTAAACATAATATCTGGACGACTAGCAGTTAAATAAAGTAAACTACCGATCATACCACGATACTTACTTGTGTCGACGAGCTTGCCTTGTTCATCAATATCAAGCTTTGTTGAAGTTGCCATCAGAGTGCTAATAGGTTTGACATTATCCAGATCAAAATTCTTTAACAAATCTTTTGTGTACTTGGCTTGATTTATGAATGTCCCATTGTCAGTTTGTTTGATTTGCAGTCCGAGAAAGAATTTCAGCTTTTCCATCATGCTCATCTCAAACTCATTCTGTATACACTTAGAGAATTCTTGACACAGAGATTCATCAGTAGATCCAAATATAATATCATCAACATAGACTTGTATTAAGAGAAGCTTGCCATTAAAAGACTTAATAAAAAGTGTAGTGTCAACCTTGCCTTTTGAAAAAACCGTTGTCAAGTAGGAAGGAGCTTAGACGATCATACCAAGCATGAGGGGCTTGTTTTAAACCATATAAAACTTTCTTCAACTTGAAAACATGATCAGGATTTTTAAAATCTGTGAAACCCGGAGGTTGTGCTACAAAAACTTCTTCTTTTATAAAGCCATTTAAAAATGCACTCTTGACATCTATTTGAAATAATTTGAAATTATGAAAACATGCAAATGCACATAACATGCGAATGGATTCTAATCTCGCAACTGGAGCATAAGTCTCATCGTAGTCGATACCTTCTTCCTGATTGTATCATTGAGCTACGAGTCGAGCCTTATTACGAGTCACTAAACCATTCTCATTAAGTTTATTTTGGAATACCCAATGGGTGCCAATGACCGGATGATCAATAGGCTTGGGAACATGTTCCCAAACTTGATTCCATTCAAATTGGTTTAATTCCTCTTGAATAGCATTTATCCCAAAACTATCACTACATGCTTCATCAATAGTTTTGGGTTCTAGCTGTGAAATGAATGCAACACTAGAAACAATATCTCTACTGGATGTACGAGTGCTTACACCTTTGGTAATATCACCAATTACCAAATCCTTTGGATGATCAGCCGTAAATTTTAATCTTTTCGGCAGACTCTGAAGGTAGCTGGTTCCTGGATCTTCTCTAGGAGGATCAGCTAGTGCCGAGCTTGGTTGAGAATCAGCTGCTGTTGAGCTTGGTACAGTTAGATCTTCGTCATTGTCATCGATGACCATTTGATTCAGTTCATCAAAAGTGACGTTGATTGACTCTTCGATGATCATAGTTCGTTTATTGAAGACTCTGTATCCTTTGCTCTTAGCCGCATAACCTAAAAATATACCTTCATCGGCCTTTTCGTCAAACTTTCCTAAATTATCTTTTGTATTAAGAATAAAGCATTTACAACCAAATATGCTGAAACTGATGGAATTCTATCAAACCATAACTCAAATGGAGTCTTCTTCGATTTGGGTCGAATTAGAACTCTATTGAGAACAAAACAAGCTGTATTGACAGCTTCAGCCCAGAAATATTTGGGTAGACTAAACTGGTTTAACATTACTCTGGCCATTTCGGATAGAGTTCTGTTCTTACGTTCCACAACTCCATTTTATTGTGGAGTCCTAGGGCAGGAGAACTCGTATACAAAACCGTGTGTGTCACAAAATTGCTCAAACGCTGCATTCTTGAATTCGCCACCATGATCGCTTCTAATACGAGTGATCATGTAACCTTTTTCATTCTGTACTTTCTTGCAAAAGATGACAAATTCGGACAATGCATCATTCTTGCGTGTCAAGAAGTATACCCACGTGTATCTAGAGTAATCATCTACAATTACAAAAGCATATAACTTACCTCCGAGGCTAGCAACTCTGCTAGGACCAAATAAGTCTATATGTAGCAATTGTAGAGGTCTAGTAGTACATACTGCGTTTACTGACTTGAATATGGATCTGGTAGCTTTGTTCTTATCACATTGGTTGCATACCGAATCCTTCTTGAATGTTATGTCCGGTAAACCGCGTACTAGCTTCTTCGTGGATAATCTTGAGATTGTGTCCATATTTGCGTGATCGAGTCTCATATGCCACAGATGACTCTCATCACTTTTAGCCATTAAGTATCTACCTGAAATGTTAGTTTCTTTCAACAAATAGAAAACATATATGTTGTCTTTCCTGATACCTTCAAAGATAGTACTACCAGTTGAGCTATCAACTATAGTACATTTGTCTTTGCCAAAGTTGATGCCATAACCATGATCAGCTAGATGACTTACGCTGAGTAGATTATATTTCAACTCGATAACCAGACAGACATCCTTAATCACAAGATAGGGAGACTTACCAACATCACCGATACCAATGATATACCCTTTGAAGTTATTACCGAAGGAAACATAACCTTCCTTCTTCTTCTTCGACAGTGTTGCAAATAATGTAGCGTCATCGGTCATATGTCGTGAAGAACCGCTGTCGAGGATCCATTTGCTTTTAGCATGTGAAAGGTGTTCCACCTACAAAACAGTTTGCAGATGTAACTTTTGGTACCCATTTTTTGTAGGGTCCTGAAATGTTAGCTTTTGGTATCCATGCATAAATATTTAAATCAACAAGCTTTCTGATTCTACATGCAGAAGAAATATGACCAATATGGCCACAATAATGATATTGTGCATGTTTAGTGTTGAAAGCTGAGTAGTGTGCATGGTTGGTAGGTTTAGGTTTTTTAGTATAGAAGAAAGCATACCTATAATCCTTTTTGGGCTTAACATTTTGGGGTAAAGGTTTGATAGGGTTAGGTCTGACAGTGTTTGGCTTGGGAATGTTCCAATTTTTCGGTAAGTGACACGTGTTAGGGTAGGAAGCAGCAGTCTCAGGCTGTTTTCCTAACCTAATTTCCAATCTTTTGGAAGTGTTGTACAACTTAGTATAATCAGAAGTGAGTGTTTTCATTCTGATTTGTGCACTTTGAAGACTTTTCTTTTCTTTAGAAAGTTCTTCTTTCAGTTGGTCAATAACCTTGTCTTTCTCTTCAGATGACTTGGTAGTCTCGTGTAATAAGAGCTTAATAGAGGAAAGCTTACCAGACTCACTAACATTATTTCTAACCTCAGCTAGTAGGTCGGTAAGTCTTCCTATTTCACCTTTGTACTCTTTGAGTAACTTCTTAGAGGTCTGATATTTGCTACGCAGTTTCCTGTAATCACTTATCAGTTCACTGAAGGCATCTCCTAATTGCTCAAAGGTGAAGTCATCATATATATCAACTACAGGTTCAGTAGGTACGTGATCGGATGCCATAAAGCATACGTTTACAGCGTCTTCTGATTGTTCATCTTCTGAGTTGCTGGCTTCACTTTCATGCCATATGCTAGTGTTGGCATATCTCCGAGATGTTGATCTCTTCAGGTTCCCTTTTTCATACATGTTGCTCTTTTTGCTTGATGATGAGTTTGTAGGACAATCCTTCTTCATGTGTCCCTTCTTCTTGCAGCCATAGCAGACAGCATCATCTTGATACCAGTTGTTGCTGCTATTGTTTTCTTTGGCTTTCTTCTCATATCTCATGAATCTTTTGAATTTCCTTGCTAGGAGTGCTTGATCTTCAGCATCAGATTCACTGCTGTCTGAATCACCTTCAGCAGCTTTTCTGTGCTGAGCCTTGAAAACGATCGTCTTCTCCTTTGGTGCAGGCTCTTCAAAATCTTGTAGCTCCAGTTCATGAGTGAGTAGCTTACCCATGAGTACTTCGAGGGACATAGTAGTGAGGTCGTTCCCTTCAACGATTGCAGTAGCCTTTGGAATCCAGTTCTTGGTAAGTGCTCGCAGGAGTTTGCAAATCTTTTCATGGTTACTGTAATCTTTGCCTAGGGAGGACAAAGGATTTGTAATATCCAAGAATCTTTCGAACATCTGAGTAACTGTTTCGTTGGGCTTCATCTTGAACACCTCATACTCTTGAGTAAGTCTGCTGACCTTTGATTCTTTGACTTGAGTCGTGCCTTTATGTATGACTTCAAGGAGCTTCCACACTTCATCAGCAGTTATGCAGATAGATACCCTGTTAAATTTAGTTCTGTCTAAAGTACAAAATAAAGCGTTAATAGCACGTACGTCAAGACTGGCCTTTTTTTTCTTCCTCTGTATATCTGTTATGGTGTTTTTCAACTAAAACTCCATCAACATTTATACGAGGTGGCTTTTGATAGCCATCAATAACAATAGACCATAAATCAAAGTCAAGTGATTTCAAGAAGAAACTCATCCGTGTTTTCCAATAAGTATAATTTGTACCATCAAATAGTGGAGGTCTGTTTGTGGCCTGGCCTTCACTTGTGAATTTTACAGTTGCCATGTGTTGTGCTGTGATCTATATAACAATTAATTAAATGAATAAATAATTGCAATGTTACCTTGCTTTACCTGTAACACCCGCTCTGATACCAATTGTAGAAACGAAATCGTAAAGCAGAATACTCTAGAGGGGGATGAATAGAGTTGGCAGCAGAATAATGCTAATTAAAAAATGTTAGCAGCAAGACCACAGAATAATAATCACAACTAAATAATGTAAAGGCAGAGATAAGAAAGCAAACGCAAAGACAGCGATGTATACTGGTTTTCCTCTGTTGAGGACTAATCCTGTCGGTAGAACTCTTGCTACCAGTTGAATCCACTATTGGCAAAACCGCATGTTTTCTTACGAAGTCCTTGCAACTTCTACAACGCGAGCTTTGATACGAAGAACTCGTCCAACTTCAATTGTGAAGAGTTGAATCTTCTATCAAGCCTTCTGATTACAATCACTCAGAAACTTGTAGACCGCACCGCACTGGCAAATCGACTAGAGGATTGTAACTGGCTTGGGATCTGAAATTTGAAGCTCGAGAAAAACTCTTTGGAAGACTGAAAGCTTTAGATAGAGAGAAGATTGAAAGTGAATGAGTGAGTTGAAATGATCGAAATCCTTCTCTATTTATAGGAGTTCCAAAGACAGAATTCTGGCAGAATTCAGGCAGAATTCGGGCAGAACTCGATGAGAAAATCTCGGTCAAATCCGCAACTGCAGGAGGACCAAGTTCCAAAGAATTTAAAAATCAAAATGGCCACTAACCGAACTCTGGCCGAACTCTGGCCGAGTTCTGTCAGGGTTAGGTTAGGTTTTTAAAAATAGTATATGGGGATTTTTGAAAATCTTTTTGAAAACCTTTTTGAAGCTTTTGTTAATATGATTGTTTTTTAAAACTAAGGATATTTTAAAAACAGTTTGAAATCATTTTGGAATAGCCTATTTGCCAGTACGACTCGGTGTACAACGTATTCCTATACTCAATAAAATAAAAATACATTGCTCAAAGAAATATAGACTCGAACAGACAAACATTGCTTCGGTCTTGAACTGAGTAGATAGCTATTCTTGATCTTGTCCAAGAGTCCGAGATATCCTGACTAGCTTCATATATCCAGACAGAGTTTGATCAATTATTAAAATCAGTTTGACCATATGACCAATAGGCCAACATTCCTCCGACACGTGTCCTCACTGTAAAAGTGTCTAACACGAAATTATAATAGAATAATCTAATAGCATTAGTGAAAATGGGGAATTGTAAGGTGACAAAGTGTTATAACCCTAATGCCTCAAAATAAGTGCGGTGATCCGGAAAAATAGTCCACTTAATCGGTGATCCGGTGCAAATAGTATGCATGATAAAGTCGACGTACCACAATAAAGCTTGATCGAAAGTTTTAAAGTAAAACTCATCCGACGCACCATCGTCCGATTGGACCAGAGAAAAGAGGTAATTCGTATGCGGATCTGAAGACGATGCCTCTTCACTGGCATTGGTCTTCTTCCTCTTGAAGGGATTGAACTTAGGCATTCTTTCCCAAAAATTTCTAGAAACCCTAAGTATTGAAAAGTGGAGGAAAAAAGGGATTATACCTTCCAAGAATTGGATATGTTGTAGAGGATGACGATCTCCGCACGAATCCAAAGTTTTGACGAGAAACTCCACAAGGATTGGAAGAACAATGATGGAGAAGAAGCTAGGGTTTCGGAGGTGCGCTGCTGCTGTTATGAAGATGTGGGAAAGAATGAAGAAGAAGGAAGCCTCGGGTTGGTACTGGTATATATAAATACCTAGCCGAACTCTGGCCGAATTCGGACCGAACTCGGACCGAATTCGCCAAGGGTTGCCTGGCTATATATATAAAAAAATCCAAATGAGGCCACATTCTTTTTCATTAATTCGTTTCAAATGCTTAATTCAAAGTTTAGTAATTTTAAATCTCAAAATAATATAATTAATATTACTTTATAAATTAATATTCTCTACTCAGCATCTATCTCAGATTACTGTAGGAGTACTGTCCCAGCTAACGGAGGTTTACCGGGGAACTCTTAAATACCGTTTCGCTTCGACCGTAGTCGTGGTGACAGACAGACTCTTTTTAGGCTTGTCTCGAAAAAAGTTTATGAGTATTGAATAAATAATTAATAAAACAAAATTAATTAATATTATTGATATCTAAAATTCCTAATTCTCGACGTAAATAGTTGAAACAATCTTCCGCTAAAGGTTTTGTGAGTATGTCAGCTAATTGATTCTGTGTGTCTATGTATACAAGGTCTATATCTCCATTTTGTTGATGATCTCTAAGAAAATGATGTCGAATCTCGATATGTTTAGTACGAGAATGACATACAGGATTATTAGTCAAATTAATAGAACTAGTGTTATCACAGAAAATGGGTATGTGTGAAAAATGCAATCCATAGTCTTCTAAGGTTTGTTTCATCCACAAAATTTGTGCACAACAACGTGCTGCGGCGATATACTCAGCCTCGGTTGTTGATAATGCAACAGAATTTTATTTTTTTACTAAACCAAGAGACTAGAGATTTTTCTAGAAAATGACATGTGCCGCTAGTACTTTTTCTATTTACTTTGCATCCAGCAAAATCAGTACCGGAATAACCGGTTAGGTCAAACAACGTGGTTTTGGGATACCATAAGCCGACAGAAGAAGTACCTTTAAGGTATCGGAAGATACGCTTAACTGCACACAAATATGATTCCTTAGGATTAGCTTGAAAACGTGCACATAAGCAAACACTAAACATAATGTCTGGTCGACTAGCAGTTAAATATAGTAAGCTACCGATCATACCTTGATACTTACGTATGTCGACAGATTTGCCTTGTTCATCAGTATCAAGCTTGGTTGAAGTCACCATTGGAGTGCTAAGTGGTTTTGCTGTTTCCATGTCGAACTTCTTCAATAGATCCTTTGTGTACTTAGCTTGATTTATGAACGTCCCATTGTTGGTTTGTTTGATTTGCAGTCCGAGAAAGAATTTCAGCTCGCCCATCATGCTCATCTCAAACTCATTCTGCATACACTTTGAAAATTCTTGACAAAGCGATTCATCAGTAGATCCAAAGATAATATCATCTACATAGACTTGAATCAAAAGAATATTATTATTCAAAGACTTTATAAACAAAGTAGTCTCAACCTTTCCCTTTGAAAAACCGTTATCAAGTAGAAAAGTGCTTAGACGATCGTACCAAGCACGAGGGGCTTGTTTCAAACCGTATAAAGCTTTCTTCAACTTGAAAACATATTCAGGAAATTTAAAATCAGTAAAATCGGGTGGTTGAGCTACATAAACCTCTTCTTTTATAAAACCATTTAAAAATGCGCTTTTGACATCCATTTGAAATAACTTAAAATTATGAAAACATGCAAATGCACATAACATGCGAATGGATTCTAATCTCGCAACTGGGGCATAAGTCTCATCGTAGTCGATACCTTCTTCCTGATTGTATCCTTGAGCTACGAGTCGAGACTTATTACGAGTCACTAAACCATTCTCATTCAGTTTATTTGGAATACCCATCGGGTGCCAATGACCGGATGATCAATAGGCTTGGGAACAAGTTCCCAAACTTGATTCCGTTCAAATTGGTTTAATTTCTCTTGCATAGCATCTAACCAAAAATTATCACTACATGCTTCATCAATATTTTTGGGTTCAAACTGCGAGACAAAAGCAACACAAGAAGCTATATTTTTATTGGAGGAACGAGTACTTACACCTTTGGTAATCTCACCAATTACCAAGTCCTTTGGATGACTAGCCAAGAATCTCATCTCTTTTGGTGTAGTCTCAGGATTGCTAGTTCCGGCTTTTTTGCTTGGAGGTTCATCTGATACCTGATGTGATGGTTCTGTATCTTTGTGTGAAGGTTTTGAAGTGGCTGTACTTGGTACGATTATGTCTTCATTGTCATCATCGTCTAAGTGTTGATTTAGCTCATCAAACTTGACGTTGATAGATTCTTCAATGATCATGGTTCTTTTGTTGAAGACTCTATATCCTTTGCTCTTTGCTGTATAACCTAAAAATATACCTTTATCGGCCTTTTCATCAAATTTACTCAAATTATCTTTGGTATTAAGAATAAAACATTTACAACCAAAGGTTTTGAAATAAGAAACATTTGGTGTTCTATCAAACCATAATTCATAGGGAGTCTTCTTCGGTATAGGTGTCACCCCCAATTTTCTTAATAGGGCATTTGTCACCCCCAATTTTCTTAATAGGGCTAATATGGTCATTTGCATTATTTCATTATTTTTAATATTATTTAAATATTATTTTTGGTGTTTTTATATTATTATTTAAAATAGGTATTTTATCGATAGTGTTATTATTTATAAAATGTTTAATATTTTTAATATATATAAAAAATATTTAGTTTTGTTTATAAATAAATTCTGATTTTTATTTATATATTTTTAGGTGATATTCCATTTATGGAATATATATACATATATATATAAATATATATATTTATGTTAATGTGTAAATATTATCGATTTAATTTATATAAATAAATATATACGTATATGTGAATATAAATATAATATATAATATATGTATATGTGTATGTATGTATGTATGTGTGTATGTATGCATGTATTTATGGTGTGGGTATATATATATATATATAAAAAAAAAAAAAAAAAAAAAAAAAAAAAAAAAAATATATATATATATATATATATATATATATATATATATATATATATATATATATATATATTAGTTAAAGTATTAAAGAAAGAAAAAAAAAGAAAAAAGAAAACCTAAAAACAAAGACACACACACGCCACAGAATAGAAACAGCAGCAGCAACACAAAGTTGCGCCCCCCCCTTTCCTAATAAACCGAGCGGACCACGTAAGTAATATAGTATATATATATATATTTTTAGAGAGAGAAAGAGAGAGAGATTTTCACAAAAACTCAAATCCTAGCTGTCATCCCCAACCCAACGTACACCCCGACGTCGCCGGCTACCAACCCAGGGTCGTCCATCGCCGGAAAAAGTGCAACGAGCATCCCACTCGTGCGCGGAAACTGTCAGCGAAGAGCCAACTTCGGAGCGACGTTTCGCCGCGCACGCTCGATCAATTTTCGAGCCGTTTCTTCCGGTATGATCCTAACATATACACCTTTAATTTTCTTCAAATAGTTCGTACCGATTCATACCATGTGCGACGAAAAACGAGTTCCAAAAACGAGAAAAAACTTGATTTTCTGGGTTTAGAAACTGTCCCGAAACACCAACTTCGTGGCCGATTTGCGACCAGCATGTTGCAAGTTTTCAAAATCGGTTTGAAAAGACTTGGAGACAACCTATAGGGCTTTAAAACCTTTTTGGTAGAACTGAATTTCATGTATTGTACATAAAGTTATTGATTTGTGAAGTTGGAGAAAAAAACTGATTTTCAAAAGTGGATTTTTTAGTAAAACTGTCCCGATACGCCGTCCGTCCCGTCAATCCGGACGACGTGGTCACGAACCGAAAGCATCGAAAGATGCATATCGACTTCGTGGTCGTGTGGGCTTTGACGGAATTCAAATTGGTCGCGTGTGCGCGACGAATTTGATGCGTATCCGTCAAAAATTTACCGTATCGGCCTTTTGCATATTTGTCAATTACTTCGTGCACACTAATCAAATCGCGACGAAACTTGCGCCATTGGACTCAAAATATTTTTCTGGTCCTATATGCCAAGTTTGGTCCGATTCTGAGACCGTTGATCGGGACGCCATTTTGGCGGGCCTATAATCCCACTGAACGGGTAATTTTGTGCACAGCCAACCGGAATTCAAAATTGGACATATCGTTGGGTTCGTCTCGTCAAACTGGTCCTGTAGACATATAGTTTGATGACTTTAGAGACTGTAGATTCTGGCACATTTTTCGGTGCAAAGTGGGTCCAACGGCGGATACTATTTTGACCCAAAATTACCGTTTTGCTCCTGTGTCCAGAATTGGACTTATGGGTAGGTGTTTCTAGCTAATTTGACCATTCTGAGAACGTTGGTAATGTTTGTTTCAGCATTAGGAGATAGTTGTGCGAGTTGACCGTTCGTGGCTCATTGAGTGGGTTGTAGTTTCGATTTTCTCAGCTCAGGACGACAGACGAGTACATTCTCTGATAGTTTTCATTGTCTTGATATCTACCGATTTAGTTGTAGTGTTATACTTGATTCTCGACACGAGGATACACGGACTAGTATACATTGAATCTCGTCAGGAGATGTCATTCCTGGTTTACCTGGTATATGAGTACATTGTTCGATTTTGTTTCTTGTACTTGTATAGACACCGATTTAGGAGTGGACTGGCCCCCTGCTCATCGAATCCCGTGTCATGACCTGTCATGTCTGGATTCATTATACTACTCGGGGATGGGAAAGTTATTAGAGGTTATGTGATCATTACCCTTACTTGTTTATTACTTGCGCATAGCTCCACCCTCACCACACGTAGGGTGTAGCTTGACCTTATACTACTTGTGCATAGCTTTCCATTTTGGCCGACCTGATCCCTACATTATTATACTACTTGTGCATAGTCGGTCAAATGGAACAGCCTGATCTTGACCCAAGCCGATCACATAACGCTCTAATATCTCATGGCACTTTATTTTTATGTTTACATCATACCTCAGATTACTTTCCATTGTTTATATTCCAGTTTCATCTTATATATCTCACACATGACATGATTTACAGTTCTCTTGTACCGTTTTACTTTCAGTCTTGATATTCCATCTTGTATTTCATTATGATTGTCTCTTATAGTATTTGTCAATTCATATGGAACTGCTATTGGCGTTTGTACTTGCTCATATCCTGACAGGATAACCCCCATTGTTTTTCATAGGATTTAGATGCAGATTGCCCGACCTACTACGGGTTTGGCATAGATGGAGCCTACGACCAGGACCAGCCTGTGGACCCGGTGTTCGTAGATGACGCACCGCCAGTAGCGACCTAGTTCACCTAGATTTTGTCTTGATTATATTCTAGTTTGATACTTTGAGACTTGTAGTATTTATTTTGGGATATTGTTTTATGTCTTAGTCTCTGAACTTTTGATTGTGGCTCAGCACTATTTCAGACTATTTATCTCATCTTTATCTTTATCATCGTGTTTATCTTCCTTAGAATTATGTGATTGAGTTGTGGTTATATTCCTCCGTGCGGAGATGTCAGGTTATATTTGTGTCTTAGATTCTATATATTCTAGATGACCCTTACAGCGTTCTACCGCCGATACTGCGGCGTAGGCTGGACGTACCCACGTGGTCGTGCCCCTAAACAGGGTGCGGATCGTGACACATTTTTATGGTGGCCCATGCAGGTCAAAGTCGCAACTAGTGCGACTTCGTAATGGTGCTCGACTTAGAGTGCTAATTACGAGCCTGCTGTTAGGATATAGGTTCTAGGTTACGATAGGAGTTACTCAATCACATATTAGAAAAATTCTAATCTTTTGATTTCCATGACAAACTCTTCTTGCATTTCGAAATAAATTGTCCTTCCTTGATGATATCCTATCATGTTCCATATTGATCTGTTTGTTTAGGACTTTTGAGAGATTCTTGTGACGACCCTTGGGAACCTTGTTTTAAACGTCAACTTGAAATCATTTCCTCTTATTTTTCTTCATCCTTGCTCCTTGTTATTGAATTTGATTTTATTGGATCATCGCTAATTTTGATTGTTCATATCGAGATGAATTTTATGGCCTGAATTATGGTACCTTTCTGATAACATATGTTGACGGAAATAACAGGGAAGGTAAACGTCTACTTGGTTATGGAACTTGGAGTTTATTGCAGCTATATTAGCCGACGTAGCGAAAATGTAGGGACCTGACTTCGGATGTACATACCTTAGTCATGAGATTTGAGATTTCTTACAGCTATACTAGTCGGCGTGGCGAGGATTCCAGACGATATGATTATAGAGGTACATACCTAGTTATGGAATCTACCGTTTATCGCAGCCTTGCTTACTGGCGTGGCGATGATTCCGAGTATCATGATTTAGTACAGACGTGTGTGATTATCAGATTGTATCTTGAGAAGGGTCCTAACATGTCATCTCTATCATTCCACTTCTATTATTATAGATTTTGTTCCATCCTCAATTACCTTAGGAGTAGGGATAGTTTCAGTTATTTAGTCCAGGTCCTTGTAGAGTCTCATTTCATTATAGGTTCTTCGCTGTATGATGGCTTGGTGACTTGCAATTAGTTTGTGTCCTTGAGTATTGTGTTAATAGTTTAGAGCATGGTTAGGAAGTAATGTATATGATTTTGATAACTAAATATAGATGAGAATCTTAGAGTGATTAATGAGTGTTAAGGTAGGATTTGCCCAGGTGCCAGAATATGAGGTGTACCCTAGTAGCAAGAGTCGAAGTATCACAAGTGTTATAGAAGTTTATGCACCAACAGCTTAGTGACTAGTTGGAGGAGAGACGTGAGCAACCTAGTATAGGGGTACCATCCAAAGTATCATATAGATGAGTTAGTGCCCTATGTAGACGGCGTCAAGACTTGGGTAGACACCCTAGAGGGAGTATCCTAGATAGATGAATGATCTTCCGTGACCTTGATTTATGGAGCGTCAGAGATGTTAATCTTCAGAAACTTCCTTTATGAGTTTGTAGTAGACAAGATTATCTTCATTTTGATATATAATATCTCACTCAAACTCGTTCTCTTGAACTATCTTTGTATCGCACAACTTTTGGATCAATTTAGGCGATTGACCATTCCCACTTTTATTTATGATTATCATATGCACATTGCCATGACTTTTAATTTAGGAGCACAAGACTAGTTGTTTTCTCAAAACCAACTTCATATTGATGATCTAGACAAGACACCCTACACCCATGACCTTCGTGTCCCATTCAGGCACACCATCTTGTGCTTCATTTTATCACACGACTTTTCTGACGCAGGACCCAATATATCAATCACCCCACGAAGTCACTTTTATTTCTGACTCGAATTGGGGGCACCTTTTCGATCCAAACTTGTTGACCCAAAATATGGACATGAACCACATTAAGCCTATTACCCACATGACACTTGTGTCCCATTCAACTGAGCCCCGCATGCTACTTATTTACTCGCATTCATTTGAGGAAGACTATAGAAGGTAGTATCCCATAAGTGTAGTATAGTATCCTGGATAGAGTATGCCATAAGTAGGGATCTTCATGGATCACAAGAGCTTGAAGTACGTGTTCACCCAGAAGGAATTAAACATGAGGTAGAGGCGCTGGCTTGAGCTGATGAAGGACTTCGATATCTCTTTGCAGTACCATCCAGGGAAGGCCAACGTAGTTGCAGATGCCTTGAGCAGGTATCGAGTCACTATGTATATGACGACAAATCGTCATCTATTGGCCGATCTGGATAGTTTGGGTATCGAGGTGATCGTTCTGAGTATGGAGATTCAGATGTAGGGTTTACAGATTCAGTCTGTGTTGATGGACAGATTCAGATCAACACAGTTTGATGACGTGACCTTGAAGAGCATCAGGGAGCAGGTGCAGGTTGGATCGTTAGGCGATTTCTCTATAGCCGAAGATGGGTCGCTGAGGCACGGTACTAGATTGTGCATTCCGAGTGGAGAGCTTCGGGAGGAGATCCTGCAAGAAGCGCATCGTTCCCAGTACTCTATGTATCCTGGAGCCAACAAGATGTACAGAGACCTGAGGGAGCACGTATGGTGGTATGGCATGAAGCGAGATGTAGCTCAGTTTGTATCTCGATGCTTAGTGTGCCAGCAGGTGAAAGCCGAGAGACAGAGGCCAGGTGGTCTGCTTTAGCCACTACCTATTCCAGAGTAGAAGTGGGAGCACATCACTATGGACTTTGTATCTGGACTTCTACGATCTTCAGGAGGAAAAGACGTGATTTGGGTCATCGTTGATAGATTGACCAAATCGGCCCACTTTTTTGCCTTTCAAGGTGGGACTATCTACGGAGAAGCTGGCAGAGATGTATGTGAGACAGATAGTCAGATTGCACGGAGTTCCTGTGAGCATAGTATCTGATCGGGATAGTCGTTTTACTTCCCACTTTTGGAGGAGTTTGCATACTAGCTTGGGCACTCAGCTCAAGTTCAGTACCGCATATCACCCCCAGACGGACGGACAGTCAGAGAGGACCATCCAGACACTCGAGGATATGCTTCGCACTTGTGTGTTAGATTTCGGGGGATCTTGGGAGGACCATCTTCACCTGGTAGAGTTTGCTTACAACAACAGCTATCAGGCCAGTATAGAGATGTCACCATTTGAGGCTCTATACGGACGGAGATGTCGCACTCCATTGTCATGGGACGATGTCGGTGAGAGATCTTTGCTTGGCCCAGAGATGGTGGTGGATGCAACAGAGAAGGTTAAGTTGATCAGGGATAGACTTCGGGTGGCTCAGGATAGACAGCGGCATTGGACCGATAGCCACCGGAGACCGTTAGAGTTCGAGGTTAGTAGCAGTTTTTCTGTTTGTGCTTGTTGGTGATTGTTTTCTTTAGGAACTTGTATTGAGTCTTGTCTTGTGTCTAGGTTGGCGATATGGTGTTCTTGAGGATTTCTCCGACACGGGGCACGATTCGTTTTGGCAGAGGCGGGAAGCTTAGTCCGCGCTTCATCGGACCTTTCACTATTCTTGGAAGGGTCGGTACAGTGGCCTATCGACTGGAGTTGTCGCCTACGCTCGAGGGAGTCCATAACGTGTTCCATGTGTCGCAGTTGAGGCGGTACGTGGCAGACCCTAGTCACGTATTCGATCACTCCGAGTTAGAGGTGGGGCCTACTCTCCGCTATCCAGAGCAGCCTGTGGAGATTCTGGATCGTCGGGAGAAGGTGCTCCGGAACCAAGTTATCCCTTTGGTTCATGTCGCATGGAGGCATCACTCTCCAGGTGAGTCTACCTGGGAGAGAGGACGAGATGCGGGAGCGTTACCCTTATCTCTTCGAGCCTTGAGGTATTTTTTTTTCTTTGTTCTTGTTACTATTATGGTGCTAGTTTGCTCTAATTTCGAGGACGAAATTTTTTTTTAGGAGGGTAGATTTGTCACCCCCAATTTTCTTAATAGGGCTAATATGGTCATTTGCATTATTTCATTATTTTTAATATTATTTAAATATTATTTTCGGTGTTTTTATATTATTATTTAAAATAGGTATTTTATCGATAGTGTTATTATTTATAAAAAGTCTAATATTTTTAATATATATAAAAAAAATATTTAGTTTTGTTTATAAATAAATTCTGATTTTTATTTATATATTTTTAGGTGATATTCCATTTATGGAATATATATACATATATATATATATATATATATATATATATATATATAAATATATATATTTATGTTAATGTGTAAATATTATCGGTTTAATTTATATAAATAAATATATACGTATATGTGAATATAAATATAATATATAATATATGTATATGTGTATGTATGTATGTATGTATGTGTGTATGTATGCATGTATTTATGGTGTGGATATATATATATATATATATATATATATATATATATATATATATATATACCCACACCATATATATATATATATATATATATATATATATATATATATATATATATATATATATATATGGTGTGGGTATATATATATATATATATATATATATATACCCACACCATATATATATATATATATATATATATATATATATATATATATATATATATATATATGGTGTGGGTATATATATATATATATATATATATATATATATATATATATATATACCCACACCATATATATATATATATATATATATATATATATATATATATATATATATATATATATGTGGGTATATATATATATATATATATATATATATATATATATATATATATATATATATATATATATATATATATATATATATACTAGTTAAAGTATTAAAGAAAGAAAAAAAAAGAAAAAAAAGAAAACCTAAAAACAAAGACACACACGCCACAGAATAGAAACAGCAGCAGCAACACAAAGTTGCGCCCCTCCCCCCCTTTCCTAATAAACCGAGCGGACCACGTAAGTAATATAGTATATATATATATATATATATATATTTTTAGAGAGAGAAAGAGAGAGAGATTTTCACAAAAACTCAAACCCTAGCCGTCACCCCCAACCCAACGTACACCCCGACGTCGCCGTCTACCAACCCAGGGCCGTCCATCGCCGGAAAAAGTGCAACGAGCATTCCACTCGCGCGCAGAAACTGTCAGCGAAGAGCCAACTTCGGAGCGACGTTTCGCCGCGCACGCTCGATCAATTTCCGAGCCGTTTCTCCGGTATGATCCTAACATATACACCTTTAATTTTCTTCAAATAGTTCGTGCCGATTCATACCATGTACGACGAAAAACGAGTTCCAAAATCGAGAAAAAACTCGATTTTCTGGGTTTAGAAACTGTCCCGAAACACCAACTTCGTGGCCGATTTGCGACCAACATGTTGCAAGTTTTCAAAATCGGTTTGAAGAGACTTGGAGACATCATATAGGGCTTTAAAACTTTTTTGGTAGAACTGAATTTCATGCATTGTACATAAAGTTATTGATTTGTGAAGTTGGAGAAAAAAACTGATTTTCAAAAGTGGATTTTTTAGTAAAACTGTCCCGATACGCCGTCCGTCCTGTCAATCCGGACGAAGTGGTCACGAACCGATAGCATCGAAAGATACATATCGATTTCGTGGTCGTGTGGGCTTTGACGGAATTCAAATTGGTCGCGTGTGCGCGACGAATTTGATGCGTATCCGTCAAAAATTTACCGTATCGACCTTTTGCATATTTGTCAATTACTTTGTGCACACTAATCAAATCGCGACGAAACTTGCGCCATTGGACTCGAAATATTTTTCTGGTCCTGTATGCCAAGTTTGGTCCGATTCTGAGACTGTTGATCGGGACGCCATTTTGGCGGGCCTACAATCCCACTCAACGGGTGATTTTGTGCACAGCCCACCGGAATCCAAAATTGGACATATCGTTGGGTTCGTCTCGTCAAATCGGACCTGTAGACATATAGTTTGATGACTTTAGAGACCGTAAATTATGGCACATTTTTCGATGCAAAGTGGGTCCAACGGCGGATACTATTTTGACCCAAAATTACTGTTTTTCTCCTGTGTCCAGAATTGGACTTATGGATAGGCGTTTCTAGCTAATTTGACCATTCTGAGAACGTTGGTAATGTTTGTTTCAGCATTAGGAGACAGTTGTGCGAGTTGACCGTTCGTGGCTCATTGAGTGGGTTGTAGTTTCGATTTTCTCAGCTCAGGACGACAAGCGAGTACATTCTCTGATAGTTTTCATTGTCTTGATATCTACTATATCCGATTCAGTTGTAGTGTTATACTTGATTCTCGACACGAGGATACACGGACTAGTATACATTGAATCTCGTCAGGAGATGTCATTCCTGGTTTACCTGGTATATGAGTACATTGTTCGATTTTGTTTCTTGTACTTGTATAGACACCGATTTGGGAGTGGGCTGGCCCCCTTCTCTTCGAATCCTGTGTCATGACCTGTCATGTCTAGATTCATTATACTACTTGGGGATGGAGGAGTTATTAGAGGTTATGTGATCATTATCCTTACTTGTTTATTACTTGCGCATAGCTCCACCCTCACCACACGTAGGATGTAGCCTGACCTTATACTACTTGTGCATAGCTTTCCATTTTGGACGGCCTGATCCCTACATTATTATACTACTTGTGCATAGCCGGTCAAACACTACCAAAATAACCAACTTTAGCGACGGCCACATCCGTCGCTCATCCGTCGGTAACATAAATTACCGACGGAATAGCGACGGATATTTGATGAAAATAGCCGTCGGGAAATACGTCGTCGCTAAAATTTGTCCGTCGCTAAGCCGTCGGACAAATGATTAACCGACGGACTAGCGACTGATTACCGACGGTTGCCTTTCAATGGTTTAGCGACGGATTAGCGACTTGTTCCCGTCGGTTTACATGCCATATAATATTAAAATATCCGTCGCTAAGCCGTCGTAAATAGGTCGGTAAAAGCGTATCAGAGAGGTTCCTGATACGCAAAATCAGTCGCTATTCCGTCGCCATTCCGTCGTTAACCTCGACGTTATAGCGACGGATTAGCGACGGGTAGGGCGTCGGCCTGGTTCTGGAAAGCTTCCATATTTCCAGAACCATGTCGACGGATAATGGGTCGCTAAGCCGTCGCTAGTCCGTCGTCATCCTCGACAGATTAGCGACGGGTTAGCGACCCACTATCCGTCGCTAAGTCTCTGGAAACCTACCATATTTCCAGAACCATGTCGACGGATTTGCCGTCGCTAGGTAGTCGATATTCCGTCGCTAATATTCCAGTTAGCGACGGAAGTTCCGTCGCTAGTTCGTCGCTAGCTCGTCGCTACCTGCAAATTTATTTCAACCAGTTAGCGACGGACTCGCCGTCGCTAGGTAGTCGCTAGGTGGTCGCTAACTGCAAAATATTTATATCACCCAGTTAGCGACGGATATTCCGTCGCTCGTCCGTCGGTAACTGCAAATATTTATATAACCCAGTTAGCGACGGATTTGCCGTCGCTAGTTAGTCGCTCATCGGTCGCTAAAAGATATATCCGTCGCTAGTTAGTCGCTAGTCCGTCGCTAAATGCAACATTAATTAAAAAAAATTACAGAAACATTCTATTTCCTTTTCGTAAATATTACACATATTCATAATATCCAATATCCAAACATCCATGTACGATCAACAAATATCCAAATATCCAAATTCATAATATCCAATATCAAACAGAAATATCCAAACATCTATGTACAAATATCCAAACACAAATACACAAATTCATAATATCCAAACATTCATGTACGCTTCCAAAATATCCAGAATTCAAAATCCAAAAACAGTACAAATATCCAAAAACAGTACAAATATCATTGAGATGGATCGCGTCGTCGTCTCGGCGCCGCCTCGGCTCTGCGGATGTACTCTTCCACCATGTACGCCGGCACCTGGGACAACACATGCTCTAGAAGCGTGCGGAGCTGCTCTGGCGACATCAAGTCCATGAGCCCAATGAGCGCAGTATCCGGTACCAGGCGGACCTCGGCAGAACGGTCAAATGAATAACCTCCAGGGTCGGAAGGACCGGCAACCGCACTAGACGTACCGGGAGCAGACGGATCTGGACCGGGAGCAGAAGAAGGACGCGGAAGGCGCTCCAGCACATCCGACATTAGACTCCGCATTTCCGACATATCGGAGGTGAGAGTCGCAAGCTGCGCCCTCATATCGTCCGACGGGGGCGCGGGAGGAGGCGGGGGCGGTGGATATCTCGGAGTCGTGCCCTGCAACGACGCCGCCATGGAACCTACGCCGTAGACACGCCCTTTATTAAAGCCGCCGACAGACTCTACGAACACGTCGTCGTAGCGAACGGCCATAGAAGAGGGCGTCTGGGTGGGCGTCGTTTCGCCGACAACCTCGGCAGGGGGCTCAATCTGACTAAGGGCCTCACGATATGCAGCCTATCCAATGAATGTGTTTATACTATAAGTTTTCCTAAGTTATAATCTGAATCCTATGTTTCCCTAAGTTATAATTTGAATCCTACGTTCACCTAATTAAGTTAACAATAATTATATTTCTAATATAAATCTCATAAACGTAATTACTTACATCAGTCGCCTGGGCCCTCGCGTCGACTAAGCTCCCATCTGCCCGCCTCTTGTGTGTATGCAGGAATACATCGTAGGCGGTGACCGACTCCGGCTCTCTCCCCTCCTTTACCGTCCGTTGTGCCTGCATACGAAATATACGTCGAATTTAATTAACTACGTATATTAATAGTACCGAATTTAATAGTGAAATGAATTTGCGGTATCTCACCAAATCTGTACGCGTCGCTGCGTGGGGCTTTGAACCTCCCGTATGCAGACCAGCGGCCTGTCTGCTCGCCTTCGCTTTCTCTGATTTCTCCCTGTACTGAGCAGTATTCATCTTATCCAACATCTGCTCGTAGTACTCCTCCCGGAGCCACTTCTTCCTCGAATGCGCCGTACGAACGTCGTACACCGCATCCCGTATCTTCTTCCCGGCGACGGCTTTGTAGGCCTTGCGAATCAACTCCTCGCGATGGGGGGGGCCACCAGAACGTCGTCTGACATACAAATTAAATTATCACGTAATTAAAAAATTAGTGGATTAAAGAATAATTAATAATTAACCAAAAGATATATATATACCTTCATCTCCTCGAGCCAGACGTACTGCATGTTCTGAGGTACCTCAGAAAAATTGAGGTAGGGGCCATGGTAGTTTTCCCGGATAATTTGCCCGAGTATCCGGGCAGCATCATACGGGAAAAACCTACAAAGAAGCAAAGACTGGATTATTAACTTGAATAAATGAAACAAATTTAATAAATTAACTTAAATTTACTTACGTATCACCCGCGGGCCATAGCTCTCGTCGGTTCTCGCCTATTGGCCTCTCTGGAGGCGTCGGAGGATCCGCGGGTCCGCGGATGTACTCACCGGTAGCAGGATGAAGCTGAATCCGGGGGTACTCTGGAGCCCACCCTGCAGTAACTGATGGTGTACCCGCTGGTGCATCCGGGGGCGGAACGGATCCGCTAGCGGATGGAGTCTCAGGCCTCGATGAAGATGAAGGTAGCGCAGAGATAGATCGACGGCGGGAAGAGTCTGTGGCCGGGCTCTCCAGGTCGGGATCGGAGGACTCTATATCCGGGGAATGTGGAAGGCGACCACGACCGCTACCACCACGACCGCTACCACCACGTCCACGGCCAGTGCCGCTACCACCACGCCCACCACGGCCAGTACCGCCACCACCAGCACCACCACGGCCACGGCCACTGCCGCTACCAGCAGCACGAGTGGTAGTGACCATGACCTGTAAATAGAACACATAAATATAATTAACAATATAGAAGTATAAATGAATATAAAACTGAACTAAAATATATATACCAGCAGCAGGGCGGCGAGTGCCGTCAAGACAATGAGAACTAAGAGTGCCATCTGTAAAAAGAAAATCATACAATAAGTAGATGATCGAACGACAAAAACATAAACTGAAATAAGAATGTGTCCGTCTAAACTGAATTCACTAAGTTAGTTGTAAGTGCTTCTAATATATACCGATATTTAATCTAATCATCGTTATCGTCCTCGTCCTCATCGTCATCGTCATCGTTCTCATCCTCATTCTCATCGTCGACTTCATCTATATCATCATCCTCATCGTCGACTTCATCTGTATCATCATCCTCATCCTCATCCTCATCCTCTTCTTCTTCTTCTTCTTCTTCTTCTACTTCTTCTTCAGGCTCAATACTTGGGACAAGACGCCTCTTTCTCCCCTGGTTGACAGCTAAGTCTTGTATATCAACCTCTTCCTCCCCTCTATTTTCCTCAGCATGAGGTATATCGACATCTTCCACGTCCATGGTATCCGACTGTTGTCCCATGTATTGGGGCTTCTCGATCTGGTCCTCTTGGTATGCTGGGTCTCCAACGTTGAATGTATTTCTAGATTTAATCTTGCATACTGCCCACCAGTCAAATCGATCTCTACGACGCCTTGGGTAGCTTGTATAGTAGACTTGAACAGCCTGACTTGCTATCGCAAACGTGTCGGACCCTCTATACCTCCTGCGATGATTTATATCGACGAATCCAAATTGTTTATCGATTCTCCAACCGATATTTGGTCTCGTATCGAACCACTCACATTTGAACATCACAATATGCATATCATATGGGGCACTATATTGTAAATCTACAATCTCCCGAAGTACTCCATAATAGTCAAAGTCCGGCTCGTCGTCATAGATGGTGCCTCTTATGCAAACACCAGAATTCTTGGTATCGAAGCCGTCATTGAGAAATTCGACATTTATAGCATGCTGAGTTGACTTAAACTTGAAGCCATTAACGACATAGCCTGACAAAGTCTTTGCATGCTTCTTCGGTCCCAATGCCAAATAACGAATGCTCTCATTTATGAGTGTTGTTTCAGGCAATAAAACCTGTAAACATGTATTGATAATTTAAATATTTTAGCTGCATATATTTTAATGGTAGCCGCATAACATATTATCTCAGTTACTTACGTATTTACGAAACCAGGACGGAAAGGTACAATCAACCTCTCTTTGAAGTCCCTCATCTGTAATATATGGTGTCCTCATTTTGACTTCACCTCTAAATACACTGTTAGAGAGAATAAAAATAAGTGTAGTCACTTAATTCACCAAATTAGAGATTATAACGAGGCGTAGTCACTTACTTCTCCAAATCTCTCACTTCTTGTATGTCACAATTTAACAAGACATATCGGTGAGCGGTATCATACTCATCGTCGGTCAACCACCGTTTCTTACTAGCCCCAATAGGCTTGCCCCTTAAATTGAATATACCTCCATCCTCAACGTCTTCTTCATTCCTTTGAGGTCTATTTCGATTTGTCTCGACATGAGTATCGAAATAAATGGAGCAGAAATTTGACACCTCCTCGATAAGATATGATTCGCATATCGAAGCCTCTATATGAGCCTTGTTGCCAACTTTCTTTTTTAGATGGTGTAGGTACCTAAAGAGACAAATTATCTTGAGAATTAACAATAAATTGTAAAATCCACTTAAATTTCACTTAAATTATATCGATTTTTATTTACCTTTCAAAGGGGTACATCCATCGATAATGAACAGATACACCGACACGGGCTTCGTATGCTAGATGAATCGGTAGATGCTCCATGCTGTCGAAAAAGCCCGGTGGAAATATTTTCTCTAACTTACAGATTGTTAAGACAATCTTCTCCTCAAGTTGTACCATATGTTGCACCGTCAGCTTAGTTGAACAGATATCCCTGAAGAATGTAGACAGCTCGGCCAACGGAACCCATACAGTAGAAGGCAACAACTCTCTCAAAGCAATGGGCAGTAATCTTTCCATAAACACGTGGCAGTCGTGACTCTTCATTCCCGTTAGCTTGCGTTCATTGAGATCAACGCATCTAGACAAATTCGAAACATAGCCGTCGGGAAATCTTAAATTAGATATCCACTTGCAGATTATTAATCTATCTTCCTTGCTCAATGTGTATGGCGCTATAGGCTTACTTAATTGTCCACCAGCACCCCTTTGTATCAAGTTCAGATGAGGACGCTTGTATATCTCGGCTATGTCTTGTCTTGCTTTTGGATTGTCCTTCGTCTTTCCTTTAATATCCATGACGGTATTGAAGACATTATCGAACACGTTCTTTTCGATATGCATGACATCAAGATTATGCCTTATAAGATTATCTTTCCAATAAGGCAAGTCTCAGAAGATACTCCGTTTGGTCCAGTTATGGCTTTGTCCGAACCCCTCGACACGATGGTTCGATGGATCTTCCATTGCGGTGGGCAATTCCTTTACAGCTTCCCAAATATCGTATCCCGAAAATCTGGCAGGAGGTTGAGAAAATTCTTGTTTTCCATATCTGAACGCGTCCTTATTCTTTCTCCAAGGATGGGTCGCGGGCAGAAATTGACGGTGACAGTCAAAGAAAGAAGTTTTTCCTCCATGCCTAAGGCGGAACGCCTTACTATTTTCCATGCATATCGGACAAGACATGTTGCCGTGCGTACTCCATCCCGACAGCATACCGTATGCTGGAAAATCATTGATTGTCCACATGAGTGAAGCTCTCATCTGAAAGTTCTGTTTCCTGGAAATATCATAGGTCGTGACGCCGATCTCCCACAGCTGTTTCAGCTCATCCACCAACGGCTGTAAATATATATCGATGTTCTTCGTCGGATTTTTAGGACCGGGTATGATAGCTGTCAGAAACATATAAGGAGTCTTCATACACATCCATGGTGGCAGATTGTAAGGGGTAAGAATGACCGGCCAGTATGAGTACTGAGATCCCGACTGTCCGAAAGGGGCGAAGCCATCAGCACATAGCGCCAGGCGTACATTTCTAGGCTCTGCAGCAAAATCTGGATGACACAAATCAAAATGTTTCCACGCCTCTCCATCCGAAGGATGTGACAATTCTCCTTCGTCCTTTATGCGTTCTTCGCTGTGCCACGTCATGTGTTCTGCTGTATTTAGAGACATATACATCCTCTGCAAGCGCTTCGTGATCGACAAGTAATGCATATACTTGTAAGGACGTCGTTTTCTAGTCGACTTTCCTTTTCCCTGTACTGGCTTGTAACGATCCGCATTACAGAAGCTGCAACTTTCTGATACGCAATTCTCTTTGTAGTACAATATGCATCCGTTGCGACAACAATCTATCTTCTCGTACCCCAGTCCCAGTTGTCGGACCATCATCTTTGACTTGTAGAAGTTTTTTGGTAGCTCTTTTGATTCCTTCGGTAATACCTCCTTGATTACTTCTGTGATCCGATTATAGCAAGCTTGTGGCAAGTTAAAATCAGACTTTATGTTCAACAACCGCATCGTCACTGACAGTACGGAATGAGTCTCACAACCAGGATATAGAGAAGTATCTGCGTCCTGAAACATGTCATAGAACTCCTTCGCCTCGGGATTAGGATCCTCCGGATCAAAATTAGGCCCTGCCGCATCATACACCATATCTCGTGCAAGGTTCTGCAGATCTCTATAATCAACAGAGCATCCGTGGTCTTCGATGACATCCGTTGCAGCATTATCATCAAAAGCATAAGTAGCAGCTTCCGCAGCCTGTCTTTCCGAATATAGTTCACCTTGCGATGACCACAGGCCGTAATTACGTACGAAACCCTTACGGGTCAAATGATCTCTCACAGTCACCACTTCTTCGTAACGTCTATTGTGACATTTAACACATGGACACTTAATTTTGTTACCGTCCATGTACTGAGCTTTGCTCATTGCATAATTAAGAAATACTTCCACGCCTGCCTGAAAATCGTCACTCACACCAATTCTACTCTCGTGTTGCCGTTTGTACATCCATGTACGATCAACAAAATAACGACTCATCCTCAATTTGGATGTGAAAATCTGTATCGTAAGACAAACTAAACATAAGAATAGCCCGATACCGATACTCATAAATTTGGATTAGGGTTAGGATGTTAGATATAAGTGAACTAGGTGATGTAGAGTACAATATAGGGAACTGTGAATGGACTGAAAGTTGCACATGAGAAGGTTCAATGAAGGGCCCATAAATGGGTTCACATGATAAGTTAGTAAGAATCCACATCACTATACATACTCCCCCGTCTCAGGAGTGTGTCTGGCTCCTATTTAGAACAGCACAGGTCACAACATGTCCAGAATAGCAAAACAGAGCTCTACAATGTATATCGGTATCGGACTATTCCTACGAGTATTGGTATCGGCGATATCAATACTCGTGTGAATAGGAGATTGCAATATAAGTCTAAGCTATCTAGCTAACATGTATACTTGCATTTACATTGTATCATAACTTGTATCTAGTTACCTTGCTAATCATGTATATACTCTTAACATATATGTGAAGACACTATACTAACATGTATTTAAATCAAGGTTCAAAGTATCGGTATCGGAATCGGTATCGGACTATATATTCCTACGAGTATTGGCATCGGCGATATCAATACTCGTGTGAATAGGAGATTGCAATATAAGTCTAAGCTATCTAGCTAACATGTATACTTGCATTTACATTGTATCATAACTTGTATCTAGTTACCTTGCTAATCATGTATATATTCTTAACATATATGTGAAGACACTATACTAACATGTATTTAAATCAAGGTTCAAAGTATCGGTATCGGAATCGGTATCGGACTATATATTCCTACGAGTATTGGCATCGGCGATATCAATACTCGTGTGAATAGGAGATTGCAATATAAGTCTAAGCTATCTAGCTAACATGTATACTTGCATTTACATTGTATCATAACTTGTATCTAGCTACCTTGCTAATCATGTATATACTCTTAACATATATGTGAAGATACTATACTAACATGTATTTAAATCAAGGTTCAAAGTATCGGTATCGGAATCGGTATCGGACTATATATTCCTACGAGTATTGGCATCAGCGATATCAATACTCGTGTGAATAGGAGATTGCAATATAAGTCTAAGCTATCTAGCTAACATGTATACTTGCATTTACATTGTATCATAACTTGTATCTAGTTACCTTGCAATATAAGTCTAAGCAATCTAGTATTGGTATCGGCGATATCGGTAGTATCGGCGGTATCGGATCGAAGTATCGAATTTTTTTGGTATTGGAAAACAAATAATTATTAATAAATTATTTACATTTAAAAACATATAATTTATACATTTAGGCATAATTTTAAGTGATTTAAGTATTATTTCTTAGTAGTTTTGAAATTAAATAAAATTAAATTAAATGAAATAGTATTATTTCTTAGGATCGGGACATGCCAAACCGTATCCGTATCGGGGAATGCAACCCATTCCCCACCCCCCCGACCCCCCTGCCCTCTCCATTACCCACCCCCCCCGACCCCCCCTGCCCCCATTCCCCACCCCCCCGACCCCCCTGCCCTCTCCACCCCCCACCCCCCGACCCCGACCCCCCTGCCCCCATTCCCGACCCCCCCCGACCCCCTGCCCCCATTCAACACCCCCCCGACCCCCCTGCCCTCTCCACCCCCCACCCCCCGACCCCCCTGCCCCCATTCCCCACCCCCCCGACCCTCATTCCCCACCCCCCCCCACCCCCTGCCCCCATTCCCCACACCCCTCCGACCCCCTGACCCCATTCACCGCCCCCCCGCCCTCTCCACCCCCCGCGAAGCCGACCCCCCCCACTCCCCCCCCGGCCCCAAAACCCAAAATTAGAGAAAGAGAGAGAGATACCTGTAGAGAGAGAGAGAGAGCCGCGAGAGAGAGAGAGAGAGCCGCGCGCGAGAGAGAGAGAGCCGCGAGAGAGAGAGAGAGTTTTGGGGGGAATGAAAAATTCCCCCCCGTCGGTTCAATTTAAGTTAGGGCACAGAACCTAGCGACGGAATAGCGACGGAATAGATTAGTCGCTAAACCGTCGCCAATTAAAAGGTGTTTTCCGACGGATATATCCGTCGCCAGTTAGTCGCTAAAGTTCCCGCCAATGTTTTAAAGATTTTGCCGCCAACATTTGCGACGAATAAGCGATGAAAAAGAATCCGTCGCTAACGTTCGTCGACTTAGCGACGGAAACCCGACAAATTTTTACATTTAAAATTGGAAAAAATTATGTTATGTTGTCTGTCGCTAATCCGTCGCTAAGATGTCGGAAACTGGTCGCTATTAGCGACGGAATCCGTCCGTCGCTAAACTTCCGTCGGTAAAGTGGGGTATTTTAGTAGTGAAATGGAACAGCCTGATCTTGACCCAAGCCGATCACATAACGCTCTAATATCTCATGGCACTTTATTTTTATGTTTACATCATACCTCAGATTACTTTCCATTGTTTATATTCCAGTTTCATCTTATATATCTCACACATGACATGATTTACAGTTCTCTTGTACCGTTTTACTTTCAGTCTTGATATTCCATCTTGTATTTTATTATGATTGTCTCTTATAGTATTTGTCAATTCACATGGAACTGTTATTGGCGTTTGTACTTGCTCATATCCTGACAGGATAATCCCTGTTGTTTTTCAGAGGATTTAGATGCAGATTGCCCGACCTACTACGGGTTTGGCATAGATGGAGCCTACGACCAGGACCAGTCTGTGGACCCGGTGTTCGTAGATGACGCACCGCCAGTAGCGACCTAGTTCACCTAGATTTTGTCTTGATTACATTCTAGTTTGATACTTTGAGACTTGTAGTATTTATTTTGGGATATTGTTTTATGTCATCATACCTCAGATTACTTTCTATTGTTTATATTCCAGTTTCATCTTATATATCTCACACATGACATAATTTACAGTTCTCTTGTACCATTTTACTTTCAGTCTTGATATTCCATCTTGTATTTCATTATGATTGTCTCTTATAGTATTTGTCAATTCACATGGAACTGCTATTGGCGTTTGTACTTGCTCATATCCTGACAGGATAATCCCCGTTGTTTTTCAGAGGATTTAGATGCAGATTGCCCGACCTACTACGGGTTTGGCATAGATGGAGCCTACGACCAGGACCAGCCTGTGGACCCGGTGTTCGTAGATGACGCACCGCCAGTAGCGACCTAGTTCACCTAGATTTTGTCTTGATTACATTCTAGTTTGATACTTTGAGACTTGTAGTATTTATTTTGGGATATTGTTTTATGTCTTGGTCTCTGAACTTTTGATTGTGGCTCAGCACTATTTCAGACTATTTATCTCATCTTTATCTTTATCATCGTGTTTATCTTCCTTAGAATTATGTGATTGAGTTGTGGTTATATTCCTCCGTGCGGAGATGTCAGGTTATATTTGTGTCTTAGATTCTATATATTCTAGATGACCCTTACAGCGTTCTACCGCCGATACTGCGGCGTAGGCTGGACGTACCCACGTGCTCGTACCCCTAAACATGGTACGGGTCATGACAATAGGTCGAATTAGAACCCTATTGAGAATATAGCATACTGTATTTACAGCTTCAGCCCATAAATTTCTAGGTAGACTAAACTGGTTTAACATAACTCTAGCCATTTCAGATTGAGTTCTGTTCTTACGTTCCACAACTCCATTTTGTTGCGGATTCCTAGGCCAAGAGAATTCATGCAGATAACCGTGTGTGTCACAAAATTGCTTGAATTCTGCATTCTCAAATTTGCCGCCATGATCACTACGAATACGAGTAATCATGAACCCTTTTTCATTCTGTACTTTCTTGCAAAAGGTGATAAATTCTGATAATGCATCATTCTTGCGTGCAAGAAAATAAACCCATGTATATCTAGAGAAGTCATCTATAATGACAAATGCATATAACTTACCACCTAGACTAGCAATTCTGCTGGATCCAAATAAGTCCATATGCAACAATTGTAAAGGTCTAGTGGTACTTACAGCGTTCTTGGATGTGAATGCGGATTTGGTAGCTTTGTTCTTTTCACATTCACTACATACCGTATCCTTCTTGAAAGAAATATCCGGTAAGCCGCGTACCAACTTCTTCGTAGATAATCTTGAAATTGTATCCATGTTTGCATGACCGAGTCTCATATGCCATAGTTGACTCTCAATACTTTTGGCCATCAAACATCTACATGCTGTGTTAGCATCTTCCAACAAATAGAATACATATATATTGTCTTCCCTAATACCTTCAAATATAGTACTGCCAGTTGAACTATCAATAATAGTACATTTATCTTTTACGAAGTTAATGCCATAACCGTGATCAGCTAAATGGCTTATGCTGAGCAGATTATGTTTTAACTCGGTAACAAGACAAACATCTTTAATTACTGGATAGGGAGCCTTACCAATGTCACCGATACCGATTATATACCCTCTCAAATTATTACCGAAGGAGACGTATCCTTCTTTATTCCTCTTCGACAGTGTTGCAAATAATGAAGCGTCACTGGTCATGTGCCGTGAGCAACCGCTGTCGAGGATCCATTTGCTCCTAGCATGTGAAGGGTGTCCCACTTATAAAACAATTTGCAGATGAAACTTTTGGTACCCATTGCTTGTAGGGTCCTGACTGGTTAGTTTTCGGTATCCATGCATAAATATTTAAATCTACTAACTTTCTGATTCTACATGCAGAAGATATATGACCAATGAGGCCACAATAATGACATTTAGCATATTGAGTGTTGAAAGTAGTGTGAGGTGTATGATTGGTAGGTTTTGGTTTTCTAGTATAGAAGAATGCATGCCTATTAGTCTTCTTGGGCATAGTCTTGGTATGGTTTGGTCTGACAGTGTTGGGCGTGTTCCGATGATTCGGTAATTGATACATGTTAGAATAGGAAGCAGCAACTTCGGGCCATTTTTCTAAACTAATTTCCAACTTTTTGGAAGTGTCATATAATCTAGTATAGTCAGATGTAAGAGAATCTAATCTAACCTGTGCACACTGGAGACTCTTTCTCTCCTTAGATAGGTCTTCCTTTAACTGGATAATCGTTTGGTCTTTTTCTTCGGATAGCTTAACAGTCTCGTGTAACAACAATTTAATAGAAAAAAGCTCACCAGACTCATTTGAAGAGTCATTATCTCTAACCTGATCTAGTAGGTCGTTAAGTCTTCCTATTTTACCTTTGTACTCTTTGAGTACCTTCTTAGAGGTTTCATATTTACTACACAGTTTCATGTAATCATCTAACAGTTCACTGAAAACCTCTCCTAATTGCTCAAAGGTGAAATCATCATAAGGGTTAAATAGAGGATTAGTGATTACCTGATCGCAAGCCATCAAGCACACATTTGCAGCGTCATCTGATTGTTCATCTTCTGAGTCGCTGGCTTTACTTTCATGCCATATGCTTGTGTTGGCGTACTTCCTTGATGTAGATTTCTTCAGGTAGCCTTTGTCATATTTCCTATTTTTCTTTGATGATGATGCTGAGGGACAATCTTTCTTCATGTGTCCTTTCTTCTTGCATCCGTAGCAAATAGGATCTTTCTCGTTTTTGTTGTTGTCTTTGCCGTCCTTTGTTCTTCTGTTAAATCTCATGAACTTCTTGAACTTTCTTACCAGAAGAGCTTGATCTCCAGAGTCGGAGTCGCGGTCGTCGGAATCATCTTCGATGGTTCTTCTATATTGAGCCTTGAGAGCGATCGTCTTCTCTGACTTTTCCTTTGGTGCAGCATCTTCAAAGTCTTGAAGTTGTAACTCGTGAGTGAGTAGCTTACCCATGAGTGTTTCTAGAGACATTGTTGAGAGGTCGTTCCCTTCAATGATTGTTGTAGCCTTTGGAATCCAGTTCTTTGTAAAGGCTCGTAGAAGTTTACGAATCTTCTCATGGTTACTGTAATCCTTGCCTAGTGAGGACAGAGGATTTACAATATCCAATAATCTTGTAAACATCTGAGTGACTGATTCACTTGGCTTCATTTTGAATGCCTCATATTCTTGAGTAAGTCTGCTGATCTTTGACTCCTTGACTTGTGTTGTTCCTTCGTGGGTTACTTCGAGAAGTTTCCACACTTCGTTTGATGTTGTAAAAGTAGACACCCTGTTGAATTCAGTTCTGTCTAAAGCACAAAATAAAGCGTTAATAGCACGTACGTAAAGACTGGCCTTTTTCTTTTCTTTATACGAGGTGGCTTTTTATAGCCATCAATAACCATAGACCATAAGTCAAAATCGAGAGATTTCAGAAAGAAACTCATACGTGTTTTCCAATAAGTGTAGTTTGTGCCGTCAAACAGTGGAGGTCTGTTTGTGGCTTGGCCTTCACTTGTGAATTTCACAGTTGCCATGTGTAATGCTGTGATCTATATAAAAATTGAATATAACTGCAATTTTACCTTGATTTACCTGTATAACCCGCTCTGATACCAATTGTAAGAACGAAATCGTAAAGCAGAATACTCTAGAGGGAGGGTAAATAGAGTAGGCAGCGGAATATTGCTAATTAAAAACTTGTTAGCAGTTAGATCACAGATAAAATAATAATCACAAAAAGTAAATGACAGAATTTAAAAGAGATCAGAAGGAAAAACCAAACACCAAGATTTATACTGGTTTCCCCCTTGTGAGGACTACTCCAGTCGGAAGAACTCTAGCTTCTGGTTGAATCCACTATTGAAAAATCTCGCAAGTTTTTATACGAAGTCCTTGCAACTTCTATAAACGCGAGCTTTGATACGAAGAACTCGACCAACTTCAATTGTGAAGAGTTGAATCTTCTATCAAGCCTCTGATTATAATCACTCTGAAACTTCTAGACCGTATCGCACTGGCAAATTGACTAGAGGATTGTTACTGGCTTGGGATTTGAAAATGAAAGCTTTTAAGAACTCTTTGGAAGAATGTAAGCTCAGGAAGAGAAGAGATTGAAAGTGAATTGGTGATATGAAATGATCGAAATACTTCTCTATTTATAGTTTTTCCAAAGACAGAACTCTGACAGAATTCGGGCAGAATTCGGACAGAACTCTTTGTAACAAACCGTAACTGAAGGATGACCAAGTTCAAAAACCCAACGTTCACTAACGTTCCAAATGGCCGAACTCTGGCCGAACTCGGCTCGAGTTCTCCTGGGGTTCTGCCAGTTCATTTTTGGAGAAAATAAATTTTGGCTTTTTGAAAAGTCCTTCAGAAGCTTTTTGTAAAAAGAATGTTTTTTAAAAACGTAGGTCATTTGTAAAGAATAGGATGGTTTTGAAAAACGTTTTAGGGTAGCCTATTTGCCAGTACGACTCGGTGTACAATGTATTCCTAGACTCAATAAAATAAAAAATTATATTGCATAATAGGAACTACATTCTGAATGGCAAACAGCTTCGAACCATCTTCGATCTTGAACATAGTTGATATCCATTGTTGAGCAGTGTCCAAAATGTCGTAGGTAAACATCTGAGTTGACTTGCATTTATATCAAGACAGAGTTTGATCAATTATTAAAATCAGGTTTGACCATGACCAATGAGCTAACAAGCCCGACAAAGAATCGAGCTTTACCAAGCTCGTATTTCTGGGGCCTTCAACAAAAGAGTCCGGGAAAGATCATACCAAGTGGGTGACCTAGTCTTAGCAGTACGAAGGCCGATGGTGATGACTCACAAGACGACTGAAAAGTTCGAGCCTAAGTAGGAAGGACCGTTCGTCAAAGAAATGGTATACTCCAACGGTGCTTATCGACTAGCCAAACCCAATGGTGACTTTTTAATGATGCCCATCAACGGCAAGTTCTTAAAGAAGTATTACGCCTGAAAATGAAACCGGCATAGGCTCTCGCATCCCCTAAGAGTGCCTATGGGTTCTGGTAAGGGGATTCCTTTCTTCTATATCTTCCCTCCAGTAGAGAAAGCACTTCACGTCCATATTACCTCTGGATTACTCCTCTACACCCGGACGATGCAGCTACCAGGTCTATATTATCTTTGAGTAGTCGTTCTCTCCGTATTGATCCTATGATTATCATGGCTATCTAGAAAATAGTTCATGTTCATACTACCTCTAAATTATTGTTCTACATTCCAGCAAAGATTAGGCCTACCATGTTCATATTACCTCTGTTGACCCAAACTGGATCGCAGTCAACCTAATCTTGATAATTAATAAGACGATATCTGTTATAATCCAACTTGACACATCAAGCTCCATCAAGCTCTAAAATAGAACATCATTACATATCAGTTTAAGACAGACATCATCGACGATTGCTTCGACAGAGATGCTGTTACTTCTACTCTGAGTCTGTATTTTTACTTTTTATTGAGTCTAGGCTATTGTAAGTTGAGTCGCACTGAGTATCTCAATCCTAGACTTTATACCCAAGCTCCACCAAACAAACTCCAAAACTTGCTAAGCCCAAAAAGCCTACTTGAACTTTCTGTCCCCTAGGAGACAGAGTTCGGGCCGAACTCTGTCGCACACGGAGTTCGGGCCGAACTCTGCCCCCTTAATTTTTGGATCTAATTTTTAGGGCTTGCTGGTTGCTATTTGTCCAACGGCTAAATATTTAAATATTTGGGACAGAGTTCTGGCCGAACTCTGCCTCTTTGGACTAGTATATATAGGCCTTGATTTCTCTCATTTTTAATCATCCAATCTTCTCATCTTCTCTTCTCCTATAGCCTATACATTCAAGAGCTTATTCTTCTCATCTAACAAGCTACAAAACTTTCCAAGCCCCAAGGTGCTCAGTGCGAGTCAACTAGAAGTTTGTGTGCAAGAGTTTCAAAAGAAGTCACTTGGACAATTCTAAGTCTCGCCATCCGCGAATCTGTAAGAAGTTGGCATTCTCTTCTGTGTAAAGGCATATGGTTGTACACTATTTCACAAATAGTGGATTTCAATCCTGAGCTAGAGTTCTCAGGCCTGGACTAGTCCTCCACGAGGGAAGCCAGGTTAAAAACTGTTGTGTCTGCGTATGCTTCTCTGATCTCTATTTATATTTCGTACTTATACTCTGATTATTATTTTTGTTGGTTTGACTTGAATATAGTTAATTTTTAATTAGGTATTATCGACACATACTCTATTCACCCCCCTATAGAGTTGCCTACACGTACTTTAAATGGTATCAGAACTCTTTTCTCTTATATTGGATTAACATCCTAGAGCTGATCCATGACAACCACACAACCTACCTTTTCCAACTATGGTGAGGGACAGTCCACAAATAGGCTACCCCTATTTGACAGAACTAACTACACCTATTGGAAAACTAGGATGAGTTTTTGTCTCAAGTCTCTAGACTTTGATCTGTGGACCATCGTCACGGATGGTTACAAAAAGCCTGCCAAAACAGCTGTCGAGGGGACTCTTGTTGAAAAACCCCACGAAAAATATTCCGACCAGGAAAAAAACAGGCAAGTCTAGTTGTTAGGGCTATTAATGCTCTTTTTTGTGCAATAGACAGGACTAAATTCAACAGGGTCTCTACATGCTCCACCTCACACGAAGTATGGAGGCTTCTGGAGGTGACTCATGAAGGAACCACACAGGTTAAAGAATCAAAGATCAGCCGTCTGACACAAGAATACGAGGCATTCAAAATGAAGCCAAATGAGACGATTACTTAGATGTTCATCCGATTCCTCGACATCGACAACCTTTTACCTTCCCTTGGCAAAGTATATTCCAACCATGAGAAGATACGCAAAGTGCTAAGAGGATTGACGAAGATCTGGAACCCCAAGGTCATGACGATTATCGAAGGAAATGATCTTACGGCTATGTCACTAGAAACTCTGATGGGCAAGCTGATGACACATGAGCTCGACCTCAAAGATTTTGAAGAAACTGCTCCAAAAGAAAAAGAAATTACCTTAAGAGCTCATCGCCGAAGAACCATTTTAGAGGAAATAGATGACGACGATTCCGAAGGTGACGATCAAGCACTCATGATTTGAAATTTCAAGAAGTTCCTACGCTTCAACCGAAGGAAGAAGGAACAAAAAGACGATAAGGAAGAACCACCTGCTTCGGATGCAAGAAGACAGGACACGTCAGAAAAGATTGCCCCGTAGCGAAGAAAGGAAGCATATATGAAAAGCCGTACAAGAAGCCAGCCTCAAGGAAGATGCCAACACTAGCATCTGGAACGAAAGCGAGGCCAGTGATTCAGACGAAGAAGAGGACTCTCCGTAAGGCACGATAAATGTCTGCCTAATGGCAACTTTAGATAAGGTAAATGATTCTTTTGACGACTTTTTTTTATGAACTAGGTTATGCCTTTAGTTATCTTCTTAAAGACCACAAAAAGGTTATTAACAAATATAAACATGCTAAGGATAAAATCATGGCTCATGAAGCTAAGATCCATAGACTTTCATGCTTATTAGAAATGTTAGAAATACTACACCCACGAAAAATACTGAGGAGGTATCTAAGCTTAAGTTAAGCTTATATGATGCCGAATCTATTATTGAGAAGAAAATATGTGATATTACTGCTTTAAATAAAGAACTTGCTGAAGAGAAAAACAAGTACAAGATTGCTACTAGTAGAATAAATGGTCTTACTGCTAAATGTGATGAGTTGCATGCTACCTCCAAGAAATTAGAGATTAGACTGGATAAAGAGGTTATTCAACCTCAAACTCAGTCTCATAATCACAATACTTACACTAAACACCAGATGACTCAACACAAGAGAGCACGTCATTACAAGAACACTCATCCACTTACTACATAAAAACATGCCTTTATGTACACCTACTCCCATGCAGCACGTAAAACACACACACGTAGTTATCATCATCCTGCTGCTACACGTAATAATCATCATCCTGTTAATACACACAGTTATTATCATCATCATCCTACTGCATCACGTAGTTATCCTACACCCACGTATAGACATTACTATCATCCTGCACCCAATACCAATATGCATGCTACATGTACTTACTGTGGTTTATATGGACACATATCACCACAGTGTAGAATTAAAAAATTAGTGGATATTAATCTATATGTATGGGTACCGAAGACTAACTTTTCAGGACCCACAAGAATCTGGGTACCAAAGGTCACATCTACTCATGGTGTAGGTGGACCTTCCTTCTCAAACTAGAAGCAAATGGATTCTCGATAGTGGGTGCTCGCGACATATGGCTGGAGATGCTAATCTATTCGCAACACTATTGATGAAAAGTGAAGGATATGTATCCTTTGGCAACAATCTGAAAGGCTATATCATAGGTATTGATACAATTGGTTATCCTCTTTCTCCCGTTATTAAGGATGTCTGTTTAGTGACCGGTTAAAGCATAACCTGCTCAGCATTAGTCATCTTGTTGATCATGGATATGATATTAACTTCGATAAAACTAAATGCTTTATCTATGATAGATCATCTGGAGACATCGCTTTCGAAGGGATAAGTGAATAACATATATATTTTCTATCTACCTAAAGATATTAACGGTGCAAATAGATGCCATTATGCCCACAAAGATGAAAGGCTATTATGGCATCAACGTCTTGGTCATGCTAACATGGACACCATATCAAGACTATCTACCAAGAAGTTAGTAAGAGGATTGCCTGAAATCACATTAAAAAAGGACACGGTATGTGCCGAATGTGAAAAGATTAAGGCTACCAAATCTTCTTTTAAATCCATCAACACTGTAAGTACTGCTCGACCTTTTCAATTACTCCATATGGATTTATTTGGTCATAGTAAAGTAGCTAGTCTTGGTGGAAAACTATATACTTTCGTTATTGTTGATGATTTTTCAGGATTCACTTGGATTTTCTTTTTTGCAAATAAAAGTGATACCATTTCAGTTTTTAAAATTTTTGCTAAAAATGTCCAAAATGAAAAAGGCTACATGATTACTCGTATCCGAAGTAATCATGGTGGCGAATTAAAAAATTATGATTTTGAAAAGTTTTGTGATTTAAATGGCTTTAGTTATGAGTTTTCTTGTCCTAGAACTTCTCAACAAAATGGTATTGTGGAGTGAAAGAATAGGACTCTTGGCGATATGGCTAGAGTCATGCTGAATTAATTTTCTCTTCCAAAATATTTTTGGGCAGAAACTGTCAGCACAGCGTGCCATGTTTTAAATAGAGTTTTGATTCGACCTATTTCGAAGAAAATACCCTATGAGCTTTTGTTTGGTAAAACTCCAAATGTTTCTTACTTTCGAGTGTTTGGCTGTCGCTGCTTTATCCTAAGTACCAAAGACAACTTAGGCAAGTTTGATGCCAAAGCTGACGAAGGTATTCTTCTTGGTTATGCTACCAAGAGTAAGGGATATAGAGTGTTCAACAAATACTCCATGATTGTTGAAGAGTCTACTAACGTAATTTTTGATGAGGACAATAGTACAAGTATCATTTCCGATGATGATGAACCATCAACTTCCACTCCTGTGGATACACCACCTGTCACACCCACTTTTTCATTTCAAGGGTATTTTGGTAATTTTAGATTATTTTATTTATTATTGAATTCATGTGATGATATGTGGGTTGGTTTGCTGTCTGAGTAGTTTTGATTGGTTTAACCTAGCCAACCATGACCTAGAACCTTGATGACATTTTAGAATTAGATTTTTTATCATTAGAGTTAAATTAGATTTTATTAATTAATTTTAGGCCTAGTTAATTGATTTTTTTGCTATTTTTCTAATAGCCTTTTAAAGCCTATTTGACTTGGGCTTTACTAGCAACCTAGGGAGCCCAAGCCTATGCACCTAACCCTAACCCTACCCCCTATACTTGGCCGGCCATAGGCAGCCAATCCCCTGTTTTACTTAACAAAATGCCTAAAATTGGCTTTTGAAAGAAAACTATAAAAGTACAGAAAGTACAAATATTCTGGGAAGTATTGCTAAGGAAGTCTGATCTGAGAGCGATCACTTTGTTCCTTGGACCATACAATGACGATGAAGAAAACTGCTTGAAGATGATGAACAATCGGAAGAACTAAGTCACCGGAAAGGTATCGAACAACGGCACTGATGGTACAGTTGAATGCTTTCTTGCTTTGCTTCACCCTATTCTTGAGAAAAAGTTGAAGAAACGCTTCTGGGAATATCTCTCTGGAAGTATGAATTTTCTCAGAATTTCCTCTCCTGTCTCTCCGTTGATCCCTTGATTATCAAAAAATAAGTCTATTTATAGACTAAAACACCTCATGCGTAAAAAGCATCCAAGCTGGAGTTTTATGCTAGCAACTGTCGTCCGTGTGATGACACATGTCCCATTACTTCAACAAAATAAGGAGGGAATGTACACACGTCCCTCGATAAGTATGGCATGAAAGCCACGTAAGCAAACCACGTTCCTATGTAGCCAGAAACAATCGAGCGTAAAAATGACCCAAAATACACTTCCAGCGTAAAGTAGTAGATTAGGCGTAAAATAGCCCAAAAATAGACTTCTCGCGTAAAGTGGCTGATAAAATAGCCTTGAGCATAAAAAGTAGCCCAAATAAACTTTACGCACATGTCAACTTTGAGCGTAAAAAGCTCAGATAGTATTCATGCGTAAAAGAAGCCATCTTTTGAGCGTAAAGTAACCCTGTCCACACACTAAACGACAATGTTGGTTTCTGTGTAATTGAAATCTCTTCGAATTCTGTGTTATACGCTGTCAGCAAATCATTATGTCAGAATCATCATCACTTGCATTAAATGCACGATCGACAGCCTGTCCCCAGCGTAAAGTAGCTCGCGTAAAACAGTTCGCGTAGAGTAGCTTGCGTAGAGTAGCCCGCGTAGAGTAGTTTACAGATTGTTTTTGACTTGCGTAAAGCTCTATCCTTTTGACTTGGTCTATGAAGCACTTTTTACGCTCCTACAAGACCCCCTTCAAAGTTTTCAAATATTTTCAAAATTTGAAATACTTTGAACAGAAGCATAAAATTTAGGATTTCACCAGTCAGCGTAGAGTTCGGGATATCCAACGGTCATCCGCGTAAAAGTTGGGATATCCAACAGTCAGCATAAAATATGGGAATTTGAACCGATTTGAAATTCTCTATAAATAGAGTTCAACTGTTAGAGAAAGAACTTTACTTTATCTTTCAAAATTTCGATCTCTCCTCACTTTTCTTCTTCCTTCTACTCTTGCTTTAATCCGATGGCCCCTAAGAAGTCATCCTCCGCCGGCAGCAAGGGCAAGAAGCCCGTCGTAGATTCATCTTCGACTGGCCGTGCAAAAAACCCCACCCCATCATCGGAGACGCACCAACAGAGCAATCCTGACCTGGCTCCAGCAATAAAGGGTAAAACCCTATTTGATCTCGGCTTTGAGTTCGCCGGAGAAGAAGAAGAGACCCCAAACCTTCAGTTTTCACGCCCACGTCATACGTGTTAGCGTAAAAACTGAAATAACAAAATACGCCCACGTTTATACGTGTGAGCGTAAAGTTCAGAAAATACGCCCACGTCTATACGTGCCAGCGTAAAATTTAAAATACGCTCATGTCAACACATGCCAGCGTAAAATCTGAAATACGCTCATGTCAACACATGCCAGCGTAAAATCTAAAATACGCTCATGTCAACACATGCCAGCGTAAAATCTGAAATACGCTCATGTCAACACATGCCAGCGTAAAATCTAAAATACGCTCATGTTAACACATGCCAGCGTAAAATTTCACAAATAAAAGACTGTGTAAATCAAAGACTTTTTAAAACTTTTTATCAACTTCAATAAGCGTAAAGTTTACATAGTCAAAGTCTTTAACCTTTATGTGTAAAACTTTAGACTAATTTATCTGCATAAAAAATTTCAAATTAGATTTTCACTAACTTGATTGATTTTTTTCTTTTGACAGTGGACTTGCAAGCTCACCCACTCGTAGAAGTTTTTGGCTCATCAGTTGGCATGGTGGGCTCGAATTATTTGGAAAACCTGTTTCATGTAGAGTTTCCCCAAGCAAATCCGGAGTACCCCGTAGAGAGAGCACAGTTGATAGCTGCCCAAGGGGATAGAATGCTGCTATCTATGATTAATAGAGAACTGTTGACCTCACTGGATGGCCAACAATTTGCAAAACCAGCTTTCTTGTTTGGGGATGCAATAGACTGCAAGTCGCAAACACATCCCAAGAAGGAGTCCTGGGTATTCAAGTCTGGAGATAGAGCAATGTATCTCCCCGATATAGATAGAGATTATCCCTTGTCCACATTCATCCATGCTACCCATCCTTGGCAGATGTTGTGGAATCTGACTCCTAATAGTTATGGAAGGCCGGGTAGAATCATATTCAAGAGGGAAAATGCCAATGATATGGGGTATTATGTCAGTATTCCTAATGGTTGCGTCGTTCCATTCTCTGGTCCCTTGCCAGGTTTTACTCCGAGTGAAGATTCGGCCTAAATCCAACCAGTACAGACCCAGATGTTCGTCAATAAGTTCATAAGGGTTGCGGTATTGTATCCCCAAACAAACCCTAGGCTACCTGGATGGTTAACTCCATTTAACCAGAACTGGATCCATATTAGCGTTGGATGATGAAGAATTTTCAGACAGAGCTGAAAGACATCGGCCTATATGAAGCAGTGGCCTCAACTAGTCAGGGCATACCACCGAACAGTAACTTGTTCATGGCCCTGATGGAGATATACATAAGTTCAACTGGAACTTTTGCGACCCCAAGAGGTGAAATGGGTCTCGCACTCCGTGAGATGCAATTCATCTCAAAGATGCCAATGGGGGAAGCCCCATATGAAGAATATGTTCCCTCCAACCCAAAACTTGCTGACATCAGGGAGAAAAACCCTTAGTTGGTTGGGATGTATGAAGAATTGATGTGCCACTACATGATCTGCACTACTATGCATGAGAGTGGGTCTCATCTAGCATACATCAACAAATGGATGACAAACCTCCTTTTTCATAAGGATAAAATATCCAAAGATGATAAAGAGAGATTCCAGGAGAACAAAGCTCCAACTATCAACACTGGTTCAACAATCCCTGCTGACAAAATACGGGATATGATGATCACTTACAAATTTCCAAATAAATATTTGTCCACCAAGACTGGGGAGTTCTCTGCTGGAACTGAAGCCTTGAGCTTTCTCAGATATGGTAGCCAGAAGATCTCCAGGAAAGCCTTGCTGACAGGCTTCCTTTCTTTGTGGTTGAGAAGATGGGTTGTACCAGGGACTGGTACAGTTGATAGGATCCACCGAAACGTGCTTTGGCCAGCAGTACGTTTGGTGTTTAAAACCAGAATCAACCTGCTCTCGGCAATGGTGTGCCGAATAAACACAGGTCTGAGGACCTTTGGTGAGGAGCTAATCAACAACGCTTCTCATCGGAACGTATTCCCCAGGATAGAAATGCCCTATACTTACTTGATGGGCTGGTTGTTGCATCACAACTGCAATCTATTACCACCAGGCCCGGAAGATAATGCGGAGGTCTTCTTGCAAAAATTCAGCAAAGCTACTTGGACTGCCACGACAGTGGCAGATACTAGAACAGTCTTGAATTATTCTTATGGTTGGAATTTCTTCTGTACCCGACCACAAGTTCTAGCCGACTGCTTCGGCGTTCAATTCGAAGATGAAGTTGACGGAGGAACTTTATTGTCACCATCAGTCTTCAGATGGTTACAGTGCATTAGACCCTCCCCCTTGATGTACAGAAATGAAGATAATTGTGCGTTCGAACCATATCTATCCAGTAGGTTTGCTCGCCAATTTGGGTATGACCAACTTCATGTTGGTAACCCCTCTACCAATTTTCGTCACTATGGAAAACTGCTTGATGGTGCAAGAGGATGGAGGTATTTTAGTACTGCTCGTACTGGTGCCAAATTCAAAATATCAACCGCTACCAGCACCACCGAACTATGTATACTCCATTCGTATACTCATTTTTATGCGTCCATCCGTTCTTTCGCTCATGGCTATAACATGAGAGGTAGTCTGAGATGGCCTAAGAAAAGAAATGTTGAGGAGCCCATCAGAGTACCATCAGACATCCCTGATGATACTGTCGTTCCAGATCAATATCTAGAAGTTGTCCCTACGGGAGTCGGGGAAAAGGCTGCAGAACCTATTATTATTGGTAAGTACCATAAACGGAAGCAGAGTGAAGCCGTCACTCTTCCAGAGGAAACCCCAGAGAAGAAGAAGAAGAAGAAGAAGAAGAAGAAGGCTACTACTAAAAGACCTTCCAGATCAAGAGCCACTACCCCTGAGAGTGACACTCAGGTGGATGAGCCGCAGCATGTTGCATCTTCTTCAGTTCACCCTGGAGAAGGATCTTCAGCAGCAGCACCTGCTGTAGTCTTATCCCCGGGATGTCTCAGTTCATCGCTTCATTTAACTTTGCCATAAAAGGCACAAGTTGTTGAAGACGTCGCCCCAGTACATACTGTTGATTCAGTGCTTATCCCATCGGATGAGCCAGCTATCAATTTCGATGATGAAGACTAGGATGGGGATTATGACGCGTACTTGGCATGCCCTACATATACTCCAGGTAAATATAATTTATACAAAATCCATATAAAACTATGATTTTGTATATTAACTTATTTTGTTTAATTTTTATAGGTGCTATCATTGCTCCAAAGCTTGTGGCTCCTCCTTCTCCTCAAGAAGATATTTATAAAGAAAACGAGGAATCTGAGGAGGAGGCTTCTTCTTCAGAAGAAGAAGATGCTGAAGAAAAAGTGCTACGAGAGCCCGACGAAGAGACTCAAGAAGAATGTCCTCCTTCTATGGAGGTACAACAAGAGCCAGAAGTACATGCTCAGCCAGAAGATCTTCCTCCTGCTGAGGGCAAAGATAAAGAAGAAAATACAGTAGAAATTACTATAGATAATGAAATGGCTGCTGAGGAAGAGTTAGATTTTAATGAAGACTCAGTTGTAGAAGAATTTACTACAACTGAGATACTCGAAGAACCTGCAGGGCCAGTAGCCGAGGAAGGTGATGACGGCATACTTAAGTCATCAACTGAAGCTGGAAAAGATATAATAGCATCCTCTGCTATTACTACTGATCCAGTACAGGTTTCTGAAGAGACAATGCCGGAACCTGAGTCAGCTGCCACAAATTACATTCCATCCGCACCTATCACCGCCACCGAAACTCTAGTAGTTTCAGCTCCAAAGACGGCTAGAGCAACAACTGTTGAGGACCATGTTCCTGAAGCTCCTAGGAACCAGTTGGCTATGGTAGCAGTAACAACAATGGCTTTATCTCCACCTGCTATCAAAGCATCAGCATCTGCTCCTAGTCTTCAAAGAAGAGACTTGGTAGATATCGCCGCGACGCCAAGTTCAAGTATAGAAATGAATCTCTTAGCTAAGATTCATACTGAAACCTTTTACAAGACTTTGTCGGCTCTAATCAAAACGGTCCTGAATAAGGGCCTCAATTATGAGAGCTTGAAGGCGGCGATCGCTCTTACCATCAGAAATGTCGCCATGTTTAATGATGCGGCGAGAGTAGCAACATTAGAGAAAATCATGGAGGGACTTGAATAGCCCATCAGAGAATATCTTAAGCTGTCAAGTGAAACTGTTGAAAGTCTCATCCAAGAAGAGTATGAAGCTTTATCTGCTGACTACTTCACTCGGGAGACGAGATTCAGAAAAGCTCTCCATGAATATAGCATAAAAGTTGCCAAAGAAAAAGCTTTTTTAGCTGGAGTAAAGCCTGAGCTGGATAGCCATAGAGAAGCCTATGAAACTTCGAATGTAAGAATTCATCAATAAAATGATAGAATTTACGAAGTCGAGGCTGAGCTGGCCGCTTGAAGGAAGAGAGGGAGCAGATGATCATGGCCCGTGACCAGCACTTAACTGACCAGCACTTAACTCAGAGCTCAATCTTAGAAGAACCGGTCATCAGAGCTGAATCTACCATCAAAACCCTTGATGAAGCTAAGGACAAGCTTATAGTTACTTTTGTTGGACTTTCTCACATATGTACTCCTGAAGCTCGACGATCTGAAGCTACCAAGAAAGTATTGAGCTCTCGTGACAAACGTCTAGTGGAGCTACAAAAATTACTTCAAGATATCTCTGCCCCACCTTAGAAAAATAGAGAACCTTTGTAATCTTCTTTTTGTTCATCAATAAAGAATTCTGTATTCTTCTGTTTATTTCATTCTGTAATATTTTGAAGATATGAATGAAATATTTTGTTTTGTAACCCTATCATTTATTATACAATAGGTATGAGATAGAAAACACTTATCAGAGGTAATATGGACATGACAAGCTTTCTAAGCGTGATAAATTGTATCTATCCAGAGGTAATATGGACACGATAGATAATGAAATCTCGTTTTCTATTTAGAGTATACGATACTATCAGAGGTAATATGAACGTGACAGATCATCGCAAATCAAAGAAAAATAGATTAATATCTATTCAGAGGTCAAATGGACATAATAGATAGGAAAAGAAGTAGACTTAATATTTATTCAGAGGTCGTGAGAACATGATAAATAATAAATCCCCTCTTTTTATTAATTGATAAGACAAAAGATCAAAATTCTCTTCAAGGAGACAGGTAATCAGCTTTACCAAATATTGGTAGCTGGAGAATAAAGAAGAAATTTAAACATAATATTTCTTCAAGAATTTGCCATTGATCGGCATCATGAGCAAATCTCCATTAGGTTTGGACATCCTATAAGCACTATTTGAGAATACCGACTCAATTACAAAAGGACCTTCCCATTTTGCTTAGAATTTTCCTTTGCTCTCACGAGTCATCACCATCGGTCTTCGAACAGCTAGAACTAGCTCACCGACTTTAAATACCCTCTCTTTAACTTTAAGATTGAAAGTTCGAGATATGCGGGCTTGATATAGCTCAATGTGCTGTTGCGCTTGAAGACGCTTCTCGTCCAATCCTTCAAGTTCTTGAAGTCGTAAGCGATCATTATTCTCTGTAGTTAGCTCATTAGCAATGGCTATTCTAAGAGATGGAATCTAGATTTCTAGTGGAAGGACAGCCTCACATCCATAAACCATTAAAAATGGTGTAAAACCAGTAGGAGTTCGGACTGTCGTTCGATAAGCCCATAAACATTCTCCAAGTTTTTCATTCCAATCACGTCTATTAGAAGAGACGAGCTTTTTGAGAAGTTTGATGATCGTTTTGTTGAAGGCTTCGGCCAAACCATTAGCAGCTGGATTATAAGTCGTAGAAGCCAGATTTTGGATCCGATTCTTATCACAGAACTGATAAAATGCCTAATTGGCAAATTATGGTCCATTGTCATGAATTATCCGTCGGAGAATCCCGAAGCGATAAATGACATGGTGTTTGATGAAGCTAACCACATTGGACGTCTTTACTTCAACAAGGGGAACTGCTTCCACCCATTTAGAAAAGTAATCGGTTATAGCTAGTATAAACCGATGTCCCTTAACAGAAGGTGGGTTAATAGGACCAATGATATCCATGCCCCAAGCTTCGAAGGGCTAAGAAGACGCTGTAGGATGTAGAAATTCAGACGGCTGATAAATAAAATCAGCATAAATCTGACATGCTTTACACCGTCTGGCGTAATCCATAACATCTGCTATCATGGATGGCCAATAATATCCCATTCTTCGAATGCGGTCCTGTAATTTTGGACCCGGTTGATGGGCACCACAGACACCATCATGAGCTTCACGAAGTGTTTGCTTAGCTTCATTCTCTGAGAGACAGCGTAGCAACAATCTGTCATATGAACGACGATATAACATATGTAAGGAAGAATCATAGTAGAATCGAAATGATCGTCTTTTAATTGATGCAGCTTCTTTTGGATCTTCAGATAAAATCCTATGAACCGCATAATCAATGAATGGACTTCTCCAATCCCTCTGTTGGGAACTTGATTCTGTAATATAACTTTGTTCAATATGCAGATTATTCTTAACAAAAAATAAGTCTCGATCCAACAAAGTAACGGTGTTTTGTCTTCGAATTGGAACAACTAATATGTCGCTAAACTAGCAAGAGCATCAGCTTCCAAATTATGAGAACTTGGTACAAATTTAATAAAGAATCCTTTGAATGAAAGGACCAATTCGATTACCACTTGATGATAAGGGATGAGGTCCGGATTTCTGACTTCATACGTCTCTAACCTGATTAGCAATCAGTTGAGAATCTCCATAAGCTTCTAGGAACTCAATATCCAATTGTTTTGCTATTTAGAGACCAATCAGCAGAGCATTATATTCTGCGACATTGTTTGAGCATGGCTCATTGAGAGAATAAGCACGGTATATTACCATTTTGTCAGGAGAAACCAAAACGATTCCTACTCCGGAGACGATATTGCCTTTAGGTCCAACTCGTGATGCTCCATCAAAGTATAATTGCCAAATATCATCTTTTAAAGTCATGTTGCAATCCACGACTTCATCTGGAATGTCCCTATATAGTTTCGATATTTCAGGTATAGGGTGAGCTGCTAAAAAATCAGCTAATGCTTGACCCTTCACTGATTTTTGAGGTACATAGACCATATCATAGGGAGTGAGCAACATCGTCCAGGTGGCTAACCTAGAATTAAGAATGCTTAGTTTTCTCATCAATACCCGAATAGGATTTATTCTGGAGATGACATGAATAGTCTGTCCTGACACATAATGTCTTGTCTTTTGAACAACAAAAACCAAAGCCAGACATTCTTTTTCTACAGGAGTATACCTGTGTTCAGCTCCGACCATCATTCGGCTAAGATAACAAATTGCTTGTTTATGACCCATATCACTTTTTTGTGCAAGAAGAGCACCAAGTAAATGATCCAAGACTCGAACATATAGCAAAAATGGTCTTCCTACCACTGGAGGTACCAAAACAGGTGGATTTGTAAGATATTGCTTGATGTCATTGAAAGCTTTCTGACATGCTTCATCCCAAACAAATGAGACGCCTTTCTTTAATAAACGGGAGAAAGGTTGACATCTTCCAGAGAGATTGGATATAAATCTTCTGATATAAGCAATGCGACCTTGGAAGCCGCGAAGTTCTTTTAAATTGCGTGGAGGACGCATTTCAAGAATAGCTATGATTTTATCAGGATCAACATGGATACCCTGTGAAGTCATGACAAATCCCAAAAACTTGCTACTGGATACCCCTAAGAAAGACTTAGTGGGGTTCATCTTCAGTTGATGTTGACGCATTAATTCAAATACTATCTTCAAGTCTTGAATGTGATCATCTTTTGATCGACTTTTGACAGCAATGTCATCTACATAACATTCAACTGTCTTCCGTAGATGTTCTTGAAAGATATTGCTCATAGCCCGTTCAAAACTGCATGTATTGTCTATCATGACATCGGTGATCGGAAGTGGAAATTCGTCCTTTGGATAAGCTGCGTTAAGATCCCAAAAATTTATGCAAACTCGAACTCTTCCATTCTTCTACATAACATGAACAATGTTGGCAACCCAATCTGGGTGTTGTTCTTCACGAATAAAGCTACATGTAATCAGCTTTTTAACTTCTGCTTCGATTGCATCCATCATGTCTGGTCGAAAACGTCGTTGCTGTTGTTTTACAGGCTTAGCATTAGGAAGAATATTGAGTTTATGAGTAGCAACTTTAGGATCTAAACCCGGCATATCCTCATAACTCCATGCAAAGATATCAATATATTCTTTAGTCAGCTTTATCAGCTCTTCCTTTTCATCTTCGGAGAGATTTTTACTGATGAATATTGGCTTAGACGTAGTTCCATCTCCAACATCAATCTAGACAATCTCATCCTCTATAGGTGGCTGTCGTTGTTCAAAACGAAGCTCCCACTGAGTGTCAATCTGTTGGGCCCAAGAGTCATTTTCAAATGGCTCAAATTCCCTCAGTTTGAACCATGTTGACTGAGAATACACACTCAGGTTCATCATAATAGTCTCCTCTAGCATATGAGGATAGAATGTATCAGATTCGATAAATGATTTCTTCCGAATCTGAGGACTGTGAAGAACTAAAAGAATTCTTCTCGTATATCGTCATTAAACATGTGGGACGGATCATATCCCAACCCATGACGAGTTTTTTGGTAAAAACGGATTACCACATAATGGTAATCGTCTACCCTTACCTTGATTAAGACCCGACATAGTCTTCAAATCATATCCTATATTTTAAATAATCTTGAGAGATTGTTGACTATATTTATCAATTCGGATTCTTCCTTTATCTTTATCTCTAAGATCATCTGTCTGAGCAACAGGAATATTTCTAGCCAGACCAAATACAATTTGGTGCTTGTTTTTCTTATTAGACAGAACCACAAACAGGATTCTTCGTGACATCTATAGGTTACACAAGCTTGTGATGAAGCAGCTACAGAAAGAAGATAGGGAGAAGTTGTTAGGAACTTTTGATCATAAGGTCCTACATCGACATGAGGAGGAAAAGAATTTTTCTTATGGTCAATGTATAAAGTTTCCTCTGTATCTATGTCATCTTTATATCGATGACTTTGATCATCAGAAGATAAAGTCATTCTTTCAATAAATTTGATAGCCATATACTCAAAAAGGAAATCTTCATTGATATTAGAAAGTACAGAATGATCAATATTTATATTATTTACAATTTGACTACTACGCTTCAGATTGATCATTAACGGACCGTCGTCCGTCTTCTGTAGACTTCCAAGGTTGATGATCAGTGGTGGTTCTGGATCCGTACGAGAAGTACGTCCCTTAACTTTGAACATAAGAGGTTAAACTTGGCTTTTGGCAGGAATACTAACTGATTCCTCAGATGAAGCTCGAGTTCTTCCTTTGACCTTGATCATCAGAGGTTGATCATTGACAGGTTGGGGTTGGATTCGACCTTTGACTTTGATCTTCAAAGGTTGCTCTTCGGAGGATCTTCATTAACAGATTGATCTTCAGCTGGTGATCGATCTTCAGCCATATCTGATATCTCCTTCATATGCTCTTGTTTGTAGAGGATTGAATCCGAGAAATAAGCTTAACACCTTTAAAAGGGTTGATATCTGCAAATTCGTCTTACAATCCTTGGGAATCCACGTACTTGAAGCATTGGTGGAGAGTTGAAGGCACAATGTTATGCTCGTGTATCCACGGTCTTCCAAGAAGGATGTAAGTACGTCTGAGTTGATAACATAGAAGGTGCCATATTTGAAGATCACCAATCTGAATCTTTAAACGAATCTTCCCCAGTGGTTTACTCTTTCCAGAGTTAAAACCAACTATTGTGGTGCTAGTGTAAGTCAGATCACTAGTAGAATCCTCAAGGGTCTTAGCATACTCTGAAGAATAATGCTAATAGAAGACCCAGGATCAATGTAAATCCTGCTGTAGGTTCGATATACCCAATATAGCACAAAGGCCTGTCATGCTTATTATGCTTCAACAACATATCTTCTTGTGTGAATGTGATATTGGGAATTGCTTCCATCACACTATGACATTGTGGGCAAGACACTGGTATATTATCAAGACACTTGAGTTGAGCTAAGCATGAGTCTACTTGTAACAAAGCTTCACTCAGAGTCTCCCTGCTTTCTTTAGAAAGATGAAGCAGCTCGAATATATAGAGTCTAGCCGGAGTATTGGCTAACTGGGCTAGAATATCAAATTTGTAGGGCTTCATCACCACTCCTTGATTTGAAGCAGATTTAAAGGAATGTCAAAGCGTACTGCTTTCTGTTTCCCCTTTTCAACCAAATGGTTTAGCAGGAACAGGAGATGGTTGAACTGGTAATGTTTCCACAACATCCTCTTCTTTGGAAGATCCCTCATAATCTTTGTGGTATTCTTTTCCAGATCTCGTACCAGCAAAGGTTTCTTCTTCAGACTCAGAGAAGGAAGTACCATATTGCAGGATTAGTTTCTTCCCTTAGCTTTCTTCTTGCGAGATTTTTATGAGGAAGCTCAAAACCAATCCAATAGTAGTTTTTGACTTTGAATTTATAAAGGAAGTCACATTCCTTTATCATAGTTCAAACCCTCTGCCTTTTAAAAGTCATAGCCCATTTTTCATGAGATGGACAGATTGTTGACTGTACAAGTTAATGGCAGCGACTTTTAATAGATGGTTTGACAGATAAAGAAGAAGTCGAACCTCGTAACTACAGGAGAAATAGAAACCTCTGTAGCCACATGAAGAGTATTAGGGACAAGAGAAAAATCCCTGTAGGAGCTTTTCATAAGCAGCAAAGACTTGTTGTGCCCTGTATAAAGGGACACTATTCATAGCTAACCACTGCTAATGAGTAAGTTTGAGCTTGGTAGGAGAAGTCAAGCTTGGAGGGCATATATTCAAACCCCTCAATCTATCTTCTAAAGGAATACCACCCCATAAATGATCCAAATATCATGGTCTGGGGTTAAAACATGAGAAATCATGTTGCAGATTTTGACTTTTTTACCCTTCTTGGATTTTGAAGTTTTACCTTCGTTCTCATTTCAGGTACTAAATCAGGATGTACCCACATGATTTTACCAGATTTTAATGTAAGAGGAAAAGTCCTTCATTTTGCTCTCTGGCAGGCGGGATATTTACAATCTTCATCGTCGCCTTTGGAATTAGATAATCCCATCTGGGACTTGTTGTGGAGGAAAACCTCCAAACTAAAGAAAATCATATTGGTTGTGACCGTATGCTCATCGTTAGTTAGAGCGATGGCATTGGCATTTATCAGCCTGGATTTTTTCTTCAAGATATAACAAGCCTTAGTAGGATGATTTATGTCTGTGACAGATACAATATTTGGGATTGTCGGTCAGATTCATCTCATTAGGCCTCTTCGGCTGGAATTTGGAGTTTGCCACTCTTTACCAGACATTGGAATATCCCTGGGATATCACTGTCATCAAAGAGTATTCTTCTTTTGGCTTAGAAAACTCCTAGTCATTCGATCGTTTTGGGTTTTGAAAGATTAACCACTAAGGTTTCCTTCCCTTTCCCATTAATTGCCAGAATTATTACCAGAAGAGCCTTTCTTTCCTTTGTACTCTGAGGCAAAGATCATCCCGTGTTCACGAGCCAACCTACCATTGGTCTCGGCAGAGACTGCTGCTATAATAAACGAGGCCCAATCTGTGAATTGGGAGCCCGTAAAGACAGCAATGGATGGTCGCAGATTCATCTTGCATGTATCAATAATGCTGAATCTGGCATACCAGGAGGCATCTTCAGAGTTGCCTGTCAGAAACTTCAATGAATGTCGAGTATCTTCCTTCTCTTTTGTTTGATTTCTATTAAGGAGGACATGTTCATGTCCATGCCTCCTTCACAGAGGCGGAAGAGAAATATTGCTTTGAATTCGTCAAAATACGAAATGCAATTGTCGGGTAGAATGCGATACCAATTGTAGGCTGAACCCGTTAGACACCCGATAAAAACTCGAGTGAGAAGAGCATCATTTTTAGTATGTACAGTCATAATATCAAAGTAATTGATATACTGACTAGGAGACACCTTTCCATCAAATAATACCATCGATTGTGGCTTGAATTTCGGAGGAAAGGGTACATCATTCAAATGAGGAGGATAAGGTTGCTTAATCCCTAACCTCTGGAGCTGATCCTTGTGCTTCAGACCTTCAACTGTGCTTTTAGTTCACGCACTGCTTGAATAGCTTCACTGGTTTGAGAAGCACATTTGATTGAATAGTTGTTGGATGTACCGTGACCCCCACCGGAGGTGGCACATCTTCTGGAATGACAGGATCTGGAGATGCAGAATTTTGATTAACAGCAGGCTCTTGATTATTCAAAGGTATATCAACCCCTTGACTATCTTGAGTTTGTGCTGCTACCTGAACCGGTGTTACTACTGTCGGTTGAGCAACTTGCTGAGTCATTATTATTTGGTGCATGCTTTGTATCATAGTAAGCATGTCCTTTAGCGATTGCTCAACGGTAGAGAGACGTTGTTCTGTATTAGCAGATGATGTCTCCAGTTCATCTCAATAGCATAGGATTCAACCTCTCTTGAAGATACAGAGGGATTGGTATAGAGGTATGAATCGACACTATCAGTTTCTGACTCAAAAGACTGAGTACCCCCAGCTTCTGAATCGGAAGTCTGCAACTCTTTGCCTTCTTGATCGAGTATTCTGATATACTCCTTCAAAGGAATCAAGAAGTCTGTTGAACTGTTGTTGACCAGGAGTCTGAGACGAGTTGTGTCTTGGACGTCGTCCTCTTGGCATAAGATGCCATGTTGACTGACGCATATAACAATTCATGTTCTTGGTCATCAACTTGCTGTTGAGGCGTTGAAGCTTAATCGGTCAGAAACTGACCGTTTAGAAGCCGAACAACAACATTTGATTACAATCTGGTGATACTCGCAATGATGATTCTCTTGGAGAGTGTCATAGAGATTGTCTTTTTACGCTTTTGCACTAGCAACTCGCGTAAATAAATAGAGGAGTAGATGGAGTAGTCTTCCTTAGTACATTTGGGTAGAGAAACGTTTAGTCCCTTGTGTATAAAGAAGATTACTGGCTGCATCAGCAGAACAAACTGTACATTTTTATGCGCTTGGAGTTGCATGCATAAATCTTGAGATTTTTTAGCACAAAGGACTCCATCAGCATTACATAATTTGCAGGTTTGGTACCTTGCGTAAAGCAGTGTAAAAGGCTGTTGGTGAAGAACAGAAGTTTTACCAATAATGCTTTTACGCTGCATGCGTGCAGGTAAATTCACTTTAGATGTAAAGACATATTGTGAATTTTATCTACACTGTCATAGACAGGAGATTTACCTTTACGTAGAGCACAAAACATGAGTATCTGCCACGTCACAACGGAAGATTTTCTTTTACGCGTAGAGCATAAATTTTGTGTGTCTATACGTCACAGACGGGAGACATATTTTTACGCACAGGACGTAAAGCGTTGGAGTCTACCACGTCACAGACGGGGGACATATTTTTACGTAGAACGTAAAATCTGATTTTTAAGCTCAGAACATAAAACTTGATTTTTACGCTCAGAGTGTAAAACTTGATTTTTACGCTCAGAGCGTAAAACTGAGAGTCTGCCACGTTACAAATGGGAGACTGATTTTTACGCCATGGCGAATCACCAAAGTAGAGACTGCCTCGTCACAGACGAGAGCCTCTACAACAGGAGTAGGAAGGATTCCTTTGCCTTCAGAGATAGTAGGGAGATCCGAGGATGCTTTGGATTTGGGAATCCAAACTTTTGCGCCTTCTGCGATTTCTGAACATTGGAGTAGCGAGTACTACCCCCAGTTCGGAGCATTTCTTCGTAGGCAGTCTGGTCGAAGTGCACAACCAGAGTCTTCTCTGTCGATCCGACCGACATCATCATATTGAGCAATTTCCTTCTCGTCAGAGGAGAAGGTTGTCCAGCAGAGTACCATTTTGTTTCACTTAACAAAATACCTAAAATTGGCTTTTGAAAGAAAACTATAAAAGTACAAAAAGTACAAATATTCTGGAAGTATTGCTATGGAAGTCTGATCTGAGAGAGATCACTTTGTTCCTTGGACCATACAATGATGAAAAAACTGCTTGAAGAAGACGAACAATCGGAAGAACAAAGTCACCGGAAAGGTATCGAACAACGGCACTGATGGCACAGTCGAATGCTTTCTTGCTTTGCTTCACCCGGTTGTTGAGAAAAAGTTGAAGAAATGCTTCTGAATATCACTCTGGAAGTATGAATTTTCTCAGAATCTCCTCTCCTGTCTCTCTGTTGATCCCTTGATTATGAAAAAATAAGTCTATTTATAGACTAAAACACCTCATGCGTAAAAGCATCAAAGTTGGAGTTTTATGCTAGCAACTGTCGTCCGTGTGATGACACATGTCCCATTACTTCAACAAAATAAGGAGGGTATGTACACACGTCCCTCGATAAGTGTGGCATGAAAGCCACGTAAGCAAACCACGTTCCTATGTAGCCAGAAACAATCGGGCATAAAAATGACCCAAAATACACTTTCAGCGTAAAGTAGTAGATTAGGCGTAAAATAGCCCAAAAATAGACTTCTCGCGTAAATGGCTGATAAAATATCCTTGAGTAAAAAGTAGCCCAAATAAACTTTACGCACAAGTCAACTTTGAGCGTAAAAAGCTAGATAGTATTCATGCGTAAAAGAAGCTATCTTTTGAGCGTGAAGTAACCCTATCCACACACTAAACGACAATGTTGGTTTATGTGTAAATCAAATCTCATCGAATTCTGTTATACGCTGTCAGCAAATCATTATGTCAGAATCATCATCACTTGTATTAAATGCACGGTCTGACAGCCTGTCCCCAGCGTAAAGTAGCTCGCGTAAAACAGCTCGCGTAGAGTAGCTTACGTAGAGTAGCCCGCGTAGAGTAGTTTACAGATTCTTTTTGACTTGCGTAAAGCTCTATCCTTTTGACTTGGTCTATGAAGCACTTTTTACGCTTCTACATCCCCCTCATTTGCATTCAGTTGTAGCCTCCAAGAAACCCTGGATCTTCCCCTTCCAAAATTCACAACTTTTGCATCCGGAGTCCGATTCTCCTCAAACTAAGACCGTCGTGCTCGTAGAAGGAAGAGAATCTTGCTGGAGCAGTGCTAGCAAGGGTGGGGACGTTGCTTGGGATACTCGACCGTTGGAGCGTTCGGGAAGCCCTTTTACATTGAGATCCTTGGCTCTAAATAGGTAAATCCTAATCTAGTATAGTTTTTACTGATTTTTCTTCATGATAGGGAGCATCTAGGTACCTATGACCTGTAGGATTAATTCTGTCCATTTTTGCATTCTTTTGTGTCCGTATCGGACACGTGTCGTCTAATATACGTAGGTGTTCGACAAAATATCGCAACGAATTTAATTTGTTTTCTGTCAAATCTTTTACATGTTTGGATAGCCCTATACACGAGGATCACAACCCCATAGGTTTCGTCACGAATCGGATTGTATCCGGGTCCAAACAGGAACACGAATATGCTGTACGCCAGGCCGCACGTGTGCCCTGCTGCTCGGGAGTGATTCCTCGATGCACAGGCCACCTGGTCACGTAAAATTTAACATATAGGTAGGGGACGTGACTGAGATCACGCTCCCAAAGTTTTGTGATGTTTCGTCGAGAATAGGGAAGAAATCCCGTCGACACTAAACGCACACATGCGCACGTGCGGGGGACAGCCGCCGCGAAAACGCATTTTGTGCGGACACGACACGACACGTGGACACGAATCAGGATGTCCAATATGTAGCCCTATACCTACCCTAGCCTAGGACACGAACACGTGACACGACATGGGACACACGTCCCTAGACTCGATGGCACGCGTGCACGACGCTGTGCAGGGGCTGTGCACGCACCCACCAGCGTGCGGACACGCTCTGCGTGGGTGTCGGACTCGACACTTGGCTGCACGATAACTCGGCCAGTGGGTCAAGGATGTGTATGCCTAGGTGTACGAAAGTTTCACGAGGATGGTTCGGAACGAGCGAGAAATCGAGTCCGCACCCATTCGGTTCACGCGCGTATCGGGTTTCCCGATAA